>JAFIDM010000001.1:147195098-147205243 GCA_023159025.1 Thereuonema tuberculata | reverse complement strand
TCTAATTGATATTGCAGTGCCTATCAGCAAGAACATGCAGAAAACTCACGCAGACAAGATCAGTAAATACACTGATCTAGCACACGAGCTCCAGAAGCAGTGGAGGCAGGATCGAGTACGTGTTGTACCCATCGTTCTGTCTGCCACTGGTCTGGTGCCATTACACCACAGTCTCAGCACACTAGGACTTCACAAAAACACTTATGCACAACTGCAGAAGGCTGTGGTACTCAACACTACACGCATAGTTAGGAAATTTATGGACACCATCACACATCCCTAATCATTCTCGCACACGTCTTTACACTTGGCAGTATGTGCTTTGGTCCTTGACCCGCCATATTGTTTTTGCTGGGGAAACCCAAGGTTTGAAACATACAAACATAATAATAATAATAATAATAATATGTTAAATTCTAGATCAGTGGTTCTCAACTTTATGTGCCCCATCTACTCTTGAAGTCAGACCGCCCGCCTTTAACCCCCGAGTACCCATTTGACAGAGGGCTGGGTGAATCTTAGGGTCCGTCTGGAGGAACAATAAACATCCCCGACCACTGTCGGTCTTTGAACCCCTCTAGTCCGCAAACCAGCTCCTAAGCCATTGTTAGAGTCTGGGTCAAAAGCACACCCCTGCTTTTAATTAGTCTCATTATTAATTGAACCATTTCATTACTTCAGAATATGATTACTAACCAAAAACTAACAAAAACCCATGTAGAAAGGCAAAAGATCTATGCCTCAATGGACAATGTAGAGAAATTGAGGATTTAGAGAAAAGAAATAATTCCAAAGAGTTACGTAAGAAGGTCAAAGACTTAGCAATAGGAAAAGGAAAATAAACAGCCACAATTGCATTAGAGATCAGGGGGGAAAGATACTATTAGAAGTCCCTGACATGAAGGAGAGATGGAAGGAATATACACAAGACTTATTCAACGCAAGGAGATAGACCTAATGCTGAAGACGATAATGGAGACCCGATTACTATGGAAAAAATTATACAAGCAATCAGAATGATGAAAAATGGAAAATCACCAGGTCCAGATCACACACAGTCAGAACGTTTGAGAGATGTGAGTGAAGATACAATGAAATTTATCAAAACACTCATTAACAACATATATCTCCAACAAATGATTGGAGAACATCAATTTTCATACCCATACCAAAAAAAATCCAGAACTATAGAGTGCTCTGAAATAGGTGACTCATTAAGCTGATCAACCTAACGAAAATATTAATGAGAACAATACAGGAAAGAAAAACGGGGAAATTGACAGCTGAAATAGACGATACTCAATCAGGATTTCAGAAAGATAAGGGCACACGAGAAAGTATCTTCAACCTAAGGATGGTTTGAGAGAGAAACTTAGATTTGGGAAAGAAGATCTACTTGTGCTTTGTTGATTTTGCCAAAGCATTTGACTCAATAGACCATAACCGTTTAATTCAATGCTTACAGGATATAGGAATTGATGGAAAGGACTTAAGAATCATTATAAACTCGTACTGGAAACTGTTAGCAGCAGTCGGAATCGGTGGAGAAGAAAGAGATCCCTTTGAAATTAAAAAGGGAGGAAGACAAGGTTGCGCTCTCTTCCCTCCTCTGTACAATATATATAATGAACATGAAAATCAGCAACGCTATATACGCAGAGTTTTTTAAAATTATTATTAATGTGAGTATGGTGTGAATAAAATACATACACAATGAATGAGATAGTTAGTATTAACTGAATAGTTCAAAAGTTCAGTTCAATAATTCGTATCATTTAATAGTTCATTTAATGTAACAATCTTCTTTCTTCTATCTTCAATTGATCTAATTGTCACTTTACGAATCCTTTACGTTCACTATGATGAATTTACATAACTGTCTAATTATGTCACTAATATTCACGGCACAATAATGTTCACTAATTTCTCTAATTCGGAGCACTTTCATATAGCCAGCAATATTACTTTTAACTTTCGTAACTTAATTATATTGTTCTAAATTTAATATTGTCACTTGTATAACGATAATATCATGCAAGCTTAATCACATGTGAAGCACTTATTCACGTTGCCCTGTTATCTGGTCTTAAGTCGATATAACTAAATAATAACTGAAGAATGGCTTTTCCTCATCGACCTTGTGCTTAAATTAATCATTAAATAAATGTTCTGTACTCACAGTTTCTTGTCTTCTAACTTCTAATACCACTATAGTTCTTTCCGTTGAACTTCTCTTTCCGTTGCTGCTTGAAATTGCCGCTCGATGAGAATCACTAATTTCATTGAAGGAAATTCTCCGCACTGCCGTCTATCCAACGAACCAATCGCAGGTGGCGAAAATACGAACTTCATTTTCTTGCTTCACTTCAATTTTATTTATGTGGAATTTACTTCTTCCGTTTCTATCGTATCAAATCTCTTATATTTGTTGCTGCTGCTTCTTTTAATTTGGTTCGAATTATTTCCCACGTCTTTCTTCTATATTTTGAATCGACCACAAATTTCATTGCGTAGCTGCTTGATGCTCAACGTCAATATTCCAACTGGGAAACCTGCTGACTTCAACCAGCCTCATTCGGAAACTGAACTGTTCACATCGTGTGACGTAACTGCACTCTCTCACGCACACTGAGATCTTTTCTGCGTCACATGTAAACCCTATCGTTTTTTTTCTGCACTTTCCTTCAGACGTCATGGAAAAATAAAAATAAAATTTTCGCCTAAATTTGCTTTAATTTATTTCGAAGTCTTTTTATTTATTTTAATTAAATTAACATCTTCAGAACAGATTTTTAGAGATCTGAATCAATTTGGAGGAATTAAGATGGGAGGAAGGAACCTCAACAACTTAAGATACGCAGAGGAACTGTACTTCTGGCAGATTCTGAGGAAAACCTACAGCTGAAAGAGATAGAAAGAAGTGCAGAACTTGGCTTACATATTAATTATAAGAAGACAAAATGTATGGTAATTAAAAGAGGAAATGATATGACAAGGATAGACATACGGATAAACAATAAAAGACTAGAACAGGTTGACTCCTTTATTTACTTGGGACAGCTTTTCACAGAGGATGGGACCAGCACCAGAGAAATTAAAAGGAGAATTGAAATAGCTAGAAACACTTTTATGGATATGAGAGCTACTCTGACATTAAGAGATATCTCCATTAATTTAAGGAAAAAAATGATGAAATGTTATATATGGACAACACTCCTTTATGGATCTGAGACCTGGACTCTCAGTAGAGAGACAGAAAGAAAATTGGAGAGAATGTTTAAAATTCCTTGGACAAGAATAATGAGGAGGTATTGAGATTGGTTGAATACGAGAGATCCTTGATTAAGAACATAAGGGAGAGAAAGATGAAGTACTTTGGTCACCTGACGAGACAAAACGATCTGCAGAGGCTGATGCTGGAGGGAAAGTTGGATGGGAGAAGACCCTGAGGAAGGCCGAGAAAGAAATGGTTTGACAACATCAGAGACTGGACCAGCAAGAATTATCAGGAATGCTCCAGAGTAAATTTTAGAACTGGATGGAGATGGCACGTGAAGAAGAAGAAGAATCAAAAACACATCTTGTTTGGAGATAAAACTAACTTATTCTTCAGTTTATTCCTTGCAATCCTTTCATGTCCCACCATTTGAAAAACACTGCTCTGAATCGCTAATTGTTATTTCTGAGTTCTTTTTTATTTTTAAGATTCGAGAATTCGAGAGTTTACTTTTGCCTTATAAGAATTCCCGATAAATCTTAAGAAAAATTAAATATTAATATTTTAACCTATTAAAAGTACTTCGCTAAGTTACATTCAGTTTAAGAATAGCAACGATTGTTCCAGACAAGGTTTTAATGTTTAAAATTATTTGAGAGATTGAGAGATCAAATCCGAAAACGAAGAATTTAATATGTTGAATGTAAATCGTAAAAAATACTTAAAAATGATAATCAATTGCCACAAGAGAAATTGCCAAAAGCTGTGAATAATCTTTTATATCTACTTTAATCATAGCTATCGATACATTGTTATGACCGCTTTACATGCTCTTGAAAACTTGCCTCAAAACAGGCAAGTGGCGCGAAAAAGTCCCACTTGCTCTCAATAAAACAAGTTCTAAATTAAGGCAAATATTAGAAGCAAGTCGACACCAGCGCTCACGGTGGCGAGGAAATTTATTTAAAAACTGCAACAGTTTTCATTTCACGCTGAAATCTGGATATTCTTTGCTCGTGGTTTAAATCCACGGCTTCGTTCACCATATTCTTTTCCTCCGGGATCTTTTTCTTTAATTCTGCTATGAAATGAATTGAGAATTAATTGCAAAACAAAGTTGAAAAACACTATTTTTAATCGCGATCTAAACGAGAGCAAAACGCGATTTGCCACTCGCACAGATAAAGCGTCGGCATTTTCTCCAAGCTCCAACTGGCAAACGGCAAGTTTTCGAGAGCGTGTAAAGCAGTCATTACATTGTGTTCAAGCGTGAAAGACTGATATGATGAACATTTTTTATGTTTCTCTATTTGGAGCTTTTTACACTATCTAGAGGCAAATCAGTCAAATGTTAGAGAAATCAATCCCAGGATCAATCCTGAAGATTATCCCTTGTTCCGGAAAAAGATGATTAATCTTCCTTCCTAATCTTATTGCAAAGTTGTTTTCTAAATTCGATAATTTACATGAATTCAGTTTTCTACAAATATATTTTATCTTCTGATAATTTCTGATCTATTGTTTTCATCAATAGATTTCAGCGCTCCTGATATTTCCAATACATTAAATTGTAACCATAAGTTCTGTCTCCCAGAGAGCTAAGAGTCATTCGTAATAAAATTTGAATTTATGTATTATTAATTTTCCAAAAGAGACCTGAGGAAGTCCAGAAATTCTCTGGATATAATAAATAAAAAGATGAGATAGTTTAAAGTAATGTTTCAATTAGCTCCTTTTTTTTTTTTATGTTTTTCTTAAGAATAGAAAAGAAATTTAACCCAAAAATTAATCAGTTCCTCTATGATCTTCTACTTCTTTTGCACTAATTACTTTTTTCCACTTTGTTTCTTATCAAACATAAATTAAAAAAATGTTTATTTACAAATTTTTCTGGTAAAATTTTAAATTCTCTTTTAACTTAAACCTTGTAAACTAAATGTCTCTAAAAATCGAAAAATATATTATGACTAGAATTCTTACTTTTTAATCAATTAAAAAAACTATTAACATTATTTTATTTAAAAGAATAAGTGATAAAGTTTATAACAAATATTGATAATCACTAAATAAATAAAATTCACACGTAATGGAATATCAAGTGGTGCGTATTTGGTCAATGGTTTTTCTTTGAAAATCATTTAGGTTAAAGCTATATTGTATTAATTAATTCTGTGATCAAAGTATTGTTTGTCTGTTTATTTATTATTTTATTTTTTTCTTTTATCTTGGAAATAAATGGCAGCTCAAAATTGAAAAGCAAAAATTACAATAAAAAAAACAAATGAAGAATTTCTATAGCGCGTTAGAAAGAGAAAGAAATGCCTAAAACTATTGATAAACAGTAATGACTGTTATCAAGTGTTTGTACTAACTGTTACCTCATTATTTACTGAAGGTTAATACAAAACTAAGGATATCATTTAGCAACGTCTTCAACGTTGATTTCTTTTTTTTTTTTTTTTTTTGACGAAATTTGGCATGTAAAGATATAAAGGGGTGGTGATGGAAGAAAGGCCCAGTGGTACAGGTGCTAGGTTACGAGCTGGAGAAGCCAGGTTCACTTTCTGGCGAAGTCTGCGACGATTTCCAGACGGACCCAAGGGTTCACCAAGCCCTCTATAAAGAGTGATTATTCAACCCTAACTTCATCCCGATGGTTGAGGATCCAATGCCCCCATGGGACATCCTTTCAAGTTCATGGAGGAAATTGTAAAAACAAGAATTAAAATTGATAAAAGAAAATGTAGAGATTATATTGAATATTTCGAATCCATAATTCATAATATATCTATTTATCAATTTAAATTTTCTCCCTTTCCTTTTTATTATTATTATTATTATTATTATTTATTAAGATTATTAATTTCATTAATTCGTCAAAATTAGTATTTTTAGAGCAGTTGCTCCGCATAATTTTTTTCTTTTTCTTTTTATTATAGGTTTATTTATAAAAAAAAATAAAAATTATTAGCAGATCCAGTGTTTTTAGAAGTTAAGTGATTAATTGGGAGGCATGAAGGGTAAGGTGGGGGTGGTGAGTGCAAGGCTGGTGCATAGCAATAAAACCGAAATGACCGTGGCGGCCTCTTTTGACTTTACCGAGAAATTTACAATCCTTACGACGCTTTGCTCTAAGAAGGAATGCCTTTCTTTTCTTTCTTCTTCTTTTTTTTTTATTTTGTGTTCACCTGTGAGACTCGTCTTTCAAGGTGGGAACTAAGAAGAGGAATACTTCGTTTTTTTCTTATAATAGGCAAATGACAACAGAGGGTTTTCGTCCAAAAAAATAGTCAACGTTATTGCTGTCTCAATTAGTTCTTTTCTACTTCGAATTCACAATCAAATTAAAAATTCAATACAAATGTACAGATAATCGTTTTAATTTAAACCCAAACGAAAATAAAACTAATGAAACACTGCCGACTTTCATGAAATTTTGAAAACTAACAAACTAAATAAAATCTATTCAAAAGTATTTTGGTTAAATAGAATTGGAGAATATTTTTGTTTTACAATATTTGCTTTTGTTTGAAATTATCTGCAAAAAAAAAAAAATGCTCTGAGGGTGATTCCAAAAATTGTCCGTAATTGTTTGGTTCATTGTATTATTATCCTAACCAATGGCGGGAGAGAGTCCAGTCACTTCCCCTTCAATTGCAATATTGACGAGTTAACTTTTTTGTGCGTGTAATTTGCTTACCAGGCTTCCCATTTTATTGGGGGAGGTTAGCCGTACTATGGTATAGGATCCGGGATTCCTGGGGACTGGTGTTAAACTGTGTTTTTTTGTTGTTTTTTTTTTCCTTGCTTATAACCACAGTACACTTCATAATATGTTACGCTTACAAGTTTTTAGGAACCCGGGCTCTGATACGTACATAAATAGACATAGCAAAGCTCTTGAACCCTGAAATGGGTCTAGATCACCTAATCTGATACCAAAGAGATAGATTTTGAATCTGCCATCAAAACTTTCTACGAATGTCCGCTGTAAACTGTACACAGACTACATTACAGAAAATACTAGAAAATATCACGCAAAATAATACATAATAGAAACATTTATAATACTGTACAAACCATAATTTGTATAAACAAAGGGTTAAAAATGGCTTCGTGCAAAAACATGGATAAAAAGATTTAAAAATTTTACTTGTCTCTTCTGTTATCGATGAATGTTATCATTTCAAGGTTAATTAGTATAATTTAATTATGTTTCAAAGGTCCTCCTTTTTTTCTCACTTGTAAATTTTGTTAGTGTGTTTTAATAAGTTTATTTGTTTCATATACCAAATTTGGTTCCTCCATGTGATCAGAGATTATCTCATTATTCTGCAGCCAATTAATGAAACAGAGACACGTGGTAGAAAGGAATATTTTCTTTTTATCTTCTAACCATTGATAATATGAGGACTTTTTACATATATATATTCTAATATTATTAAGAACAAAGACATTTTTGAGCTATGTAGAAAGTCTTTACATTTTTTTAATATTTAAAATATTTTAATGCAAAAACAATTTAGTAATGTGTGAAAATAAAATGATATTTATTGGCTAAATTGAAGGAAGTGGTTGTGGGGTGAATTTCGGAACAAGAGGTACAGAAAAGTAATGTCTGTGAAGGAAGGAGAGCAGATGTGAAAATGCTCTTAGTTGGCTAAATTTATAAATAATAATAATAATAATAATAGGAAGAAATCCTCTTATTTTTCTTTCTTTTTTTTTTTTTTTTTAAATGTTTTTAATTTTGTTTGTTAATTAAATTTTGGAATCTAAAGATTTAAACATCGCTCCAGTTCTCTTTGCTGTTTATAAACTACAAAATTAATTCGTTCCACCTTCTCCTAATCACATATCAGTCAATAACAGAAAGAAATAATGGAACGCATTTAGTCAGTATTTTTTATTTATGGGATATGAACCTCACTGTGTCACGTGATAACCCTATCTGAAATTTCGCTTGTCTGGCTTAAAAAAAAAAAAAAAAAAAAATAGATAAAAAAAAAAATTTATTTCTATCACATCAGGATATTAATAAATATCCACTATGCTCGGTCTTCAATTGAATACCTGCAAATCAGCTGATGCTCAGAGCTACCTAATGGACAGGAAATGAATTAAATGGTATCAATATTTTTACTTTATTTTTAATTCTTTTTTTATCTTTGATATTTATTATCTCTCATCATTTGATTTTCATTTAGGTGTTTATCCTTTGATAAGAATTCTTTCTTTCTTATTTTTTAATATTCTCACGGTACAACAGGCTTTTATTGATTTGATGTAACATTAGGGGCCGTCCATTAATTACGTGAGGTGTTTTTTAAAAAATTTGGACCCCCCCCTCCCCCTTGGTGAGATTTGGTGAGATTTTGCCGGACCCCCCCCCTCCCCCTTGGTGAGATTTCAAAAATTTTAACAACCAAAAAAAAAAAACGGAAATCTTGCTGTAATATATATTTTTACTGAATGAAAAAGTTTACGTGAAATTTTTGTTGACCCCTCCCCCTTTTGACCTTACGTAATTAATGGACGACTCCTTAGTACACTAATGTTGATGTGCCAACATTCACTCGATAAGATCGTATAAATTGTTGTTAAAAAAACTAACAAAAACATTTGTTCTTTAACAAAGAGTTATTCATTTATGTTTTGTGACTGCCTTTGGCCCTTAATAACTGATTATTATAATTGAGAATTTTCATGAA
Organism: Thereuonema tuberculata; assembly: GCA_023159025.1. NCBI lineage: Eukaryota > Metazoa > Arthropoda > Chilopoda > Scutigeromorpha > Scutigeridae > Thereuonema > Thereuonema tuberculata. The sequence continues at coordinate 147,196,315 of JAFIDM010000001.1, read as the reverse complement.
ATTCTTTGCTTACATTGATCACAGGAACAAATAGACTGACGATTTATAGCCTCGGATATTTATCAAATTCAATAGAAATCTTCTTTATAATAATCTTCAGTTACCTCTAAAATTTCAGCTTTCTCAGATGATTTTTTTTTTTAATTATCTTGATCATAAACTAATGGATATGATTATTTTGAGCTGTAATTTTAATTTGAAGTCTTTGATGACGAAAATTCAGAAACATTTTGAAACTCTTTATGTTCAACCATTTCTTTCTCTCCAAGGCAATTTTAATGATTTATAATAATTAATAATATGTGAACTTTCTTTCATCCATGTTTAACTGTTTTGTGAACAGTGATCTTATTTATTTTGTATGACAGCTGTTTGAAGCAGCAGATTTCATTCATTCACGGTATTTCAAAGATATTTTTTAAGGATTGTAGATTATTATTAGTGAAAACTAATTGTTGCAGAATGAAAAACGGAAATACCTGGATTCTCATAAATTTGTCTTAATTGAACTAAAACTAAAAAGAAGGAGCTTTAGAATCTTACTGTTCATTAAGTATTTAGAATAAACCCATGTTTGTAATGATAGGATATTGGATTTAGTCCTTAAGTATGATTAAACCTATGTACATTATCCTTACGAAACATTTCAGATTATTACGAAAGAAATATCTACTAAACCAACATAGTAAATGAAGTACTCTACAATGTTGCTGTTGCAAAATGAGAAAGTGCGATGTCTTAAAAGAAAAAAGCTTTGGGAGGTGTTAAAAGTCAATTACAACTCACTGGGGAGTCTGGGAAAAAAATATTCCATATTAAAAGCTCGTTATGTAATGAATTAAGTTACTTTTCCTTATTAGGGTACATTTATAATTACTGATTTCCCTTAATATATTCTTACTGCTATGCATTGGAGTAGGTAGATTTGTATTTTGAACATATTTTCTGAAGCAGGATTTTATAATACGGATTTAAATAGAACTTAAATTAAGTTTTGGGACTTTTTGGGAGAAGTTTTTAAATTTATTTAAGTCCGTTCTTCAATTCAATTTCTAATTCTTCTTCTTATTTATTGATACTAAAGTTTAAATTGATAAAAAGTTTTGATTTTTCTTTTTCAAAACATTTTATAATGAAATGTCTCACACTTTGATTTTCTGGGATCAAGATTGGATGAGGATGGAGGATGCACAGAAGATATAGGGAAAAGAATCTTG
>JAFIDM010000001.1:147178759-147190098 GCA_023159025.1 Thereuonema tuberculata | reverse complement strand
CAATCAAAGCCTCACCGTGGCCTACTTCGACTATGAAAAAAAAAAAATCTGTTTTTATCAAAAGAAAGTAATCGTGTTTAAGAATAGATGGGTAATTAATAATAGTAATCATAAAAATAGTATAATATACAAAAATAGAACTGACTGTTTTCAATTTAGATCCACTTTTGATTAAGTCTGAGCAGATTTTGAGATTTTTATCTCGTATCTAAAATGTTTATCAATCGGTTGCAAATCTAGAACTTCTCACAAATAAATGGAAAGATTTACAGGGATCTGTTACTTGGTTGGAATTAGTTACTACTTATTACTAGAGTAAAGAGGAATGGGTTGAAATTCAGATTCCTTACCAACATACTATGAAGATCCAATGACCGTGGAAGATTTCAACGATTGCAGGAGAGACCATTCCAATGTTATCCCGCGTTTATCCCCAGGGCACTTTTGATAGGAGAAAAATATTCCCGAAACTTCCCAGTAATCGAAGTGAACTAACAAGTACCTAAATCAGTTGAACAGCCAGGCCTGTTCCAATTATTATTCCTTTTATTACCTACCGTATAATGTTTAAACTTTGACAATATAGAATGTTTTGGGGAAAATATTTAATACACTAAATTATTATTATTAATAATAATAAATATTTAAGAATTTTTATATTAATTAATTAAATTGATAAAAGGGGTGTTTAATCCCCTTGTCTGTCACTGATTGAATCAAATTTACTACAGAATTTTTTAAAACGACTGTAATAAAGCAATAGGGTGTGAATGGCGTGGGAGTGAATGGGGGAGTCGACGGCAGATATTGTAATTAGGAATTTTCAGACCCACTTTGGAAATAGATTTTATAATAATAATAATAATAATAATAATAATAATAATTAATTTGTTTTTCTGATATGAGATCTAAATATATTAGACCTTCTATATTAGTATCACTAAACTTGTTATATCATTACTAGCAAAATGTCCTTCAAATTTCTTTAATACTATAAAGAAATAATAACAGAAATCCATAAAACGAAATTCCAATAAAAAAACTTTCACTTTGGTCTTTTAAATTTTTTGGCAATGCCTTTTGATGAACTTTACTTTTTATAACTTACAATAACAAGTAGCCTAATTCGTTTTTACATTTGAAACTAAAACAGTAATTACAGAGTTTGAATGACTTATGTTAACCCATTTTCCGAAGACAATACAGTACAGTATTATCTAAATGAACCATTCTGAATGAACGGCCTCATAACTTCTGAAGCAATGATGGATCTTCTAAAAACTTGATATGAATATTTACGGACAAAAATGGTGTAGCTTTCAACCTGAAGACTTATCGATTCCTATTTACAGAATAAGCGCATGATGATGACAGAACTTCCTTTAGAGAAACAGTAGAAATGAAACAATTAATTTCTATCGAAGTCTAGCTTAGATAATGTCAAGATATATTAATAGCTGCAAGAAAAATTGTTTTCTCTGATATGAGATAGTTAAGGAGAAGTCATTAGAAATTAAACTATTGATTTTATAGGGTGATTCTAAATTCTTAGGACAAACTTTAAAGGGTGGTCGGGAACACTAAAACAAAAATTTTTTGTCAAACAATGTATGTCCGCAACTGTCGCATTTTGAAGACAGGTTGAAGAACGTCCGATATAAGCAACAGAGCTGTTGCACGTAGCGTAGATGTGAGCCAAACCACCGTATGGAGAATTACACCCATTCCATTTACAGAGAATTCACGCAGCTGGCTTATGCAGCAGAGTGCAGTACATGTGCTCTTCACAGATAAAGCATTGTTTACCACGTTAAGAGTGTTTAATGTACACAGTGCTCATGCGTGGGCAAATGCATATCCTCACGCTACACGGCCACAGGCTTACCAGCAACGATTCTCTCTCAGTCTTTGGGCGGATATCGTCAACGATCAAATAGCGCCCTCTACCGCGTCAACGTGACAGTTGCGGACATATATTGTTTGACAAAAAAATATTTGTTTTTATGTGCCCTACCAATCTTAAGTTTGTCCTATGAATTTAGAATCACCCTGTATAAGGTTTCTTAATTGTTTTGACGGAATCGTTTCAATTAAAATTGAAGAAAATAAAAATATTTCTTCAGGAAAAAAGACCAGAGTTTGGAGAATGATATTCTTCATAACTTAGGATGAAAATTAAGATGAAAAAAAAAAAGAAGCTTCAAAAACAAGTGACTGAAAGCGTTGAAATCAGGCCAAAGAAAAGTTAGTCTGAATTATCATGAAATACCATAATGATTGTTATCGTCATTACTTTATTATGAAATCGCTCTTAAAATATTTGAAGTAATATTCTTATTAAAGAAAACATCCAAGAAAGTAAAAAAAAGAAGTAATACAATGTTAATATTACTGTTTTTTGATATTATTAATCATGAAATTGTAAAAAAAAAAAAAATGTTTAACTTATCTAATTATCAACATTGGAAACTCCAGTGCTCATCAGGGGCTGTATCATCAACGTGGTCTCGACTCTATGATGTATGAAAGTATGAGCTTAATGTATTTGTCTGTGGAATTCAGGGAACAAGCGGAATCGAGATCCTGAGGTGTCAAATTTTTCTAAAGTTTTTGAGTAATTCTAAATCACTACAACCGTTACCTTCTCCAAATTTAAAGCAATTTCTTGCAGTTTTAACAAATATTGGTGAAATTCCAGTCGCTTCATTAATTGAATTCTCAACACAGAATAAAGTTACATAAAATTCTATAAAAGGGAAATTGGAAATTAAAACCTAAAAAAAAAAAAAAATGTGTATTTAAAAAAAAAAAAAAAAAAAAACCGAAAAAGAAGAAAAAAATCTTTAAAAATAAAAACAACGTCGTTTTAATTTTGCAGAGATAAAATCCAAGAGAAATTATTAGCAAGAACCGAAATTTTAATTTTTAGATTTATTTATTTATTTATTTATTTTTAAATTTTCATTTAGTATTATTTTTGTATAAGTGACTTGTTGTTAACACATTGACATGTAAATACTAAGTTTTGTAGAAAGGGTTTTATACAGAAATAGCCCAGAAATTACAAAAGGTTTCTGATCCTGGGTTAGAACTAATGTAAAATACTCTTGTTAATTACCTTTTGTTTTGAGCTGCTTCTTAGTAAATCTTTATTTTATTTACGTATTTAAAGACGGCATCATTTGACGTAGAAGGATTCTGATTAGGTCTAAGCAGACGAACAAGAGATCAGATCCATTGGATTCCTTTTTATTTCTTGGGAGAATTGATTCGAGAGAAGAAAAAAATGCTTTCAAGATTCTTATCTGAATAAGAAACCAAGACAGAAAAAAGTTCACATCACGCTTAGTATTATAAGATAATTCGGATATTAAAGATTCAATAAAGTTATATCTTTAATAATTATTAATCATATTTGTTTTAATTCACCCATTTTTGCTTAGCTCCGCTTCTTCTTATCATCTGATCTCGGGTTTCCGTTGGATTCATCTCAGTTTTATTTTTTCATAATTATATTTCTGCCATAATTGTCTGCATTCTTAATTCTTCTTTCCGTAACTATTACTTTACATTTACTTTATAAAATTAAGAATAATCTGGAATATATCTTTATATTCTAAATAAACTCGAAGTCACAATCTCTATTGATTTGATAGATAAGACATCAGGTGCTTAAAACCACCCAAATCTAGTGAATCCAAACCTAAAGATAAGTGTTTTTGCAAATCCAACAATGTGTGAAAAATAATCTCGTTTATTTCTTTCTAATGGAAAGTAAGCGTTCACTCCCCGGCGGAGGGCGGGTCTTTTTCTACATTGGATTCTCCATCCTAGGGTCCACCCAGCCCTCTAAAGAATGGGTTTTCTTTCCTGAGGGGTTTTCAAGGCGTCCGACTGATCATCATCTTAATCCGGTTGGTCAGGAAATGCCGGCAGCTTTATTTCCCCCGGAGGGTCATTTAGACCTGTCAGTAGATATTAGGACTTTTAATTTTTCTTAATTAGCGCCAAAGGATTTCTTAAATGTCTATGTTTTAAATTGGATCCCAAATAAGTAATGTTGAAAATTTAGTGAAAATCCGTCCAGTTGTTTTATCGTGATGCGACCACAAACAGAAAAAAAAAAACATATGTGGAAGTAAAAGATTTTGAAAGTTCATTTAATAACAGATTTTTAGAAATCCATTTTTTTAAAAAAAATTCTAATTTTGAAAATTACTTGTAGATTCAATAATTGACGCTGAAACCATACGTATTAATTTTATCTAATAAGCTAGGAATTATTTGATAAAAACTAGGAATTACGATTACGTGATACTTCGTGAAAAGACTAGAATATAAATATGCAGTGGAAATTTGTTTAAAAAGTCACAGGGAATCCATCTTTAAGTAAGAAGATTCACTTGGCCATTGATAATCTTTCGTACTTCTCGTTTTCAAGTCAATTAAATTTTAAATCTGACCATTTGACCTTTAAATAGGAACAATTCCAAATCGTCCTGCGCATATTCATCCCCTGGGTTGGACAAGTCTATTTATTAAGCCTCGGCGATTTAAATAAAATCATTTGCTTCCATTTGGAATACGCCTACGCAGCGGTGGGAAGTCATTTACTGGATTCGCGCCGAGTGCAACCATTAGTGTAAATGGAAAAGGCTCGTTCAGTTTGTTTAGAGGACGATTAATATAGCGGCGAACAGTGCCCGGGAGTCCACTTGCGTCCATGTTGGGCGTTGCACGGAACCTCCCGCCCCCACCACCGAACAGCAGCTCGGAGACTCGCCAAACTGATTTACGGTCATCGTCAGTGTCGTCTCATGCAGCCAATGGCTACCCCAAGGGCGAAGGGAAACAGCGATACACCACACGGGTACACGACAATCAAGGAAGACAAGGACATTTTACAACAGAAATTAAATTCAACGACGTGTAAATAAAAAAAAAAGGAGGAAATTTATTTGAGAGAAACGGAGAGAACCAGCTCTAAGCGAAGACAGTATTTCCAAAGATATAATTATATTTGTTAGTTTGAATTACAATCTTTATAATGAGATATTTTCATTAATTATTCTCGCCATATTAAAAAAAAAATTAATCAATTGAAAAAAAAATAACAGTGAAAATAAGCACAAATGTTGATCAAAATAATTAATACTTGATGTTTAGGAAAAATATAGAATAAACGATGTCAATAGCCTTTCCGTCATGGCTGAGCGGTCTAGACGGTGGTGTGCCGTGTGGCCGTTGTGTCGGAATCTGGGTTCGAATCCTGGTGGGCATGGCTGTTTCTTTCTTCTTCTGCGTTTCGTCCGTTTCTCCCCTGGGACTTACTATCTCAGGGTTATTCTGGACGAGATGTGAATCTCATCCCCCCTGCTTGAATTTCCTAGCCTCACCCTGACGTTGTCAGGTAGGGCTAGCACGTGGTCCATAGTTGGCCAAAGTCGATGACAGAAGAAGAAACGATGTCAATAGGTGGATGCCAAAGTTTGTTTACTGGGGGCGCCACTCGTATCCGGAGTCGTCGGCGAATTCTGTCCGTAGAAACCTACGTTAAAAACACCAACTTCTCAGTCCAATTTTACCTTTATTTCTTAAATACCGTACCTTCAATAGATAATTTATATTCTGTAAATATTCTATCTATTTCAATGATTTTTTTTCTATTCAACAAAGCAATAGTTTATCAAAATAAATTATTTATTTTTAGGATCATGAAAATGCCGATCAGATGGAAACAATGATTTTCACTAGGTGCAAATCGTGAAATATTCACGGAAGTAAAACAAATTCCACATTTCTGAAATACCGTGAAATTTTTCAAAAACACAAGATTGAAAAAGATGTTCTAAGCTCATTTTTTAAAACGAATAAAATACCGGGTGATCAAGAAATAATAGGAGGTGTTCGGAGCCCTGTAGCGTGTTATGTACTGGACGAAATAGAACAAAATTTGGCCACCATACACATTAAAGTATGCGGTTTCGATTTGTCAAGAAAAAAAAAAATAGTACCAAACAACGCCGATAGGGGAAATTATGGCGCTACGGTCGAAAAATGCATCATGAAATTTGCCTATACGGGTACTTTGTGACACGATATCGAGGATAAAAGGAGGACGTAAACGTATCAAGCAGGAACAAGTTGAAGAAGTTGCAACTGCCGTTCAGGATCAGGCGATAGCTAATAAGCAGGGTACCAGCAGTGCACGTTTAATATCACGACAAACAGATATCCTGTTGTCGACGGTGCAGAAGATATTGCATAAGATCCTGAAATTCTATCCGTATAAGATAATACCCATTCAAGAATTGCTCCCAGGGGACAGAAATACCCAATTAGAGTTTGCTTTGAGATTTTGGGCTCGATTGGAAGTGGATGACGAGTGGCCGTGGCGGATATTATGGAGCAACGAAGCTTACTTCCATGTGCATGGTGATATCAACACACACAACTTTCGTATTTGGGTTGATACAAATTCACACGTTGGCCAAGAGGTACCCCTTACATTCGCCGAAATTCACAGTTTGGTGTGGGTTCACTGCTTCTTTTATCATCGGCCCGTACTTTTATGAAGAAGTTGGTAGAAATGGACTAGTGATTTGTTCTGTCAATTCCGACAGGTATGCCGATATGCTCGAGAACTTTGTGATACCTCAACTGCAGCAAAGAAATTGAATCGATTCTACCATTTTCATGCAAGATGGTGCACCACCGTACATCGGGTGAAGGATGTCCTGCGTCAACATTTCACAGACGCTAGAGTAATAAGTCGCGCATTTCTCCGAGGACCCCTGATCTGAATCTTGCGATTTCTGGTTGTAGGGCTATCTGAAAAGCATTGTATATCAAGGACCTGTTCCTGACATTCCTACCTTAAAAGATCAAATAACGTTACATGTCAGACGAATAAATGCCGATATGCTGTGAGCCACCGTCGAAAACCTCGTGTACCGCATATAATTAGTGGAACCTAAGGCTGGTGGTCACCTTGAGCCAAATTTCTAGGTTGCTATAATAAAAGTTTTTCATTGGTATTTGGTGTGTTGTTATTTAGTGTTTCATTTGCAGTTATGTATTCTTTTTTCACACATTATGCGCTTGCAGCGCCAGAATTTCCCCTATCGGCGTTGTTTGGTACTAATATTTTTTTCTTGACAAATCGAAAACGCATACTTTAATGTGTATGGTGGCCAAATTTTGTTGTATTTCGTCCAGTACATAACACGCTACAGGGCTCCGAACACCTTCTGTTATTTCTTGATCATCCAGTATATAAACATTGCTGCATTCGATCTATTTGCTTTTTTCCCTTGCTGACAAAGTCAAATTATCTTTTATCTTTCGCTTTGCATGGGATTCGAACCGAGGACCTCCGTCCTCGCAATCAGGAACTCTAACCACTGGACTACTGCTGGTCTTTAAAATATTCTCTCTCCGACTCTCTCAATTGTGATGACAAACAAACATCCGTACGTTTCTTGCCTATTAATAGTATGATGAGAACACAATAAAATTTTATGCCTGTCGTCCGACAGGCTTTGCTGCTAGTTATAATTATGTTATATAATTAAGCGTTATTCTGTCTGTCATTGTCATAAGACTTCACGTTTTTCCAATTTTATAACCAAATTATAAGAGATATAGTGGCGCCTTTTAAAGCCAATCATAATAACTATGTAAATAATACTTACTATGTAAATGATATTTTACATGAACGATTCTATATTATTTCTCATTATAATTACCATGTATGATTACCTTATATGATTCTATATTGTTTCTAATTATAATAACAGTGTATGATTATCATATATGATTTGATGTTTTTATGAAGAACATTCTTTGTATCAATAAGCCTGAAGAAGCAGATAAAGTGTCATCTGCGAAATATAGCTATGTCTAAGAAGAAGAAAAGATGTTGTTTTTATTTCTAATAATGTCTAGTTTAAATACGTACAGACTGCTTTTTTTCAATTGGTTAATTTTAGGTAGAAATTCATCTTGACGATCCAGTTCTTATAGTTCTGCTGATGATGGCCTTGTTTTTAGCTCTATAAGGCTAGAAAACAAACAACTGTCCAGATTATAATTTAATTTTATCATCATTATGTGTGTCCTGAAGTGTTTAATTCCTAATATGAAAATATCGTCATATGTTAAAAATTCTTTTTTACTGGTAAATTATGAAAAAGATTTTGTTGCAATAGTTGGAAAATAATAATAGCAATGCAATTTGTATGACATTTAAGTCAGGCTGATGAAGCAAGCCAAGCGAAGCAATGAGGATGAGAAAGATATAATATATATATGTATGATAAAAACGAGTCTAAATGTTCGATAAGACAAGGTGTGTTAAGGCGGTAAGGCAGTAGCAAATGTCAACTTTTTCCCAATTTAATTTAATTCATGTAAAATTGTCGCAAATAAATAAATAAATAAAAAAGATTAATTTAAACCTTTAGAAAATCTTGATGTGGCAAGTTCCTAACTCAAAACAATATTTCTTGGATTTCGGAAATTCAGGACAGTCTTTTATGAAAAGCAATAAAATAGCCATTTGTATATAATTTTAAAATATTAAAGAAAAATACTAAGTAAGAATTTGTTTCACGTTATTTTATTTTTTTCTGTCTCCCATTTTCAGTGAGAAGTAATATTGCATATTTCAATAATTCACTATTAATTTCAGTAACCATGAAAAACAACTGCAGCATAGAATCATCAAAATAGATCCGAAGCGCAAAAACCAGGGTCGTGTGTTTTTTGCTAAAGCAGCCATTTTCTGAAAGGTGGTTTACTCACGAACTGTTCTGCCTTTTTTGCCTTTGATTGCATATTTCAGCACCTAAGTGCGAAGTATGCCAAGGCTTTTAGACGCATCCTAATGGGTTTTCTTTTATTTGTTTGGGAAGCGTTCGTCCAGATGTCGCTTCCATCCAATTGAAGGAAACACGTGATCTGAATCCACGAACTAATAAAAACTGAAATGGTGCGAAATTAGTTGGTTACTTGTATGCGACGGAAAAAAATTAAGCCTATTTCAAAACGTAACAAATCATTTTAAATACAAATAGAGTATCTGAAATAGAAACATTACTACTATATGTGGATTTCAGATTTTAAAGCATTATTTATGCTTATTATTTTTACGTAAACTGATTATAGATCGATTGAAATACACAATGGTTAAAAATAAATAAATAAATAAATAAATACTGTAAAGAAATAAATAACAGTAAATAAATAAATAAATAAATACTGTAAATAAATAAATAACGGTATAAATAATGTACATAAATAAATAACAGTAAATAAATAAATAAATATTCTGTGTTTCAATCGATCTAAAATCATAATTTACATTAGCTGCACACGCTAATTTCCAGTTTGAGGCAATTTGAAACCTGAGGTGACAAAATAAGAAGACTCTTTATGTAGTGAAGTATTCCCTAATTACAAAATTACTAAATCTCAGAAATAAAAAAAATATTGGAAATGATGGTAGATGCAATACTTGACTCACTGAATCACAACGATATGGAAACGGAATTGCCCTCTTGAACATGTGAAACGAAGTTCCACAGCTTTCAATTTCAGTGAAATTTACGATAAGTTACCTCTCCCTCCCCCACCCAAAAAAAAATAAGTAAATACAAATTGCTAATTGAATGGAATAGAATTTGTAGAATTTATAAAGTGCTGAAAGTCAACATTAGAACAAAATGGAGTCTCGCATGGATTGAATTAGAGGAATTAATATATACAGTAAAACCCCGTTATTACGCTCCCGCTTATAGCACTATCCCGTTCTTTACGCTCCTTTCATACGGTCCCTGGAATTTTCTATGTAACTCTGTATACTTTTACCCTCTTATAATGCTTCGAATCCCGCTTGTAGCGCTTCTTTTATATCGGAAATTTTGTATCGAAAAGAAATGTAACACTGTAAAGATTCTTTTCTTTCCCTGGTAGGAGGGAATCTTTGAACTCTTTGAAGTGCGGGTCTGTGATACAGTAAGTTATTGCAAAATATCGAAGCGGAAATCCCTTTCTGTAAGTGAAAAATTGCAAATTCTCCGTAAGTACGACGAGAATTCTACACTAAGTCAGAAGGATTTCGCAGAATCTCTAGGAATTCCCTCATCACTCTGAGAACAATAATAAAAAATAAGAATGGAATTACCAATGCAGCGAACGTAAAAAAGTAAAGTGTGGAAAAGATTAAGATGCCGAGGAAATTCTAATTGAATGGATTCATCAGTCCCGTGATGCATCAGTGCCATTAAGTGGCCCAATCATTCAATAAAAGGCGCATGAAATAGCGGGCAGTGCACTAAATCTGCTCCGAAAATATATTAGTGTTGCTCCTAGTGGTGCATCAATTAATGTTAATAGTTACTTGAACCGCATTGAAAATGTCATAATTCATAATAGTAGCACACACACACGGCAAACCACAATCAAAGATTTTTTTAATAGGAAATAAGCTCACATTTCCATTATATCTATTGCAGAATCAAGTATCTTTCCTGTAAAAAGGTGTCTAAATATTTCCCTATCTCATAAAACATTTCCCGTCTATAGCGCTATCCCGCTTATTACGCTTGTAGGTCATGGTCCCTTGACGAGCGTAATAACGGGGTTTTACTGTATATATATACAACTTCAAGTTATTCGTGACTGCTTATTTTCTACAGGGATCACTCAGTCAATTCTTTTTGAGTTTTATTCTCTTCTGATTTCTTTCTTTCTTCATATTGTTTACTTTATGATAGAACTGAATCTGTTTGCGGATAAGGTATTAATGTTAATAAATTAATGTTACAATTAATTAATTAATTAATTAATTAATATTAGAGAAATATCATTTAATCTCTTAATTACCTATCGATTCTCATTTTTAGAGCACTGTTTTTCCAAATGTAAAAAAGAAAAGAAAAAAGTTATGAAAAGTTCTTAATTTAAAAGTGAAGAAAAGATACGGTAGAAATGCACAATTTCAATGAGATAATATTTTCTTTAGCAATATTACAGACCTTAGGAAATTATCCTTCAAATAAATTAACATTCTAATTCTAAGAAAGCAAATTGTTAAGATATGACTTATATTATTCAAACAAAAACTAATCTAAACAATTAATTAATCAGATTAAATAAATTTAATATGGTATTAATGCATAATAATAAATTTCAGAAACACATGAAGAAGCATTTTTTTTTCCTTTCTATTTAATAATTAGTAGCACTGGACAATGACAACATAAAAGCATTAAGATTTTGTTTTTAGGTATTGTAGTGTGTGATTTGTAGTGAAATGAATTTAGACTGAACTGGTG
>JAFIDM010000001.1:147168304-147178749 GCA_023159025.1 Thereuonema tuberculata | reverse complement strand
AAATCGAACTATAAAAATCATTACAATTAATAATAAAACTCACTACAGTATTTTCAATAATTTTTTTACGATTTTTTTTTTTTTTTATAATAATGGTTAAAACCAAGTATTTACAAGATGACATCTTAGAATTATAAATAAGTCTTTCCATATTGAAATTAATATTTTTTTCCTTAATTTTTAAAAATTGGAGGATAAGATAATTTATTTTATTATTTTGTCTAAGATGATAATTTGATCGTTATTTTGTTTTTTTACTTCTAATATTTTATAACAGTTTTATATAATTACTTTTTTAAAAAATCGTTTTGGAAAAAAAAAATCATACTTTATTAAATTATAATTTCTTTCATACATATTATTCCAAACTTTTTTGAAAAATTAGTACCGGTATTTTAATTGATAAATTAAATTATCAAGATTTATGTTGTTTGTACTGGCCCAAAAGTTTTAACCCCGTGATTAATAATAGAATGAATTAAAGCGTAGTAAATGAGGACTTTTGTTTTAGTTGGTATTAGCCTATAGAGGCTTGTATCGTATGTGAAGATAATAGGTATAGGGATATTCCAAGTACATTGGTTGTTTATTGTATTGTAAAATGAATTTCTAAATAATTGAATTTTATAACTACATCGGCTTCAAAGCAGGAATTGCAATTTATATTTTTTGTAAATATGAATATAAATAAAATAGACTTTTTTTTTTATTAATAACTTTTGTTTTATCCTTATTTATGCTAAGTTTATTATTGTACTTTCGAATATTTATAGCCTTTTTGTAAACTATATCTTGCATTGCTTTTTATTTGCAGCATAGAATATAGCATCATCAGCATACATCGAAATACAGCAACATGTGATTTCACAGAAGAGATCATTCTTACGCAAATTATCACGGAAATGGACCTAAGTTAGAGCCTTAAGATATTCCACAAGCTACATTTCTTATTAAAGTTATCATTTCTTATTTCTAATTTATATTTACATATTTTTTTTCCATTTTTGAAATACCTTTTTCTTATTTGTAGGATAAATCGTCTAATATCCATACATTCTATGATTTACTAAGTGGAAGGCTTTACTATTATTACAATTAATAATAATAATAAAAGATCAAATTTAAAATAATCTTATGAAAGCTGTATTTCTTTTTAATTTCAAGAATGTTAATTTCTAAAATATTCATACTCATATATATATGAATGTAAGAACTAATGGGATGTTGAGATAAAATATATTATAACTTTAAACTAAACTTAAAAGGAATTACGTAACTTAAAAACAAAATTTTCTCTTGGGACTGGTCTTCTGGGAAACGCCTTCCTTCTACTATCCTTTGTTTTTCGTCCTTTTTTTAATTCCTTTTAATTTTAGTTTATAGTTACAATATATTTTATCTAAACATCCCATTAGTTCTTACATAATTTTATTTTCCTCACTTTTTCTTATTTTAAATTACTTATTATAAATAAAAAAGGGGATACAGAAAAAGGAAAAGAAAGGGGAAAAAATTGAAAGATTATGAAATAGAAGGAAAGTTAATAAAATAATTTATCATATAACTAATTATATCTTTTCCATATTATTAAAAATTCGAACTGTAATTACTTTTATATAATTTTAAATAAATTTTTTTAAGGTTTTGTAAGGTTTTTAATTAATATTTTAAATTAGGTTTCCACCATTTGAGACATAACTTAATTTCATCTTAAGCTGTTCTTATAATACTTTACATATTTTGTAAATTTTAATATTATACTTTTATTATTAAACATTGTCTTTTTTTAGTCGTTTCAGTTTCATTACTGTCGAGGACAGCCCAGTTGTTGGAGTTCTTCGATAAAGGGTGTCCCACACAGTATTTAACTCGCATGCGCACACTCGATTAATGTTTTCTTTTGTGTAAAATTTTTGTGTAAATTCACTTTAGTTCTTGTGCTCGTTCACTTGATAAGGCTGTCTCTCGACGGCGAAACGTTGTGTAAACTTTTAAATTGTATAAATATGTCAGTTATTTTATGCAGGTGTATGACTATATTATTGCTTCCAGTATCTTTGTTTTATGTTGGAACTTCTTTAAATCAATTATTCTATTGGATTGGCCAAAAAGTTCGCTTTTTTCATGTACATTGGCTCTAGTAACGCTTAGATGTCTTTAACGTCAGTCGACACCATTTTGTTAGATTGTGTTGTGACAGCTGTCATATCAGCAAGCATTTGAAACAAAAACTGATTAAAATAGATACTTTGTGTATCGCCAATTTAATATTGAAGATGAAAGACAATAAACACGCAAGACCGCATATTTCTTTGATGACCAGTAAAAACTGTTACAGCTTGGCTGGGAAGTTCTGATTCATCTGCCGCATTCCCCAGACATTGCACCTTTGGATTTATATTTATTTCGGTCTTTACAAAATTCTCTTAATGGAAAAAATCACTTCTAAGTTCACCAAAGGCACCTGGAACATTTTTTTACTCAAAAAAATAAAAAAGTTTTTGGAACGTAGAATTATGAAGTTCCCTGAAAGATTGCAGAAGATAGTGGAACAAACCGCTGTTCAATAAAATTATTGGTGATAATGAAAAATATGTCTTTTATTTTTCCTTAAAAACCGAACGAACTTTTAGGCCAATCCAATACTTACAACAACAAAAATTTGTTTACAAATAATTAACAATTAAAATCAAAAATTACATTTGTTCGAATTCAATCGTTGATTTTATTCCTCAAGTTAAGTTCGAAGTCTTAATTTAATTCGAAGTCTTTACTGTATTTATTGCAAATACACACCCACACATTCACATAAAAAAAATAATAATTAATAAAATAACAACTTTTAGCCTATTTTTTTCCAAACTTCAATCATTTGCAAATTCGGTAAGATTTTTATTTAAGGAAAAATCCTAATTTTATCTCCTTTGTGTTAAAAAAATGGCAACAGATATTTTTCCTAGAGTGGAAACTGTAATAAGACAGTCTTATAGATAACTAGTCAAGATAAGACGATTCGTTTCCGTGTTTTTGAAAATTGTTAGTATTTATGTCGTTATCATAACTAGTAAATCAGTTCTATGGAAATTAGGAACCTGGTTCTTTTCTGAAAAAATAAAGCGGATAAGAGTTGGGCTAACCATCCAACCCCGACGTTAAAATGCTGATCCCGCGAAGAGAATGCTTTAATTCTTAATAATTATTAGGTTTTAAGAAATTATTTTGGAAATAAAATCATTCATTTTATAAACAATATTTTATAATGTTCATCATGAAGTTATTTAATAAACATAATAATTATTAAATAAAATAAAAGATTTCTTTGATAATTCTTAATTGCAAACAGATCTTTAACCATTGAGGTCAAGCAAGGCGTCTGAATTGGGGTTCGAATCCCGGAGCTGCTTGGATTTCTTTCTCTTTTCTCTTCTAGAACTTGTTTAGCGAATAAGTTGTCTTGAAGACATAATTATGATTAATAATTATTAATTAACTTAGCCAATTGCTAACTAATCAGTCACATTTCGGAAGTTAAACACACTCTTCCCACTACCCTCCCTTTGCAACACTACCCCAATTTTAAAAGATTCAATTTCTTTAAACAATTTTCAGTGCTTATGATTGTCTGAACTTCATCGTCAACATATATCTGAATACAGCAATTCTCGAAGGGTGAGCCGCGAGAAAAAAACAACAAAAAAGTATTTTTTTTTTTTATTAAAACAGAATAAGAGAAAATATAAAATTGGTATTAGATATCATTGGAATCGAAGTAAAGCCAAAAAAAAAAAAAAAAAAAAAAAAAACCACAATAAAAAAGTCACTAATAAAATATTAGTGAAAAATTCATGTGCTAGCAGTCCGCTGGCCGCAATGAAAGTTTTTTTTTTAATGCATAAAAAATTCAATCGGTGAGTGCTCCTAGCTGATGATCGCCAAAGAGCATGAAACAGCTGATCCAGGATGTCACTTGGTAAACAATTTGGTCTCCCCATTCTTAGGAATTAAATATTTTCAACAACTTTATTTATTAACAAAAGAGGAAGAAGTAAATTGTAAGTAATCCAAACTGGAATGGTTTAAATTAAAGAGTCAATAATGTTACGTCATTTTTATAATTCAATGAGAAAAAATGGGCTTGTTTACTTTTAATAAAGAAAGACTTGAAAGAAAGACTATTAAGAAATATTTAAAATAATGCTGTCGGTCACGTGCAAGTTTCCTAGTGTTTTTCCTAGGCTCCTATTATACATAGTAAAGCAACGAAAAAGTTTGGAATATTAGGAAAAATGTTTTGTGTGACTTTTTACAAATACGTTAAGTGTGCAGTGAAGCAAAAACGATTGAGAATCACTGTCTGAAAGTAAAACAAGAGATGGATTTTTCATCAAGAAAGATTTTTCTAAAAAATCACACTCAGCTGTTTCCCAACAGTCGTCAAATTGGCCTAGAGATCGTCTTTTGGATTGAGAGAAGTGGGAGATCCACCACAACATGAAAACATTAGGTCGCTTTGACTAATATTGCTTCAGCGCAACAAAATATTACGACATGTTTTATTATCCATTCACAACATCTGGGTTCTAAAAACTTATCTCTTGCTGGAAACTTCATCCAAATTCTAATATGAAGTAATAAAGAAAAAAAATAAAATTAACAATAAAGATATTTTCCATAATTATTTTCTTATTTTTGTTTTCCTTCGGGAAAAAAGCTCAAATTCTACATATAGTTTGAGAAGTACTGTTAAGAAAAAAAAATATCGCTTCATATTGTATTCAAGTAATTACTGGCAGAAAATCTTAAGAGATTTTTTTTTTATTATTTGGAAGAGACTTTGTTCAGAGCTTTCTTTTTACAGATTTTTGATAAAAATCGGAGGATTTTTATTCATTTTTTTTTTGCTTTTTTGTTTTTTCTTCCCTAATTTAGCTTTCTTCCTGTCAAGCATAAAGTTATATTGGAATGGAAACAATTCTTTCTTGTTTTTTTTTTAGTTCTCCGTTGTTTGTTGTGAGTAAGGTCAGGGTGAACATTTTTCCAGAAGAAGGTTATTCGACCGAGAATCTTTCGGGAGCACAAGTCTTACGCAATGGTGAACAAACTATAGCCTATATTTCGATGTAGAGACAGCGCGGAGCCGAACCAGGCGTCCAGGAGTCCCTGACCGCATTCTTCCTTCCAAAACAATTCGAAGAAGTGTGGACGGGTAAGGTCACGAGACGCCATTTTAAGGCTCCTTTCATTTCTCAATTCATTGTTCGCTCTCTTATGTGACCTAAAAGCCTTGCGACGTACAAAGAACCACAGAATAAGCGATTTTCAAGTACAACAGCTGAAATAAGAGCATTAAAGCAATTTATTGAATGTAACAAGCAGACAAAAGTTCAAACATGGTCTCTAAGTGAAACGCAGTGGCCGCACCCGCCCGGCAGCCGTGACCCTGGCCATGCGTTGGGATGAAGGAAAAGGAGTTAATGTGAACTTGGGTGAGTTAAGCCAAAGAAGCTCATTTGGAGCCGAACTGAGAAAAAGGGAGACGTCCGCAGATGAGGTAAGTGTCCGCTCTTCTGTTTATATTTTACGAATAATCCCAAAAAGGCAAAATAAAGTTGGCAACGCAGTATTGTAAATATAACAACATATCCATCACTGTCTTCCTTTTTTAGATGTTATCATTTTTATCTCTAAATTAATCTTGATGAGTTTTACGAGTAGAGAGGTTTTACAACTCAATTAGCCTTTTCTAAATTATTTTTATTTTTTGTTAAAAATAGTTATTCTCTTTTATTTTAAGTAATCATTTGAAATAAAAATAATTAAAAAGAAAGAAATTGCTTAATTAAATTTTACGTGTGATTTTTCTTTAACAAAGGACTTTGTTAAAGAAAGAAATTGCTATTATAAAAATCTTTTTTTAAAACTTTTTTAAACTAAAAAAAAATTTTAAGGATGAATTGAACTTAATCTTACTTTATTAGAAAACGTGTAAATTAATAAACATTTTTTTTAAAAACAATAACTTCTCAATTTGTTTTAAACTTAAATTTTAATTTAATTTAATTTATTTTAGAAAAAAAAAATAGTTGATTTTGAAATTATCATTGATTAATAAAAAAAAAAAAAAATAAAAAATTATTTTTATTTTTTTTTTTGGTATTTTTTATATTAATCAATGATAATTTAAAAATCAACTATTTTTTTTTTCTAAAATAATAATAATAAGGAAATTGAAATTTAAGTTTAAAACAAATTGAAACAATTTTTTTTTATAAATAAAGTAAATAAAAATTAAGTAAGTTAAATGGAAAAGGAAAATTTATGAAATATATTTTATAAATAACTTTTATACAAATTATAATATATATAACAACCAATTAAATTAGTTAGTCAACGATCTTGCATGGAGAACGTAATTAATTTAATGTAAGTAAAATAATAACAAATATTCGAAAAGAAAGTTGAATGAAAAGTATAGGACAAATATGTCCTATTGGTCAAGTAAATATATAACTTCTTCTAATGAATTATGTTTTTTAAATACTTTCAATTTAATTCTTTTACAGTTTTATATTGGATACTTTTTACTTTAATAATTTATGTCTAAAATTTTTCTGAAGCGCTTTATTAAAAAAATAAAAAAATAAATAAGGGGGAAAAGTGAAAATGTTCGTTATGTAGATAAGTGATTTAGTTTAAATATTGAATGTCAAAAATGTATATACAATACAGTATACAAAGGAAATAATCAAATACATCTCACAACAACAAGAAATCCAAGCGGAAATGGCCAAGCGCCGTTGAGTGGTTTTACCTACGGCGCTTTGAGTCATGCAAAACCAGCTCATCTTTATCAGAAGGAGAAACAAAAGGAACCATTATGTAACACACGTCGTAATTATAGGACAAAACATACTTTTTACAACTTTATTGTAAAGAGAAGGAAGTGCAGAGATCAACAACTTTCCGCCAGTTATAGGCCAACAGCTAATAGAAATATTTTAAAGTCAGATGTTTTAGTTTCGAGTTTCTTCAATAATTGAAATGATTCCACCAGAACAAGTTGAGCGATTGAAAAGCATTTTGATAAAAAAACAGCCATAAAATAATCAATATTATTGACATTCTGCAGGAAATTAAGAAATTTGAGTAATTCAAGTTCTCGAAACTTCTAGGCATTTCTTCGTTACTTATATTGTGCAACTAATCTTTAAAAATATTTAGAATTACAGGTTAGTAGGAAAACGAGAATTTAATGTAGTTCAAACCTTGTCTACGTGCTTCTTTTTTTTTATCTCGCGCATAGAATTTCTTACTCGCAAGAGGATTTATATAAACAGACAATATAGATTACACTTATAATTACGATCAATACAGATATTTCTACCGATTTACTGTGCAGTACATGCTGGGGGGGATACGTAACTTTGTGTTTAGTGGGGGTTAATGTGTTGATTTCCAATTCCCTAATATATTTTTTTTTTAATTTTGTTCATTGTTGAAACGTATTAAGTCAGGATTAAGTCTTCTGACCTGCACAACTCCCTCGTAATTCCATTCAATAAAATAAAATAATAATAATAAAAGAAACCCTGAAAAATAGTAGCCATTAATTTCTAATTATTCCAGATATTTTCATACTTTCTTTATATTTTATATTTCCAATTAATAAAAAAAAAGTTTAATTTATTAATCGCCCTGTAAAAAAAAAAAAAAGAAAAAAAAAAGCTTAATGCTTTTTCCTGTTCCTTCTATGGAAGACGGTGGGTGGGACATATTGTAAACTAGAATTCTTAAATCAAAAATTGAAGGCCAAGGCTTCACGCGATTCCTACAGCCTCAAGTTAACCAGGAACAACGTCCACAGAAAAGAGCTTTATTAGATATTTCCATAATAATAAATATATGATAAATATATTCTATTTTATTCTAACATCATGTGATAGATACTGTTACTTATTTTTAATTGTTTTCTAAATAATATCATGTGATAGATGCTATTACTAATATTTAATTGTTTTTCAAAAATAATGTTATGTGATAAATGCTGTTATAATAATTGTTTTCCAAAAATCATGTGATAAATACTATTACTAGATGTTTTTTTCAAAAATGTAAAATCTTTTTTTGATTTAATCCCATGAAAAAAAATTGGTACCGAATGTTTTAGAATACGATAAGATCTACGAAGCAACTCTGTCATTTAGCAAGATACAATTGCAACACTAACTATAATAAGCGTAATGTATGTAAGTGCTGTTGACAATTGGCAAGCCATCTTTCGCATACCAATATATAGACGAACCCACAAATTTAGAATAGATCGGGTGACGATGGTTTTCCAAACAAAAAAAAAAAGGTCCAAAATGCTGTACTTCTTTCATTTTCATTAGAGGAAATCGATGCAACAGATATAATTTTACGATTCCAATGCCTACCAATCTTCTCCTCTCTACGCCAATGCCCACAAGTTTTCAAAAAAAAAAAAGCAACAAATTGTTCGTAGATCCTTCGTTGACTGTTTTCGGTCCTTAGTTCATTACTGGTTTAGTTTTTACCAAAATCAATCTATCTTTTAAGCACCTATCAATGATAGTTTTAGTTTTGTTTTGAATTATTTTGATCAGAGATGACAATGAACTGAAGGATTTTGTCCTTAGCTCTTAATCTACTGATTGATTACGTACAAAAATTAAAAGGAACTTTCCTTGTCAAGTCATTACTTCTGTCTCTGAAATTTCAACTTAATTGGATATAGTTTTTGAATTTCAACGATTTAAGCAGTATAAGGACCACTTATTTTTGTTCAGGTTTTTTGCCCTTAACTTCTTAACTATCAAAACCAACATTCTAAAATTTCAGCTTACTGGGATTATAGTTTTGAGTTTATCGTCATCCCAAAGGGAGGGAGATACGCCCAAGTCGACTTAAAATTATTTTTTTTTTTTAAATTCTTGTATTCGAAGTCTTTTTTTTCTCCGACATAGATTAAAGGGTTTTACAAAGGTTAGATTAAACCTATAATACTGTTTGATAGTTGTAGGAATGCAAATGAACTGTTTGTAGTTTTTGGTTGCATTCAGTAGTGTAGAAGTGATTATTTTATAAACCCTTTTTTATAGTAGATTGACAAGGGAATCGCATAAGATTCCGAAAGCTCTCCTTTGGTTCCGTAATGTATTTTTAAATTTTTATTATAAAGATTTTAACAATTTTTGGTGTTTTTGGTGTTTTCTTATTCAATATAAACCCAACTGGTTATAATAATCAGTTACAATCTGATGATTTGAAGTTATTATTTTATAAAGTTTCTGAAGAAAATTGAAAAGGTTATGTGGGCCCCATAGCCGAATGTGTAAGGGGTGCTTGGCTGCGGGTTCGCTCGCCGGCGTCGGGGGAGGGCAGGGATTTTTTCATGCTCCATTCTCCTCCAAACGGGTCTACCCAGCCCTCTGTCGAATGGATACCGGGTTTACTTCCCGGGAGTTAAAGGCGGGCGAGCGTCGGGCTGACCACCGATCTCAGCTTAGTCCCGTTGGTGAAGGAACGCTAGGAGCCTTACCTCCCGCGACCCCAGGGGGCATGAGTAGACATACAAAGGGATACTTTAACTTTTTAATCTCCTCAATATTATTAATACTTTCTTAAGAATAGTGTATATCCACGAAAATTACAAGCATATTTCTTCTTCTCTTTCAATTTCATTTCATACTACATCCCTCACCCTCCGTCTTGACAAGATCCTCACTAACCTTTTGTTTGCATTAAGTCATGTGACAGTGAAATGGTTCAAATTATTTTAAGATTTTGCTACATTTGGAAAAAAAAAACTAAACCAAACAAGAACCCAAGAACAAGACAAGAATCTACAACTCCAATGTCTGTGATCGTAAAATTCTAAGACGATTTTTTATATTAATTATATTTTTCGAAAGATATTGAAGTTAACTGTCCTATTTATTGATTATTTTTTTTTTTAGGAAAATATGTTTATTATTATTAACTTTTTCAAAATAAGAAAAAAAAATTGTCGGAGAATCAAGTTTCTAAATATCCTCTTCGTAAGAATCAAAATAAAATCAGTGGAACGTGTCTTTAAATTTTCTACATAATTATATTTATTTTCTTTATAAAAAAATCTAACATATTGATGGCTTTGGTAAAGACTCTAAGGACTCATCTTCTACCAGAGTTGATTTCGCAGATGGCAGTAAGCAACACTATTCTACCACTTAACTGTTTAATATAAGTAGTTTTTGAGGATTTTTTAATATTATTATTATTAATGTTGTTACCTCCAATGTTTTGTTTATTATTTAGTTCTATTTAAAATTACAAAATAGGTTAATTGTTTTATTTATTAATTTGTAATGAAAATGTAAGTAAAATAATGGTTTTGTTATTTTTCTTTTCTTTTTTTTTTTTTTTTTTTTTTTTTTTTTTTTTTT
>JAFIDM010000001.1:147148734-147168204 GCA_023159025.1 Thereuonema tuberculata | reverse complement strand
AAAAAAAAAAAAAAATCATTTATTTAAAAAGTATGTTCAGTATATTTTATTTCAAAAGAAATACGGAATATTTTCTTTTTATTGGGGCTTTTCTTGAAATGTTTATTCGTTATCCTTATAGAAGAGATATATAGTAAGCTGTGATGAATAAACCTTTTGTATGATGATTTTGAATAGATTCATGGATTACTACAACTCCCTAATTTTGATAACATTCCGTTGTAGTTTTCTTCAATTGATGTCATGTGAGTTGTATTGGCAGTGGAATAATGATAGCTTTTAACTCCATGGCCACAAGTTCTCTTTTGAAGATGGGATTTTCTTCTTTCTTTCTTCCTTCCTTGAACTAAAATAGTTTCTCTGATATATGTTTTTCTTTATGTTATTAATATTTGAACTAGCAAATAAAATACTATTAGATATGTAAAATATTATGTTTTTAACTTTTAATTTGTAAAATATGGATAAATAAATGAATAAATAATAAATAAAGGAAAGGTAGTTTTCTGATAAATGGAGAGGGTGATCGAAACATAAGAGTTAATTAAATCATTGAATATCTCTGGTAGAAGATGCGTTTCTAATTAGGTTACTTTTTTTCTAATTTTCAAATGAAAAGTACAGATAATAAAAAATATAGGCTAATAATAATTAAAATGACAAAGAATAGATATTGCATTGTGAGAACTGACTCTGCATCGGCGGGAAAGAGTTAATAATCATAATTAAAACCATTATAATAATCATAAGTTGGATCAAAACCAAACAATGTATCAAATTTTTTAAGGATATTAGGCCAGTCTTTTTAGCGAGAAATTAGGGGTCAGTTTTTGTGAAATGGGGGTGGGGAGGGGAAGACCAAACTATAAGTTGAACCATAACCACAAATTTGCTAAAACTCGTCCAACTTTTTTTGCTTGATGCTTCGACTCTACAATAGAACAAGGTAATAAATGTTCCAATGGATTAGGTAAGACTTCAGTCAGGCCTTTTCTGGCAACGCCCGTGGATCTTGTGTCTGTCTTGGTCAGACACCTTTCCTAAATTCATTCAAGATTTCTCTAGATCTGTATCATCAAGATACTCTGCTCCTGCTTGTCAGGGTTCTGTCAAAATAGTTCCCCGAAACCAATTCTACAGTTAAATAAATGTTAAACTTAGAAAAAGAATACTTCGTTATATCAAAATTGCCGCAATTAATTTGCTTGATACTTTTTTTTAAAAAAAACAATGCTCATTTTAATTATTCTAACAGTATACTACACTAAAAAAAACTAATAAAATATTAAATTCCTTGTAATAATGATGACAAAATTATAAATATCAATAAATCTAATTAAAAAAATTAATGATCATTTCTGAATAGAAAATGCATTATTAAAAATTAAAATGCTTTAATTTATTATTTATAATTTTTAGAATTAGACTTTTGTATCTTTTATGCTTTTAGTTGAAGAAGCTCACAACTGCTGCTTTTTCTTTTGCTCCGTCGATGCGTCAAGAACTTATTTCAAAAGTTTCTTTTGATTTCTGAAATAGCACGAAATGTTTTACAGTCATGATCTATTCATTTTTGTTACAAATATGATTCAATCGTACAAAGAAAATTGCTTCTTCGTTTAGTTCATTTCGTTTTCTTAACAAAACTAATTTTGTTTACGTCAATTGTGAGACAGGAATTTATAAAACAAGGAACGATTGGAGGCGGAAGAGGTCATTTCAATAAATCAGTAGCATTCAAACAATAACTTATGTTCTAAATAATTGATCATTTCTCTAATGATCTCTTTGTTATCATAAATCGACTGACGTCACTTCCTTATTATCATAAATCAACTGACGTCACTTCCTTTTTTTTGTTTCTGGAGTTGATTGATTTTTTTTACCAACTTTACTCAAGAAATCTTTAGAAATTTTTTTAAACTTTTAGGTAGCTTTTACCTAAAATGTTTATAAGAATTATTATTTATAAATTTTGTTTCTGGCTTTCTTTATTTGTTTTTAAATCCTAAAATCTATTTTACAAAGAAGTTGTAGGAATTTGTAATACTGTAAGAATGGCAAACAAAAGTTCGAATTCAAACTACAACGGATTTAATGGCATGCGTGGTCATTATTTCAATTTTTATTCATTTTTAACACACGTTAAAAATATTGTATTATAATGGATTGACATTTAAATGTTTCGTTTCCGGTTTTAGGAAGAACATGAATCTCAACTTCGCTTTTTCTTCTTTAATAACATTTTGAAATTTTAATTTTTCCCGCCAATAATTATCAAGTTTTTGTATAATATAATTAAAGCTAAAGGCGGAAGAATAGGAAGCCTCAGGTAACTCTTGTATACAAATAAAAGAAAGAAAATAATCTCGAGCATTTTTATAAAAACTATTTTTTTCTATTTTTTGTGTGATATCCTGAGACATTTGTTTTCTCAAAAGTCTGTTCTTTGATCAAAATCTATTGTCTTTATATCACAGTTCAGAGGTGATTTACCCTAGCTGATGAGCATCGGTAAGCGAGAAACAGATGTCTCGAGTTATCACCCGCCAACTATAAAAATCTGCATTTATATACATTTGATACATTTTCTAAAAAGTCCCGCTGTCTTCTACATAGAAAATTTAAAATTTTGATACCGGGAACCAGCTGTTTCAGGTTTCCCAATCATCATCAGTAGATTCGCCCAGTATCTACAGCTTATCTGTCAAAAGACATAAAACAAACAAAATTCAACAAAACAACGGCCTTCCATATTAAAAAAGCAACGATAAAGAAATTAAGAATAAAAAAGGGCCAAACAAAACGAGCTTAAATGCTAAAGGATTTAATTGTTAAAAAAAGAATACATATAATAACAAATTTAACGTGCTTTAATCATAATAAAAAAAAATAAGCGCACTTGTTCGATAAATTCTATTGTTTTAATATTGTTCTATTGGTGACCAACTTTTATGCTAATACAAAACTCAAAGCGGAAACATTAAAATAAAATATATTAAAACTACAGTTTATTATTACTGCTCTATTTATTTAATCTATATTTTAATTGAGAGAGAAAAATAACCTAACCAACGAATTATTTCAGAATAATTGCATTTAAGTTATTTTATGAAACACATTAAAAAAAATGCTCTCAGCCGTGTCTAAGCATCTCCAATGACTTAAGGAACTGGAGAAATAAAGTAAAATATTAAAATAGTACATTTTTTAAATTGTTGTTTTTTAACACAAATCGTTTCTGTAAGTTGATTCCGTTTTCTTCAAGTTGTTGTTATTCCTGAATGATATAAGTTTATTAATTTTCAATTTTCTTTTTCTTTTTAAACATTCGTCACAGTAACGTATCTTTTGCTACAAAACTTCAAGTAGTTTCGGAGTTATACCCGTCTAATACTTTTCGTGCGAATATGAGCTGCACGAGGATTTTTCACACGTTTTGCTTTTTTTTTGTTATTTTTGAAACATCAATGGAGTTGAACTCGGAGCATATAGGCTGCTTTATTTATTTATTTATTTATTTATTTATTTATTTATTTATTTATTTATTTATTTATTAATTTTTTTGAACTTCTGATTTTTATTTTTGATATAAATCTTATGACAAGTTATGACTCTTCACCAATGGCTACATAAGAAATATAGATATTTATTGACAAATCAATATATTTAATCTTGTTAGAACAAAATTGGCGAGATCGCGATCTCCCTCATGAGCTAAGCAAATAACTCCAAAAGGGTATTTATCATCAAAAACATTGATTAAAACTTCTACACAGGGGCGAATATAAGGGGGGGGGGCGATTTTTTTTTTTTTTTTTTTGGTTGAACAGAAAGGTTTCCATGGGGTGTCTACTTAAAATTACTTAACTTAACCTTCCATAAATCTTGGCCCCCCTCCCCGAAAATATATTCTATATACGCCACTGCTTCTACATATAAAGAAAACCCTAAATTTCAAACTGCAAATGACCTTTTGATCTTGTTTCAGGCTTTTGGAATCGCTGTTCAATTGTTTTTTATCCTTGGAGTATAAAAAGTTGTTTGGATTTACAGCTACTACGGGACATTATAACTAAAAAAGAATAGTTAGAATGTCATTTAATAATAGTAATTCGTCATTTTTTTTTAAGTAAATCCAGTAAAAAATTAATTTATTGTTATTCATCAATCTTTTTCTCAAATTTTAATTTTAGAATAGAATTTTTTTTTTTCTGCATGAAGTATTTTTTAAATTCTACGATACTTTTTCTGGGCGGCCCTGCTCTCTCCCTTACCAAAATCTTGGCTGTCTGCCTGTAAACCGTAGACATTATTTTCTATAGATCCCAATCATAGAAGAAATTGTTGTCATTTTAATGATACTTAGAATGAAGTTCATAGTAAGGTAAAATGTATCGTAACAAAATTTTTGTCGATGTTTTTTATTTAATTTTTTTTTTAATTATTTTTAAAATTTTTTATTATTTTTTTTTTATAGGTTGGAATTTTTTTTTATTCCAATAAAGCAGGACAGTTCTTGAAATTCTTTTCTTTTTATATAATATTTATATCTATAATTGATCCTCTTTTTAAAGACTGCTCTGTAATTAATACACAGGAAATTTACCCTCACTGGCCATAGAAGCATCTGAATACCGCGTAGGGACTCCTTTGTTTTATCTTTAAGGAATCATAATTATTTTGATATTGTTTTTATTGTGCATTGTGTGTATTGCTCTTCATTCCTATCTGGAGGACACTGAAGCCTATACCTCCTCTGCCAATGAATCCTGTACGTTTTATGGGTACCTATCTCCTTGTCTAATTCCTCCCAAATATGTTTCGACCTCTAAAATTAAAGATACTGCACCATGATATGATTTGTCAAAATTCCCTGAATGTTAGAAATTGTTATTTATTAAATCAGAATTATATTGTTTAGAAAATGTCAGTTCTTTCTTTTTTTTTATGTTTTCTGAAGTTAATATTTGGGCCAAATAAGAAAAAAATTGCCAGTCCCTGAAGCCAATGTAAAATATACTAAATACGTCACTACACAATTGTGTATGGAAATTTTTATGTATTTTAAAGGAATTATTAAATATATTCTTCTTCTTTTTATTATTATCATTGTTTGTAACTGATTATGAAATAAAATAATCCTTTTTAAAATTCTTTTTCTTTAAAAGTACATCAGTTCTTATTGATAATAATGATGATAAAAGCGAATTATTAATTGTGAAATCCTATTGTTCTTCTGTAGGCTGAAGTCCTTTGGTATCTCTCCAATACAACGCCAGTGAATGCATCCACTTACAATTCGTTGAATTGCCGTTAATTTCTTCCGCTCGACCCCTCTTTATGAACCCTTTCACCTACCAAAGGCCCTCAGAAATCGCTTTGACCTGTCTACAGCTGCGGTGGCGGAACTAAAGCATTTCCAAATAAACCTCCACTGGCGAGCAACACCGTCTTGTCTGGTAACTAATTTTAAGTATTTTATTTAATTAATCATTCAAAATACCAATAAATAAACAATTTTTTTAATTTAATTCTATTAGTCTTATTTAACTGGCTTTTAAACAATATGTATGAATTGCTTACAAGTTGATTTAAGATTTAAATTGATGTAATTTAAAAAATTGTCTTCTAACTTATTTCCCTGTTTCTCCGCCCACCAATTTACTAAATTTCGAAACAGGATTTCCTTTAATGTAGTTCGGAAAATATTTACTTAAGAAAAAAAAACACTATTTTCATGCAGAAATTATGTTTGAATAATTTTATTACTTTATTATCTATTAAGATAAAAAAGTGAAAAACAGAAAAAGAATGAATAAATGTATTTATTTATCGTTTAGTAAATAGAGGATTCTACGGAATTCCCTGTATTTCAGCTTCATATCCATAATCGCAAAACCATTGTAGAAACGGCGGCCTGATATTTAGGCTGCGTCCCCAGCCCGATATTGACTCTAGTTGTTGCTTTTCTACAACAATAGACAACTGCAAAATTACAGAACTTGAGGGTGTATAGAGGCTGTAGTGTCCTACATTTGCTAAATAAAATAATTTAGTATATTCTTGTATTTACAACAGAGGTCACCAATATCTCGTCTGTAAGATCTTATCTGTGCATCCGCATAAACAAAAAAAAAATGCATAATATACCGTTTAATATATAAGTGAGAAATAAATAGAAAAGCGTTTATATAAATAAATTAACAAAGAAATAAGAATTTATACTTTTATAGAATGTGTAAAAAAGAAAGAAAGAAAGAAAAAAAAGCAAAGTAGATATAAAAAATTATTGTTGTTCTGTTCAAAAGTTTAATATCGCGTCTTCATTAGCAAAAGAAAAAAAGTATTAGAACAAAAAAAAATGAAGTATTCCATGAATCTGTGAACAAAATAGCGCAAAAACTTCTTATGTTATGAATCTGAAACATTATTGAAAGATTTATGTTACTTTAAGAAACACCATATTGATTTTGGTATGAATGGATCCTGTGGTTAAGATTGTAGGGACCTAAAAAATAGCAAAATATAAATTGCCGATAATAAACTAAAAACTATTTAGAAAATTGAAACTTTTTAATACATTGATGAATGTTAATGAATATCTTTTCTTGGTGGAAATTGGATCTCCTTAAATGGGGGAGTGGGGTGTAGAGCCAAAATTTCTCAATAGATGAGCCGCTTTTATGTATTGGGAATACACAGGAGAAATCTCCAAGAACGGTATGTAGAGTACTTCCTATTGTTGTTCTTGATTCGATGGCCAATTGAAGGACCTTTCTCGAAATAATATCGTTTATCCGCCTCTGAATCTCTTAAGGCCCGGTCTACACGAGAGCGTTGACAATGCCTTATTGGCAATGCTAGATGTGGTCTAAGCGAGCATTGCTAACGTCCGTTAGTTTATCCTCCAGACAAACTTATAGGGGTAAAATAAAGGAAAGTGCACCCTCGAGGACGGAGCGCTGCTAATTTCACCAACGCCCCCTGTAGATCAGACCAGCGTTGAAAATATTCGTGTAGACCGCATCTTTCATTTTCCATAGAAATTCATGGGATTTCGCTCGTTGTGTAAGACCATTAGCAACGCGTGCTTGTAACGCCGGATTTTCAACGCTCATGTAGATCAGATCTAACAAAAGATAAACATTTCCTGATAAGTTTAGATCAACCGCTGTCTTTTCGAACAACTATTCTTGGAATTAGCTCAAGGATATTCGGATGTTGGTCTATCAACTCTAAATAAGCTTATATATACAGTAAAGCTCGATTATCCGCGAGTGCCGCGAAAAGTTTTTTTAATTACTAACCCCCCAAAAACCAATTTTAATCCAAGCCAACAACAGGAAAAATACAATAGGCCCTATAATGCGAAAAAAAAAATGTTTTTAAAAAGGCGTGACTGAACACTTTTTGTTAACAGTACAGTATTGTTTTTTTGTGTACTGTTCTTTATTTTAGTGATTTAGACGTAGAGCAAAGGTTTTTGCTGTACTGTACATATTTTAAAAGTTTTACATATTATGTTTTTTGTACAATAGAACATAGTTTTTATGCTGAAATATTTTTTTTTCGTGTTTACACCTCATTTTTAGTGTTTTTTCGGGTTATCTGCGATTTTCACTATCTGCGGTGCCGTTGCCACCCAATTTCGCGGATAATCGGGGCTTTACTGTATATGTATCTAAACTACGATATTTTATGACATTAAGAAAGAAGAAACTTCTGTTCATTATTTCTTTCTTGAAAGTTAAAATAGATTTTAAGGAATTTTATCTTACAATCGGGGACCTTCTAGAGTGCTTAAAGACGAAAGACTGTTGTAATTTCTTTGGATTTATCATCTGCATCGATATCTCTCATCCATATTCGCTTAGGATGGTAGCCATTTTTTTTCTTTTAGAAAACTTACCAAGATCAGCACTTGACGTTTCTCTAGTAATTTTCAAGTTGTGTTATTTTTGATATCTGATAAACTTCCTCAACCATTTAGAACTTACAAGAAATGACTCAGATTCAGCAACATTTCTCTTGAAAGACGCTGAAACCTATGTTTAGTCTAGAACGTTGATGTTGTCTCCATTGGAAAACTGCCTGGGATTTCTTTACTTTCCGCATTGTTGACTCAGTCTATCTGAATACAGCTCTAACCCTTCGAAGCATCATCAAATTTCTAACTTATTTTTTTTTCTAAATTACAAATGTGATCATCTGTTTACTTATTGTTCCATCAGTTGTAAAGCACCTTCGAAATCATAATAACCAGTAAGATGAAAACAAAGTAAACCACAAGGTAAGTGATTTATCCGTAGCGTACAACTATGCAGTACGAGGCATTTCTTTCCTTTTAAATCTCAGAATTCCCACTTTTAGGCCCAAAACCTTCAATAAACTATTAAACAGATTCCAGCTGTTGGTACCAAAACCTCTACTAATAATTTGGTATTAATTAATAAAACAATAAATGAACAGAAAGCACGTCTCCATTTACATAAAGAAGTGTTTAATAGATACAGATCAGGAATAAAATATTTTTTTCTATGCCTTATTTTATCCAATCTTCTTTTATTTATTTTAAAGGATAATGTTCGTCAAAAAGAAATAAAAAATATAGTTACGAAAATCTGAAAACATCACTCGAATATTTGGCCAGCATTGTCTTGAACTCGTAGCTTCTAGGGAATGTTGGGGTTTAGATTGCTGTACACTCACCTCCAATCTTTGAAACTAATAATAATCATCTCTTTCTTACTTACTTGAATATTTTACTGAGAGAATTTCATAATACAATAAATACTCTATCTTCATTTGATCTATTCTTTATAGATTATTCATTTTCTGAGACTCATTTGCGGCTTTTTCTTTTTTTCTTTTTTTTTTTAATGATCCTAAGATTCAAATCTATATTATTCTGAATTTTCAGATTCGTTGAAACAGTTTTCGAAATGGAATCCTATTAAAATTTTTATGATTTATGTGAGCCTGAAATGTGTCGTTTATTGTTCTTGACGAGATACTAATGTAATAGTAGAATTCATGATTATTGTTTATTTAAATTTGTTAATTAATATGAAGTAGGACGTTAATTTCTTCCTCTTAAATATGTGTAATTTTTTCCTGAAGAAAGTCTTTGATTAAAAGACAGAAACATTGAATTGTTAGAAGTTGTACGTGTTCTTCAATGCTTTTACGTGTTCCGTCACCCTCTCTTTGAGGGTCCTACTCGTGCTTCTAAAATTATGGCGTTTCAGTCTCGGCTTTTTAACTTACATAATACTGTCATTTTCTTTACCATATCACAGTCTGGATCTTTTGGGATCATAGAAAGAATATTATTATTGTTTTTGTATATTATAGAGACTTCATTTCGTTTACATATATTTTTAACATCCTTATCAGTGTAGGTATTTTGTGGTAACTTCAATACGATATTAAATTTCCTGGACACATTATCTTTATGCTGTTCCTTGTTTCGAATTCTTTTGGGTACTCGTTTAACGCCAATTTCTTCTTTAGTAGTTCTATTTTGTGTTTTGTATTTTGCGTAAAAGCATTCCAGAAGAATAAATCCACACATTTCAGACTGGGCAGATCATTGCCTCTCTGAAAAACATAACCGGACCCAATAACCGAAGTCTTGTATCAGATAAATGTTAGAGAAACAAGACTGATGATAAAGACACTTATTATAAACAGTTTTAATTGTGTAAATAAGGCAAAAGGTTTGCAAGTGAATAAGTATCAATAGAAAGTTTAAAAAAAGTATTAAAAAATAAGGCGAATTAACATGGAATTTTTATAAATTGTTATTTATAATTGTTAAAAGTTATAAATTGTTAAAGTCGAAAGAAAAAGGTTAGTTTTAAAGTCAGATTCACAAGAAATTATTGGAAATTGTCTGTAAATTGTTTTAAGACAAAGTCACATGGAAATATTTGTAATTATTAAAAATGTAAATCAAAATTATTAATTTTCAAAAAGAAGCCTAAGCAAGTCCAGAAATTTTCTGGATGAAATATAGCATATAATGAATAAAAAGATGAGATAGTTTAAAGGAAATGACTGAAGATAGTACTCCTATTTTGGAGTACTTATTATTGATAATGTGATTTCCTACAGCTCGTGTATTTTTGAAATGAGTTTCTTAAATAATGGTATTTATCTTTCCGTAGTCGGTGTGAGGGGGAGAGACATGGGTAGCTTTTAAAAAGCTACGACTTCCTTTTTATTTGTTGTTTTTTGACTGCAAAAGAAGACCCTCGGACTTTGAAACAGCATTTTGATAATTCACTCCGGGGACGAAAAATCCCTAAAGAGGTCATTGTTTCCTCCTCCTCCTAATTTGAACTGTTTCTTGTTGTTCTGGTTCTCGGAAAATAAGTTCAAGGCTTTAACCTTCATGTTCGTAAAAGTGAAATGAAATATTTACATTTTGCAAAAAGGTAAAATAAAGAACTCATTTGTTTGATGACAAAACATCACACAATTTCCTCAACCTTATGACGGAATATCACCCAAACACATCGACGTGAAAGCAGTGTTAATCATTCCCGATTACCTAAAATTATTTCTTTATTATTATTATTCCTTGCACTTGCTGTGCTAATGATGACGAAATATAATTTTTTTCATTATTATTTAACAGGCGTTTTAATATAATTAGTTTAATAATTTTATTCTGTACTTATTTTGACTTGTAACAATGCGTATCACAGCCATAGATATAAGAACTGTCCTTTTACACTTTACATTAAAATGTTTAACTAATATTGTAACCTAAACGACCTACAAAATAATGAGTTATTATATTACGCTGTTACTTCATCACTTTTTTATTTTATAAATTTCCTATTATTAACCAAGAGGAATTTTAATTTCCCAATCAGTAACACTAAGAAACTTTTCAACGTTCTTTTGAGCACGGCCCACTTCTCAAATTCTATTTGGCCACCTCTGCCTAGGTGTAGGCCTAGCTTGGAATTTTTATTTTTCAACCTCAGAAAAAGAACAATGACTTTACTTCAAGCTATCTTCAGTCATTTCCTTTAAACTATCTCATCTTTTTTATTCATTACACGCTATATTTCATCCAGAAAATTTCTGGACATCCTCAGGCTTTTTTTTCAAAAATTAATAATACACTAGTTGCGACCCGTGAAATATTCACGGAAGTAAAACAAATTCCACATTTTTGAAAAACACAAGATTGAAAAAAATATTCTAAGCTAATTTTTTTAGAATCCATGACTTCCACAACATCCCATATGTAATTTGAATATCGGCTTATTTGCTAAAATAATATTATAATATTGTTAAAAAAAAAATTAAAAAAAAATTGATTTACCACTTTCGTAGTAGCCAGCGCTGCGGTTTCTCATTTTGAAACATAAAGGCAACCTGCTGCCCTAAAAGAATAGGCTCGTCGAAATTGAGGCAATATTAACGGAAGTAAAACAAATGCCACATTTTTGAAATATCCTGAAATTTTTGAAAAACACAAGATTGAAAAAAATATTCTAAGCTAATTTTTTTAGAATCCATGACTTCCACAACATCCCACATGTAATTTGAATGACTAAACCAAATTTTGTTAAAATAAAAGAAAATAAAATAAATGTTATTGTTTGATTTACCAGTTTCAACAATAACAGTAGCAATAACGAATGTCCAACAGCCAATACCAATAATCCTGTCGGGGCAACAATGAGGGCACGTGCATTGTCATTGTCCCCTACTTGTTAAGTATTGAGAGAGTGGCTACACAGCCGAAATTATGTAAAAACCGAGGTTTTACAAAATCTCTGATAAATTTTAGTAGTAGTAGTGATAAATCTCTGATAAATTTTGACGCATGAACTTCATGCATTTCAGTGTAAACTTCATTTATGTGGGAAAGAAAATCTCAATACGCTGAGAATAATTGTGTAATCGCGATCCGTCGTGGTGAAGTGGAGAAAATAGTAGAGGCGACGCCATCTTTAAACATGG
This sequence comes from Thereuonema tuberculata, assembly GCA_023159025.1. Lineage (NCBI taxonomy): Eukaryota > Metazoa > Arthropoda > Chilopoda > Scutigeromorpha > Scutigeridae > Thereuonema > Thereuonema tuberculata. Next base: position 147,156,216 of record JAFIDM010000001.1, on the reverse strand, counting down.
CCATGATGTCATGCCTTACGTTTTCCAACGCTGCACTGTGATTGGTTATTTCAAATTACAAATTTACAAATTTCAAATTTATAAGATGTACAACTTTTGCCTATAAGTAGGATGATAGATTCAGATTTTTAATAATTACCAATATTTCCATGCGACTTTGTCTTAAAACAATTAACAGACATTTTCATGCCGTCTTTTTTTTAAACAATTTCCAACAATTTCATGTGAATTTAACTTTAAAACAATCTTTTTTTCTTTTGACTTTAACAATTTATAACAATTTCATGTGAATTTCTTTTTACTTTTTAATACTTTTTTAATACTTTATTAAAAAAAAAAAGCAAAATTCACATAAAATTGTTGGAAATTATTAAAAATTGTTTAATTGTTTAAAACAAAGACTGCATGAAAATGTCTGTAAATTGTTTTAAGACAATTTCGCATTGAAATCTATATATTACCAAAATCTTTTATTTCTCTTTCTGTCCGGCGCAGTGCAACAATGGAAAACGGGTGTTCAGTTGTCATTGTTGCGAGGAAGTCGACAAATGCAAAATGAGCATTGTTGAACTTCAAAATGTTGCATTATCTCCGTCAACAATGGCGCGCGCTATCAAATCATGAGTTCATTCAAAAAGGAATAACATATCATTATTTGCTCAACTATTCAACAAATGAGGGGCTTAGTGGAAAAGAGGCACATGCCACATCTATATGGATTTTGATTTTTTGCTATTGTTGAGTAGATCCTGCCGTCTAGTATCTATTCTATTAACCATCATCTTCAATTCGCCATCTACTTTCACTATAATTTAAATATTTACAAGTAGATACCAACTCTCCACAGGCAATTACTTTTTCTAAAACTTGCTTTCTTGCAAAATTTTCATTTTGTGGCATGTGCCTCTTTTCCACTGAGCCCCTCAAATCATAACCGCTTTCATTGGAAGCGATTCTTCTTGGATTATCCGTGCTCTTAAATAACAACCAATATAAATTCCTAACCTTATTTACTGTAAACTCAAGTTACTGTAAATTCAAAGAATCACCAAGCCAAATGTTAACAGTAGATAAGGAATTTATATAGTTTGTTATTTAAGAGCACGGGCTGATTGTATATTTTCATACATCACATAATATTATAAACGATATTGTGAAAGATATTGAGAGGAAACGATTGAAAAGAGCACAACAGACAGATTTGGATCGAAAGAATGAAGCCGAACGTGAAAGACGGTCAAGAGCTAAGGAGACAACGGAAGAGACACAAGAGAGATAGAGGTTAGACGCCGAACGACATCAGGCAGAGAGATAGAGGTTAGACGCCGAACGACATCAGGCAGAGAGAGAGACAGAGACTTTAGGTCCCCGAAGTCCACTTCATTAACATCAAACGCAACATATCTGATCTTCAAACATCTACATCGATCAATCTATACACGGGGGCCTAGTATTTATAATTATTAAAAATTTGAATCTATGTATTATTAATTTTCAAAAAGAAGTCTGAGGAATTCCAGAATTCTCTGGATGAAATACAATGAATAAAAAAGATGAGATTGAACAATGACTTTCCAAGATCTAAGTGCAACATTTCCTTCCATTTTCTTCCGTTTCCTCCCTCTAAAAATGTTTAATCCGTTTAGTTTCCATGGCCCTCGGACTCCCATCTCCTCATTACAGGTTTCAATCTTTGGCCTCTGTTGAGAATGATTGACCTAAAGATTCCAATTATTTTACTGAAGCGCTGTTATCCTAGACTTTTGAAATTTAAAAATACGTAATATTTTATCTATAACTAGCTGTACCCGGCATGCGTTGCAATGCCACTCAAAGAAAGAAAGAATTTGTGTTTTAATTCTCTTTATTGAAGTGGTTTTGGATACACAATATTTTTTGTTTTTCCGTCTGGTGCATACACGAATAAACAGAAGGTTTTCCGACGCGTGAGCAGGCCACATACAGCTGTCCATGTGTGAAGCATGGATTTTCCAAATTTAGTCCAAACACACTTGAAGCGATTGTCCCTGTGCTTTGTTGATGGTCATTGCAAATGCGAGTCGCACAGGAAACTGCAAACGTTGAAACCGGAAATGCCTCGCGCACCAGATATTGTAAAATGGTTCTACTAATTCAGAACCCTTCGCGGGCGGGCGCACAACAACTTACCAAAGTTTCATCGCAATCTGATGATTGGTATAGGAACACGTACGGGACAAACAAACAAAGAAACATTTATTTTTATATATTAAAATTTAACGATAAATTCAAAAATTAGGTGATTTAGACAAAAAAAAAGTAGGATTTTGGGATTGAAATTAATTATAGCAATTAAACTACTTAAATGAAATACGGGAAAGTTGAGAATAATATCATTTATTTGAAATATTTTTCATTCATTTTTCTCCGCACTTACGCTCGGATAAACTGAATAAAGAAGTTATAATAGATTAAGAATATAGTTTCCTGAAAAACAAAAAAGGAAGGAACAGGGTTTTGCAGAAGCGAATGAAAAGAACTTCTTCATTCAGTTTATCTTAAGTTCTCATTCGCTTCTCCAAATCCTGTACCTTCTTTTTATTAGCGACCCATTTGGGTGCTATTGTTTTTCTGATTTTCCTAACTTTTTTTTTTTTTTTTTATTTTCCCTTACATTAATGCATTTCCTTTCTTTATTATTATTTTAATTTTTTTTTATTATTATGGGTCGCCCTTAAATTTATTAGCACAAAATTATATTCACTTGTTTCACTTGGAATAAACAAAATTATATTCACTTGGAAACTGTTTTCTTCCCTGCAGAAGATATCTAAAAGTCCGTGTTTATTCTAATTGCAGACGAAAACCGATGTCTTTTCTAGTCCAAACGTTGGTCCTTGTAATTCTTTGTGTTTCACCTCAGTCATGCTTCAATTCGTCTCCTCTCTATTACACATTTAATCAAAGAATTCTCAATCAACAATTGTCACCTCCCCCAAGACAGGTAAGTTAAAATCATTGTTTGAATTTAAACAATTTATAAAAATTAAAACTGTTAAATAGTAATACTGGGATAAAGATAATACAGTCGAACCTGTCTATCTCGAACCTGTTTATCTCGAAAACCTTTATATCTCGAAATTTCTGAAATTCCCTACATTTACAATCTAAATCCAATGTATTTTCCATGTTTATCTCGAAAATATTTCCTTCAAAACCCCTGTATCTCGAATTTCGGTAAATTACAAAAATCGATGCCGAAAGACCACCCTTCTTCAACAACAGGTTGGGGGGGGGGGGTCTTGGAATTCTGGACTTCAGAAACAAAGAAAGTTAGACGTCAAAAGTCATTGAAAGACTATTTTTATTGTTAAAGGTATATATGTATGTTAAAAAAATGTTATGGATGTACGTATAATTAATCTGCGATCATACCACTGTATTTTTCTAGAAATAAAGCAATTATAACGTTTCTTAATTGACCGCATTTAAAACCTCTTTATCTCGAATTGTTTTCCATTCCCGTCAGATTCGAGATAGACAGGTTCGACTGTAGTACAAACTAAAGGTGCCAGTTGCTACGGGGGGCGTATATTGATCTTATTTCGGAAGGATAAGTTAAGGAATTGTTCAGCAACAACCAAAAAAAAAAAAGAAGTTATCTTTAAAATTTGGGGGTAAGGGAACGCCTTGAACTTGCTAACAAATGGAAAAAGAAAGAAAAAAATAAAATAAAATAGGGTTAATCTATACATTTCAGGGGAAAGGGGCTAGTTTCTTGCTTTGTTTTTGGAAAAGAACAAAGTAATATCCAATATATCTCTGTTGTCTCAAGGGCGCGCGGAAACTATAGTTTTTAGGACAATCGGGACCAGCTGAGAATGGGTGTCATTCCAAAGCTCTATCCCCCAGGAAAGAACCTCGGTTCCTATTTTACAGAGACCTGAGTGAGCCCGTTTGGAGGATAAATAAATCCCCGACCTCCGCCGGGCATTGATCCTGCTCTTCCAGTCCTCAGTCCAGTGGTCTACCACTGAGACACAATCGAATTTATAATAATGAACAAACTTCAAACCAAAAATTAAAGTAAATAATATAAAATCTTATAGAAGTAATAAATGCCAAATATTTAGATAATGTTTTTAACTGAAGAAAAAGCTTAAAATACTGCAACTAGAATAATGAAATAAATTCAAAGGAGTAACTCGTGAAGATTTTTCTCAACTTCTTAATTACACTGGGTAACAAAAAAAAATTGTTTTCGTGGTGCCTGGAATTTTTCACCTGATTCTGGGTATTTTGTCGTTGCTGATTCCGAAAAGGCCGTCCATTTCGTTCTAGCAGCTCTAGTTTATGAGATATTGATATCATTATACAATGCTCTAATGACTACTTTGTTTTTACACCACCATTTGTAAATCGATTGTTTGCATAATACTAATTGATTTTATCCAAGCTCTGTTCGTGTTGTATGCATATGTACTTTAACTATTCGGTAATTTATTCATCCTTTGTATAGGCAATGACATGGCTTCATCACAAAGAAAATATATGAATAATCCTGATGTGTTTTGTTTCATCTGTTGAGAATACACATTCATTCAGCAAAGAAAACCCATAACTGACTTTGTAAAAAGACCTTTTTTGAGTTATTTCAAAGTAAAACTGGAAGACCAAGATAAGGCTTGGGCACCTCAAATTTTGTAAGTAAAATGTGCATGGAGCATCTGCGACAGTGGACAAATGGGAAACGGAAGTGCTTGAAATTTGGGGAACCAATGATACGGCGAGAACAAATACACCACAGTAATGACTGTTATTTTTGTTCAGTTAATGTAAAGGGCATCAATAGCAATAACCGGAATAGGTGGATATATCCCGATCTACGCTATGCAAGACCGTTCCACATTCAGAGGAGAAACCTGTTCCAGTATTTACCAGTCTTCCAGAGTCATCAGAAAAAGAGGCTACGTATGTCCAAAATTTCCTGCATTGAGTATGGAGAAAATAAAAGTAGATATATTAGATGGACCACAAATCCGCCAACTCATAAATGACCAGAAATTTCAAGGGATCATTACATTGGCGGAAATCACAGAAGCGAGGATTCAGCAATCTGATGGAAGAAAATTAATGAATCAAATGCGACAAATGTATAAATAAATAATGGTGGTTAGATAGATACAGTTGCTTCATGAAAAAAAAAGGGCTTGATCCATACAAATGTCTTTTGTATTTAATTGTATGGGAGTGATATAGTTGTATATGCGGACCAGAATGGTTAAACTGATATATAATGTGAGTAAGCTCTATCTCAAAAACTAGAGCTGATAGGACAAAACTGAAAGCATTTTTGGAATCAATGACCCAAATGTACCCATAAATAGATCAAACTTGTAAGGCACCAAAATCACTGTTCTCCAGTGTTATCATTTATTTTGGGAACAGATTATTTTATTTTTAAACATCAAAAGTAAACTTTAAATATTATCAAAAGAATGGAAATGATTTAATTTTCTGATATCCTAAAATTTGAAAGAGAAAAAAAAAAATAGATATTTTTTAAAATTTTTATTTTAAACTTGTTTTTCTCCTTCTTCGAACAACATCAGATACAAATAAACTGGTAGAGATAATGGAGAAACTAACCTTCCCGGAGCTGAATTTATCATGTTCATCTTTGCTATTCAAGAGAAAGACATCCATTTGGTATTGTCAATGTTATTGACAAAGTAACAGTAGCCCATTTACAGGTAGATTCCATTTCAGCTTTGACCTATCGTTACAATGATCTACTGTAGGGTGAAGAAAAAAAATAAAACCATACATGTAATCTCTATGGGCTTGTTAAGACCGCTGGTGCCAGAGGTCTTCAAAAACACAGATTGATAAATACAGCACTCCTGACAAAATTCAGTACTTGATGAGAATTTAACAAAAAAAAAAATATCAATCCACTCAAATTAATGTAAAACTTATTGTTCAGTTCTAAATTAAATCATGTAATTCTTTATTCATTTTATACAGAATTTAGAATTTTTTAGAAAGTCAAAGATTGTGTTATTCACTCTCATTCCTCGTAGTTAATTAAAATTTATCTTCTTCCATTTTAAAGTTAATGTTAATTAAACATGACTAATTAAAGTTTAATTTTGTAATTTAAGAATATTTTCGTATTATTTTTGTCTGTGAATGGAATCTAAATTGAAAGAAAAAATAAAGGATGACTTTGAAGTAAACTTCAAATCAAATACATTGAATAAGTACGAAACAAGTGAACTTATAAAAAGAACAATTCAAGTAATTTGCAACAAATAGAAGAAGAACAATGTAGAAAACATATGAGAGACTCAAATTATTACAGTATTCTTAACTTTTGCAAAATCTATAACATGTTTAAGTGTTTTTGTCGGTTTTTCAATATAAGGAAGAAAGACAATATTCTAAGAAAAACAAGTTTTTATGAACATGTGTTCGATTTAGAACTGTTTTCGAGATAGAGCTAACTGTATTTGAATCCCCTCCCCCCCCCCAATCATTCCTTCTCGCCTTAATAAACAACTGTGTGATGTTGCAGCTATACATTCAAATAGCTCTATCTCGAAATCCGGAGTAGGACCCACATAAACTTTTAATCTTACCAATATGCTGGGCCCATTCTATGACCTCCCAAAATATTTTTCTTTCTTCCTGGGACACTTCATATATCCACGGGGATTAAAGGGTTCTCTGTTGCATAATTGAAGAAAGCCACACTATTATAAAACGAATGCTTTTTAATACATTCTTTTAATGAGAGCTTGTTCAGCTTTGACGTATTTTTCTACTCTAATAACAATGCTATCACGGTTCGTTAAGGCTTTCCCCTAACACTTCCGTTCCTCTCATCTTACTCCCACTCGAGTTTTTCATTTTATTTCATATTAAAATCAAAAAGCTTAATTGAATTTATTGTGCGTTATAATCTTTCTTTTGTTACATTTTTATTAAACTTGTAAAAACTATTTATTACGCATAATATAATTCAAGCCGTTACATTTCTCTTTTCTTAATTCACCTTTACCCGCTTTCTTTCCCATTCATTCCCTTCCACTTTTTATTTTAACAAGCGAACTATATTTTTTCGCTTTGGTTGAGAATTCCTTCAAACTGAGAGTATAATGATAATTCATTTCCTTAATGGATGCTCCTGAAAAAATAAAGATTTGGTAAGAAGAGGATTGGAGGTGATCAAAGGTGCGAAATATACTTCAAAAGAGGAATAAGACCAGTTTACAGAATGTGAGCACATTTGGAATAAGCACGAAAAAGATTCCAGATGAAATTGATTGATGCTACCCTAGTGACTGATGCTACATTTAAGTCATATTTGCACAAAAGTTCATTTGATTACATAACTATTTTTATAATGCTTTTCTTTTTAAAAAGAAATCATCGTAGCCTATATAACAAACTTTTTATTTATTTATTTATTTATTTATTTATTTATTTATTTATTTATTT
>JAFIDM010000001.1:147120146-147148724 GCA_023159025.1 Thereuonema tuberculata | reverse complement strand
TTTATTTATTTATTTATTTATTTATTTATTTATTTATTTATTTATTTATTTAGGGTAGAAATGGAGGCATAGCTCAGGTTATTCTGTCTCATTGTGGAACTCCAAATGATCCTGTAGTTATCCGTTTCTTTCGAATTGATCCTAATCCCATTCGAATCCCTGGATTAGTACGTTTTAATCTTGTAGTGGAGACATTTGCCAATCAAACAGGACCAATGCAGGTGATCAAATTACTTTAATCGTCTTTGTTTAGACTCCGCTGATAAAAATTCTCATTTATAAATGAAGATTATTTATTTATTCGAAGCAATATTTAATTTGTTTTAAAAGAAAATTATTAATTTAAAAGTATTTAACAAACATTCAAAACTTGTTTTAAAGTTCTTAATAGCAATTTAATAATTCTTCCTGGTGAGTATTTTTGGAATTTAATTTCTCTTAGCTTAAATTATTAGTCAAAGCATAAACTATTAGAAAAATTATTAGTCATTCTTTAGAGAATAAATGATTTTTTTTTCTAAATTACACCAAAACCCCCGATTAAATTATTCTCTGTGATCCTATTAATAATTTAATATAAAATATAGTGATTGTATGATTTTCAAGTTTTAAATCGGTGTAGCTGGGGAAATTCAGAAGACAGACTGTTTCGTTATATTATACAAATATATCGTCATCCTAATGAAATATTTTTTTTCCCCATTAACTGCATGGATGAATTATTTCTTGATATGATAGTTAAAGTTAGAGATCTTTCCAAGGAAGTCAGCCGTTAACTGTAGGCGAAAAAATATACATTGAAGATGTTAGATCATAATTATGTTGAAGAAATACGAAGTATTTTCAGCATACTTATCAAATTAAATAAATTCATGCTAAAATATTATTTTCATAAAAACAATGAATCTGAACAATATTTTTGGAATTTACAGAATTATTATAACAAAAAAATATTATATTACTTTTGTGAAGAATGATAGTATTATCATGTATGCTTACAAAAGAATAAATCGAGAAGTGTTGTGATAATATTGTTTTAATAATGAATCCTAGAAAGAAATTCATGAATAATATATAAGTGAATCACGCGGAAATTCATTAAGGAATAACAACGCATAGTGTAGTGATAACAACGCATTGTTGTGTTTATCCATTGTTTATACGAAAACATATTAAAAACAATGGAGTGTGCAATATGTTATACAACACCTGATGAAATCGTTGTATTATTCTTGAGTTAAAAAGAAATTACAAGTAATGGCCAAATGAAGTTGCAATGCCAAAAAATATTTATAACATGATATTAAGTTTTTAAGTGTTTATCAAATATCATTGTTATATGATTAAGGTTTCGTTCATGTTGATTTAAAGTAGAAATTTATGTGTTATCGTATTATGAGAAGAAAATGGTTATTAAGATGTATCTCCAAAGTTTTCCAAAGTGTTCGATTTTGATTCAACCAGAATCTCCAAAATGTGAATTCATCTCAATCCAAGTAAAGTGTAAAGATATTTCTTCATATAAAGGCAACACACTTCCATTTAAAACTAAACATTTAAAAACATTAAAAAACTGTTACGGCTAGCTTACACAGGCTTTCTTCAGACGGAAATTGAGAAGTTAAAAGTTAAAAGATTAATAACCATCCTTCATCATAAAAAAATAAAAACAGGGGATTAATAAGGGCAAATAATATCCAATCTAAATATAAGTGTGCAACACCAAGATATTAATAGATGCCATATTAGAACATAATATCCAATTTTGATTAGATATTATGTTCTAAAATGGCATCTATCTTGGTGTTGCACGACTTATATTTGAGTATGTAATATGATTCTATAAACTTTCTTAGATAGTTATCAGGTTGTTTGGCCACAATTTCGACATGTCGAAATCCAGATTATGTTATTTAGTAATAACATGTTCAGCTGTATGTAATTAAAATTATGTTTATTTATTGCGTATTTATGCTCTTTCAGACGTGTAATTAAAGGTCTGCGCGTTTCTCCCAGATAAATGCATGAATTATTCTGGCGTATTCATATTGCTTTTCTTTTTTCTACTTCGTCTACCTGTGACTCGCAAATCGATAATGCATATCGATGTATACATCGATATATATATTGTATATTACAGATATAAGTCTTTTGTTCCTTACATTGAAAGAAATAGGAGACTCCTGTTCTCCATGACTTTCATGGAGATCTCTGAATATTGAAAATTTTTCATAAATTCACCATTAAGAAATGATAATGTTTCTAAGTTTGTAAGCTTCACGACAATTGTATTTTAATCCAAAGTGAAGTACTTAATGAAGTAGCCCAAGAAACATGGCTACTTTTCAAACAAAGTTTTAAACCAGAAGATGTAGGTAGTCTTTCAAAGAATTTCATCTTTGAAATTACTAATTAACAAAATCTTATTTAAGATATTATTTAATAAACATGTATACATCGATATATATATTGTATATTACAGATATAAGTCTTTTGTCCATGAAGGTTTCTGTAAAATTTCTGAATTTTTAATCTTCATTTTCACTGATTAAATTTTCTTCTCGTAGGTAGTAGAACAGGAGTCTCTTATTTCTTTCAATGTAAGGAACAAAAGACTTATATCTGTCTTATACATATATCGATATATACATGTTCATTAAATAAGATCTTAAATAAGATTTTTAAATAAGATCTTAAATAAGATTTTTAAATAAGATCTTATTGAATAAATTGGTTAGATATTAATAACTATGATTAACAAAAACATCTCCCAGTGATTGTTATTTTAATGGTCATGTGATTTCTAGTTTGTTTGGTTTTTTTTTCTATTTTATTGTTTTAATTTATTACTTCATGAATTAAATTCATGGACAAAAATCTCGATGTAAATATTTAATCAACAAACAGACTTATTAACACTTCAATAACTTTCCCTACGTAGACAATTTATTGAATATAAGGATAAAGACAATGCATTTTTGTGGAGATTCTTAGAATTATCTATTTTAATCTTCTGAAATAACCAAAATGGTCTCTCAGGGGTTCTGCTACAGGTCTTTACTTCTAAGTAAAAAAAACTTTATAAACACAAGTTAATAAAAAAAATTGGAAGTTTTCTATTTGTTTCCTATTAAATACTACGTTAAAACAAATTAAAATAAAATATTATTGCGATAAAGTTTGTGGTTACTTTATTCTATTTACTGAGAATGATAAGGTTTTTAAGATTACTTACAGATAGTTGTTATTTTTTTTTTACTTTTTCATGAAATTTCTATTAAGCTGATAGAAAAAAAATAGAAAAAATTATTAATTACTTGCTTTAACTGCAGCATTAACTGCTGTTTAGTCAATATACAAAGTATTAACTTTTTTTGTCATTATCAAATTTTTCAGATCAAAGTGGAGATGTCAAAGAAAATTCCGTTATTCCTTGGAATGGAAGCATGGATTCAATTACCCTGTTACACTAATGGTTTAGGTTCTTGTAACATAGATGATGTGTGTCAATCCAGATACCTTCAGGGAAGACAATCATGTCCTTCGAGTCTGAGTCAACGACAAATTCCCTGCCATTGTCCATTTCAAAAGGTATTGTTACGAGTATCTGATAATCAATGTTTAATTAAAAAGGGAGATGGTATCTTTCCACTTCTATCAGCAACAGAATAATAGGACAAAGATGTATATGATCATCAAAGAGGACCCTGTTTGGGACCAGGCGCAATTTAAACAGTGGTTGTCGCTGTTTTGTGAGGCGACCATAGCCGGGGCTGTATCTAAGGTGCTTAACGCCTGGTTCAAGATATTGCTGTTCCATCAACTTCCCTACGAAGTTTTCTGGAGTGCAATATTATAATGAAGGGTGTTTTCAGCAAGATGTTTTCAGATGCATTGAGATCACTTCTGCCCTTCGAAGACACGATCCTGCTTTACGTGTACTCTTTATATAATGGGGAGTAAGAGCTGATCGACTTCTGTCCTGAGTTTAACACTGATATTCTTCTTCAATTTCTAAAAATAGGGTTGCCATACTTAAAGTATCCCTATTCTGAGCTCTCTGTAGTTCCAAATAATAAGCGGAATGCCACCAGAATTAGGAAATAGACTATTCCAAGCACGGGGAGAAAGACTCCGTCAAAACAAGAGAGTTCCAAAATCTGCCAATAGGATTAAATATGGCGCTGCACATCAGGAAATGCAAGAGAATTTATCAACAAATGAATAACTAAGACAAAGCTAAGATGAAACTTCAAATTTTTATATTTTTTTCTTTTCAAAACTGAGATTGAAACTGAACTAATGCTGTAGAGGAAATTATTTCAAAGCTTCTTCTGAGGTTGATTTCCAATGTTCTGAACTAGAATTGCATTCGATACAGTGTGCTCGACTGCAGAATGCAAAATCTTGGGAGTAATGTTCTGCACATGCTGTGTTATGTTGTCTTTTACGAAATTCAGGTTAGGGACACTTCCTCGATCACTGTCTGGAGATAACCAACCCCTCAGCCAAAAATTCCCCGTGTAAGGATTAGGATCAGGGAGCGTGCCGGCCGTATAATGGGAAGGAAGTGATTAAATGATTCTTTCTTCAGGGTTATCGTAATAGCGTATCGTAACAGTGTGCAATATGATAAGTCCCATTTTGCATAAAAAATGTCCAGACATCCTCTTTGTTATTGAGGAATAACGAAACTGCGAAAGATGTGATGTAAAGCAAGAAGTGGTTGCGCCTAAGGATGCAATTCCTCGGAAAAAAAAGGCCCTAGGATGAATTTGAAGTGACACTACATCAGATAATAAGTTCAGAGAGTGCAATAGCTCTCATTGGCGTACAGGGGGGGGAGGGGAGTCGATAGGGGTCATTGCATCCGAAAATGGAAGAAATATACGATTTTGAACCCTTTTTTTTTTTGGCTGTAAAGTTCGTTGGTAGGTCTATAACATCCGCTCACATATGTATATATAAAGTAATATACACTGCCCGACAGAGAAAATGCCACACCATGAAGATGTGAATGCAGTGCCATGCAAATTGAAGAGTGTATGCGTATGTGCTAGTTATGCAAGTGATTAAAATTTCTGCCCAATCACAGGAACAGCGCGCACGATATACACAGACAACCTTCATGTGAAGCCGCCATTAAAGACGTTGTCCCGGCTGCGAGAAGTGAGTGTTTTTTGCTGTTACTGTGTCTGGAGAACGAAGGAGTGTTAATGCCTTTAATACGCAATTTCGTCAACAGATGCGTTCACGAGAGGTTTCATTATAGGTCTTCGCACGGTCGGTTGATCCTTACGCCGTTTTGCGGAAGAAACTCAACGTGATGCCACAACTGTCGGTAGCATTTGGACACAGTGGTCCCAGGAAGGAAATATGAACCGTCGTAGTGGGACCGGAGCTCGGAGACGGATGTCAGAGCGCACAGATCGTCGTATCAGATGTCATGCGTAGCACACCCAAAATCCACGGGTGGCGATACTTTGCAAAGTGTACAGGTTGTTTTGGATGCTCCGATGTCAATACAGACAGTATCGCGCCGATTGGCTGCAGTAGGTTTGTTGTCCTGCATTCAGTTGCGAGGGCTACCCTTAACAGCAAGCCGTCGTCATTATCGCTTAGAATGGTGTCGCATCAAAGCTCGTGGGATGGAGAATGGAACAGTGTAGTGTTCAGGGACGAATCCCGTTTCTGTCTCACCAATGATGATCACCGTGTGAGGTTTGGAGGTGACGTGACCATCGGATGGATTCTTCTGCCGTTGTGGAGCGCCACACAACCCATCAATGTGGATTAATGGCTTGGGTTGCTGTCAGAGCCAACAGTCGCTCACCTTTAGTACGCACTAAGGGCACATTAACAGCACGCCCCTGCATTGGTGAGGTGCTCCGGCCCGTGGCACTACCATATCTGCAGGGCGTCCCAAACCCAATGTCTCTACAGGATAACTCTCGGCCAAATACAGCTCGTATCAGCCTACATCTTTGCAAGGTGTGCAGATGCTTCCTTGGCCGATCTCTCACCAATCTGTGAAACGGTCGGTTGAATACCCTCCCACCCCCACGAAATGAAGATGAACTGTCGACTCGGATCAACACCACATGGTCTACGATATCCAACGATATTATTTGAACACTCATCGAATCAATGCCACGTCTGGTTCAGCAATATATCGCCCAAAATGGAAATCCCACTTCTTATTGACCATCCTGTATTTTAGGCCACCGGAGCCTTATCTGTATCTAAAAGTTAATCATTTGTTCTGCACCTATTTGGCTATCTGTGCATTCAGTTTGGTCTGTTTTGAGTATTTTCTTCATGTTGTGGCATTTTCTCTGTCAGGCAGTGTATTTGCTTTATATCTTTTTTGTCTTCTTAGCAAAGACATCCGTTAAGAGACTGGAATGTCAAAAATTTTAAACTGTACATTCATTCTTAAGTATTACAGGCAATAAATAAATAAATCAGTAATAAGATTTATGAAGTGTACCACTCGGAAAGAGTTCAACACTAAAATAAAGCTAAATGCAATTTAAATAATTTATATAATAAATAAATAAATAAATAAATAAATAAATAAATAAATAAATAAATAAATGTCGGATACAATTCAGTTGTAAACGGAAACATGCATAAAGTAATGAAAAAAAAAGCAATCCTACTTAATTTCTTCCTTGTAGGCTTCATTTGTAAGAAGCAATAAAAAATTGCCTATGCTTATTTGCCTGGATTCACAAACTAAATTGATATAATTTATTCCATATATGCACGATGGGTAAAAAAGACTCCAAACATAAATGGACAAAATAGCCCTTCATATATGAATCATATACAAGGAACATCAGTTGGATCCGATCAATTTTGCTACAGTAGCAACAATCAAACGACCTATCAATGCACCCCTAAACACGAAGATGCTCGAACTGAAGACCGTCCGCATTTATGCAATCCTACAGTCGTGTGTCAGACTTTCTCGCACGAAATGGAATGAACTTCGACCTCGATGCGTTCCTGTAGATCCAGAAGGTGTTATGACTTGGTTGTGTAGATCTTTTCAAGTACATATCCCCTCCATGGGTGTGAGATCTGATGATGACCACGTCTTCCAATCCAACGTCCGAAAAACATCTAATTGAGGAATGGACGAATATCATTATGATAAAGAGGCAGTTGCTCATCCTGTTGCCACAGCACTTTGTTCATGTCCAATAGACACACTGGGAGGTGCGATAGCACTTGTGTCCTCAGTAACTCCAACTAGCGTTCACCATTCACTGTGTCATCGAAGAACAACGGTTCACGATATCATTGGAAGAAATTCCAGCCCATGTTTTAATGCAACAGGCGAATTAACCTGTTGCAATATCGTCACAATGGGATTGAAGTCAGACCAGTAGTAGGTTTGGGGCCGATTTACAGATCCATCAAGACTCCTGTGCACACAATTCGATCAAACAGTGTTTCGTCCTATTGCAATTCATTTAGCAGGATAGTGCAGAACTCAATCCTTCGGTCAGGATCATCCTCAGACAATGCGTCAACTCTTTGTGGACGATATAGCCTTCAGTTCAGGGAGTGAATAAGGCGTTGCAATGATGCTTTTGCGATGTCTGTTTCACCAGATTTTCGTATCGACTTTTTGGGATTTTTTACCAGCACTTCACCGATGATGTGTTTGTTCTCTTCGGTAGTGATTGGGATGTGTGGCCCTTTCGCAGCATGTTTTATTGTAACAGTACCAGTGTCTTCAAATTTCTTCTTAATTGCAGTCATTGTTTCACATTTCAGAGAAAAACCATATTCCTCATCAAATAAACGTCTTGCTGCTGAGATGTTGTCCTTCGACTCATAAATAAACTTAATACCAGACACAAGTCGCTTTAATGCCAACCGGAACGCATCACTTTCCCTGTCTGCCATTGTGAATTATCACACTGTCACTAAAGCGCATTTAATGTCACGAGGTGGTCACTAACGTCAGGTACACGCCCACCATTGTACACTTGTGAAGCATTTCGGAGCTTGTCTTATGTTAGGATATTGTCATTCTTGTGAAAACGTATAAACTGCTCTCGAAAATGACTGCAGGAAGAAGTTATCGGTTGACTGGGTCCAACTGATAAACCCTGTACATTGAGTCACTTTTGGATGCCTGTCAATGTTTCAGTTATGTAGATTTCGAAGGAATTTGATCAAACACTTCTTAAAACCCTGAAGAAGTTTTCTGGAAAGTTTCACTTATGTTTAAAAGCATGTCTTATTGAAATTCCCTTTGCAACATCTTTATTTTTTCATTGTAATATAAAGGCAAGATTTAACGTCCTTAATAATAATTCCTAAATAGAGAAAAAATCACAACTGGACATTCCCGTTGATGTTGGCTCAGTTTACAAAAGCATATTTACTGTCCAGTTGTGATTTTTTTCTCTATTAATGTAATATAATTTTAGGTTTTGTCTTAAATTTAAAATAATAATTAATAATAATATATTTTCATAACGATTGATAAGAAAACGATGTTTGAAATAACCAAATAAAGTCACCAATTCACAGTCTTCTAAAATCAGTGAATGGAACATAGGAGAGTCTCAAATTTCTAGACATCCTTGGAATTCAAGAATCTTTTCTTTTTAAGGAACAAAGGTAAAGTACTCAATAACAACTGTGGAATGTCATCTAATATCTTCTGATTTTATTCAGTTTAATTCATATAATCTGTCAATCAAGAAGAAGTTGGACTTGGCACGAAATAATTTAACGTATCACAGTAAGCAATTTATAAAAATTTATTTAAAGAGTTTAAGAATGTTTTACAGTATGACGGAAATAAAGTAAACCGAGCGTAAAGGAAAGTCATATGGCAAGAAATCAAACGAATATGTGTTTAACGTCAGTATGTAACACTTCATGAACAAGTGTCTGCATACATATTCTCTTCATATCCAGTTTTAGCAATACAGCGTTTACGTTTCTTTGGTGAACGAAAATTCTAATCAAGCACGATCTCCTCTTGCTCATTGTCTGTGGCTTGACAGAGAACAGATCCTGTCTGCCTAAACTTTATCACCACCAACAACATTGATCAACCAAAAAAATAATAATTTTGGACCTTAGTGTTTCAGATTTTGATATCTTTCCTCACATCAACTTATCAACTAAAAAGTATGAAAAATGCAAATTTTCACATTTTTTGGGTTAACAGTTTTTGAGTTATTGAATTTCAAAAATTAAAAATTGCTTGATTTTGGCCATGTTTTGAAATTTTCAAAACACTGTAACTCAAGAACCGTTCAACCTACAGAGCTGGAACTGGTGTCATTTTCTTCAGTTTTCAATGGCCTTTAATTTGATATACAACAAAAGTATCTTAATTTCATACTAACATTTTTGAAAATTTTAAAAAACTGGTTTTTAAAAAAACTCAAAAACACCCCTTTTGATTTTTTTGAAAAAAATACATGTTATTTATATTGTTAATACATATTTTTGTGCCAAATTTCATAATGGGACAGCCAGGGGATCATATGGAAATAAAATTTGAAGTGTCATAGTCCATGAAAAAAATGAGAATGCTACTAGCAACCAGAGTAAGTTCTTATCGTTCGTTGCGTGTCGAACTTTAAATCAAATATAGTTGATGAAAGACAATCGTTCTGAGTATATCTATAGTTTGTGTATGATCAGTAAACCTACATGGTTTCCTCTATATAATATAATTAAATTAAATAAATCAAAATATAATTTACAATTATATTAACAAATTACAAAAATAAATTTCAAATTAATAATAATAGTAATAATAACAACGGCATGAATTTAGAGGAATATTCTCATCAATCACATCAGCGGTTAATAAAGTTCTAACATTTTTAATACTTTTTACTGTTTCAGAATTATATTTTTCCCAATTACTTTGACTGAATAATTTATATTTTATATAGTTTTCCAATGTTAGACCAAAATTATTCTTCAATTTATTGATTTGAAAGATTTTTAACCATTTGTATCGAGTTATTATTTCATTATTTTGATTTTTTTTCCTTTTAACATTCTAAATGTTAACATATTAAAATTTGAGACCAATGTTCATCTGATATCTCAAGACAAGCGTGTTTCACGCTTATTAGGCGATCATCAGTTGAGAGTAGTCAGAATGAACATCGCAGGTCTCATAACGGAGATGATTTGGAAGTTGTATAAGAAGAGCAGTGGAACCTCCATGGCTATAAACTAAATACATGCTGTCATTATTATTATTATTATTATGTTTGTAAGTTTCAAACCTTGGGTTTCCCCAGCAAAAACAATATGGCGGGTCAAGGACCAAAGCACATACTGCCAAGTGTAAAGATGTGTGCAAGAATGATTAGGGATGTGTGCTTGTGTCCATAAATTCCCTAACTATGCGTGTAGTGTTGAGTACCACAGCCTTCTGCAGTTGTGCATAAGTGTTTTTGTGAAGTCCTAGTGTGCTGAGACTGTGGTGCAATGTGTGAGGCACCAGACCAGTGGCAGACAGAACGATGGGTATAACACGTACTCGATCCTGCCTCCACTGCTTCTGGAGCTCATGTGCTAGATCAGTGTATTTACTGATCTTATCTGCGTGAGTTTTCTGCATGTTCTTGCTGATAGGCACTGCAATATCAATTAGATAGGTCTGTTTGTTGACCTTATCAACAAGTGTGATGTCTGGTCTGTTGTGATGTATGGTTTTGTCTGTGTGAATGGGGCGGTCCCAGTATAGTTTATATGAGGGTGACTCTAATATGCTTTGTGGTATGTACTTGTAGTACGGGACCGTGCTCTTAATAAGTGAATGTTTGTGTGCTAGTTGTTGATGAACGATCGACGCTACCTGATTGTGTCGGTGGAGGTAGTCTGCTTGAGAGAGAAGGGGACAGCCTGATATTACATGGTCGATCGTCTCATGCGTAGTGTGGCATTTCCTGCATTTGTCGTCATGTGTGTTTGCATCGTGTAGAATGTGTTTCTTGTAGTTGCGTGTGGAGATGACTTGGTCCTGTATTGCGATCATGAACCCTTCGGTCTCCCCAAACAGCTCACCACTCGTCAGCCATCTGTTCGACGCTTCCATGTCGACATGAGGCTGGCTGAGTTCATGATGATGTCTGCCATGGAGTTCCTTACGAGCCCATGATTCACGCAGCTGCTGAGTGTGGGAGTCAGGGGTGGTGACTGTTGGAGAAGAGTTTTCGAGGTTCAGGGGTGTGAGGTGTGTGTCAGCCTTGACAATGGCTGAGTGAAGTGAGGAGTCTTCTGCTCTTTGGTGGAAATGTTCCCTAAGTGTATGTACTTGTTTTTCGTGTAGGGTGATGAGGTTGATGAGTCCTCGGCTTCCCTCCTTGCGGGGAAGAGTCATCCTTTCCATAGCGGACTTGGGGTGGTGCATGTTGTGTTTCGTGAATGTAGTGCGTGTTGCGCGTTGTAGTGCTTCGAGTTCGGTGTTTGTCCATGGAATTATGCCGAACGAATATGTTAGTGTGGGAACGGCAAAAGTGTTGATAGCTTTAATTTTATTTCTGGCGTTGAGTTGTGTTTTGAGGATTTTGTGAACTCGAGCAAGGTATGTGTTCTTCAGTGCATTTTTGATGTTTGCGTTGTCAATGACGCGGGCTTGCTGGAAGCCCAGGTACTTGTAGGTCTCTCCCTGTTCCATGGATTGGATGGCCAAACCATGGTCCAGTTCAAAACCCTCCAAATTCGAAGTCTTCCCACGTATTAAGTGTAACTTGCGGCATTTGTCAATTCCAAATTCCATCCCAATGTCTTTGGTGAACTGTGTGGTGGCTTGTAGTAAATTAGTAAGTTGTGCATTGTTTGTGGCATAGAGTTTAATGTCATCCATGTAGAGTAAGTGTGTGATTTTATATGGTGTCTCAGTGCCTGTGGTTATGAATTTCTTTTGTTTCAATTGTTTTCTTTGTAATTGTAAATCCTGTTTGTAATATGTCATTTAAGTATTTTGTTCAATTTACTTCCAATGTCCTTAATATTTATTGTTACTAGTTCTTACTGTACTCGACAAAAATAAGCTAAACATAGGTAACTTTAATATACAAATGTAATAATTATATATAGAGTTAAATCAGAAAATTATTTTAACTTTTAAATTATATTACTGCCTAATTTAAAATTTTAGAAAATTATCACCTAGCGGTCTACTTGACAAAAATCACTTGAAAAAAACAATACTATGTAAGTCATTTGATATTTTTTAACAATGTATTCAAAATTAATTAAACATTTGTAGTATACCTATATTCAGAACCTGTTGATAGGAATTTGTCATTCCTAACGGGACTGTAGCTTTTGTATTTAGAATCATAATAAAAAAAAAAAATTATTATTATTATTAATTTGAAATTTATTTATATAATTTGTTAATATAATTGTAAATTATATTTTGATTTATTTAATTTAATTATATTATGTAGATGAAACCATGTAGGTTTACTGATCATACACAAACTATAGGTATACTCAGAACGATAGTCTTTCATCAACTATATTTGATTTAAAGTTCGACACGCAACGAACGATAAGAACTTACTCTGGTTGCTAGTCGCATTCTCATTTTTTTCATGGACTATGACACTTCAAATTTTATTTCCATATGATCCCCTGGCTGTCCCATTATGAAATTTGGCACAAAAATATGTATTAACAATATAAATAACATATATTTTTTTCAAAAAAATCAAAAGGGGTGTTTTTGAGTTTTTTTAAAAACCAGTTTTTTAAAATTTTGAAAAATGTTAATATGAAATTAAAATACTTTTGTTGTACATCAAATTACAGGCCATTAAAAACTGAACAAAATGACACCAATTTCAGCTCTGTAGGTCGAACGGTTCTTGAGTTACAGTGTTTTGAAAATTTCAAAACACTGCCAAAATCAAGCAATTTTTAGTTTTTGAAATTCAATAACTCAAAAACTGTTAGTCCAAAACATCTGAAAATTTGCATTTTTTATACTCTCTATAGATATTATCAGTGTGCAAAAAATCATCAATTTCAGGGGTGTCAAGGTTCTAACCATTGGTTGATTTGACATGGAATGACCCATAAGAGAAAATAATGCTCCACAATAAAAGCCTTTTCACGAATACTTAGAGCCATTGCGTAGTACCGTGCAATACAACCGTTCTCTTCACGAACCAAGCTCACACTGCAGCTTCGTCACGCCGCCTTCCCGGCAATAAAAACGGTATACAGTGCCGCTACCTTTCGGTGTACTTTATTTCATACTGTAATAGCAACAGTAAAAAATATTTTTAAAGGTTGTTTCGTTTAGAACAGAACTTTTCTTTTAATTTTGTACTAGTACTTGATCATGAAATTCCAGTTCTAGTATTGGCGTAGTGATGACGTGGGATTTTCTATAATAGACCATCAAATCTACATTTTTTTTTCCTTACCAAACTTATATTTCAGGTGGAACTTTACAAATACATTGTGTGACAAATGCTTGGAAGAAGTACTGTTTCTGTTATAAAATTGATTCAAAAGATAAGAGCCTATGCGTAAGACAAAAGTGTAATGCTGCTTTAGATTACTTGTGAATGTGGGTGGCTTGACAGCCGAGCACGTCGACCTGAAAGATCTTTTGAATGCTGCTTTAATAACACCCACCTCTCAGATAGATCTCTTCAGATATTCAAATGTCTTTGGGAGCGATCTCTTGAATTTGTAATTAATATCATTATGTTGTATAAATTCAAGTAAGAAATGTCTCAATAGCTTTGTAGGTTAAAATAAGGTCGCCTGAGGCAGACCACACTGCCCCTCTCAAGGTTTTTCAGCTGAAAAAAAGCTGTCAAAACTGCACTAAACACTAAACTGCAAGAGAAAGTGCTATTTAACTCGTGTTGCAAAAAATGGCTTTTGGATGCCAACCTTACAAGTGATGCAGGAACTCCAATCCAGCTCTATCCCATTGTCTGAACAACCGCTTTTTATAAGCTTTCAAATCAATCAATTGTATGCTGCTGATCATTGTCACAGATAAGACAGATTAGTGTGATTAATGACAGAGATTGAAACCATCAAAGGTGATTCAAACTTACCTAGTCTGACAAATCATGAGACATTGTATGAATGATTTTGGATATTAACTGGTGGAGATATTTCAGCAAAAGAATATCATTGAGTACAACAGTTATGATCTTTACAGTCAAAGAATAAGTAGGTATTGTGATTGTCAGAAGAGGCAGATGGCCACTGCATGTTTTCAATGAAAGATCAATTATGGGAGAATGTTACACTCATAAAGTTATCATGTCTTCGTGCTTGAAGAGATGGGACCCACAAAAAGTACAACTGCGCATTGTCCATTTGTTCTGTCAAGTGGCGAAAAATGTCGTATTGTGCTAATCAATTTACCATTTTCGATCGTAGACATCAATACCTGCATCACTGATAATGGATAGTGTTCTGAACTTGGGAATAGTATTTATTCCATTAAATCTTATTGTTCTCTTATCATTTGTCAAGCAGTGTAGATATGCCCGGTTTCTGTTGTATAATGGTAGCATTAGCATCTATCGGATGGCCAGAATTAAAGAGGAGGTGTTTAGAGCCCAAGTACCAAAAATCTATTGAGCCAAATTTGGTGTGAATACTATTTAGTCCGTAGAGGGTTCTGATTTCTAAAGAAATGAAAATTAGTCCAAAATTTCGCCAACAGGGAAAAAAACAAAATGGCACTGGAAGCACGGAAGATTGCAGTAAACTGACGTCCTAGATTGAACGATATAAAAAGATGAAAACGAACAGCGTTTAATTAAAAGAATGACCCAGAGTCAATCATAAATTTGCGAAAAATGATTTTGCGATTTGAAAATACGGAATCGTTACAATGGTGCTGCCAGGACGAGGACGCAAACCAACATCAAACCAACATCAAACCAACAACTTGAAACAGTTGCAACTACTGCTCTGAAACCAAACGATGCACATGTGTCCAGCAGTGCATGGGCAATATCCAGGCAATTTGATGTGCTGTATGCAACGGTGTGTAAAATTATGAGTAAACAGCTGAAGTTTTTCCTGTACAAGATCAGCCACATTCAACAACTGCTTCGAGGAGATGCGAACGCTCGTCTCTGATGTTCTCTGATGTTCCTAGCTCAAATGGAAGTTGTGGATGCATGGCCTTGCAACATCCTATGGAGTGATGAGGCACACTTTCATCTTAATGGAACTTTAAACACACAGAATTGCCATATTTGGGCGTTGGAGAATCCTCATGTGTCTCAACAGATTCCTTGCACTCATTGAAAGTTACAGTGTTGTGTGGCTTTACTGCTTTGTTCATGATCGGTCCGTACTTTTTGGAAGAAATAACACCAAACGGTCCCGTGATTTGCTCGTCAATGCTGTGAGATATCAACGAATACTGCTTGATTTTGTCATTCTACAACTTCAACAGCATGGATGCCTCGGATCCACCGTATTTATGCAGGATTTAGCACCACCTGTTACGGCAGCATTTCACAGAAGACAAACTAATTAGTCGAGCGTTTCTTACGAGTTGGCTAGCCCGTTCGCCTGATCTAATTTCCTGTGTCTTTTGGTTATAGGGATATTTGAAAAGCTTAGTATACATATTATTATTGGAACAGTTGCAAGGAAAACATTGAATCACATCTATAAACGATGCCAAATAAAAATTACCATTGATTGTAAACTTTATTTATTTATTATTTCCAGCGCCATTTTTTCCCCTAGTGGCGAAATTTTGAACTTTTTTTTTTTCATTAGAAATCAAAACATTATGGTCTACCGTCTAAATAGTGTTAACATCAAATTTGGTGGAGTTTGGACCAATGGGTTTTTGGTAATTGGGCTCTAAAACACCTCTTTAATTATGGTCACCCGGTATATATTATGTTCAAAATTTCCTTTTAGTTTTACTATGAGCCAATTAAAGTTACTAATCTAATTGTTTTTAAACTCTCATTAATATTTCAGGGTGTTTATTCATTTCCTGAATTTCAATATGAACTTCCGCCGCCACCATCTTACATTCATCCCTACTTCCTGCAAGGTGATTTTAAGATAAAATTTTTATTAACTCGAGGACTGGAGCATCTTGCCTGCTATGAAACTGATCTTAAATTGGACTTATAAATTATGCTATTTTAATTTTCATCAGTTACGTTGATGACATTTCGAAATATCGATAACCCACCGCTAAATGGTTGCTTAATAAATATACAAAATACCAACAATCAACCAGAAATTGAATGGAAAGAGATTTATTTCAATTGAAATCTCTTTTCTATTTGTCTTTCATTGTTTAATTAACTACGAGAATACTGTAATAACAGATAACTTGTGATATGGTAAAAAGTAAGGAGACAATTCTTGGTAATTGGTATCTCCATCCATTTGTATTTACATTATTTTTAGTTCTATTTTGAAATGTGTTGCTCATCAGCGTAAGAAAAAATCAAAAGTGAATATAAATTCCTTGCTGCTTCTAAACCTAAGTTTAAATTGATTTGATATTTTACTATATCAATCCAGATAGCGTGAGGCAATTTAGTAGATTACAAAGATTTTAAAAGATTTTGAAGAGTTTAAAATTTAATATTGCATTTTTTTTTCTGATTATTATTGACAAACAAAATACAGTTGACTCGCGATAATCCGTCAGTTACGAGTCCGAGGGGGTGTCGGATTTTCAAAAATGTCGGATTACCAAAGATTGATTTTTTAAAACTGAATTTTGACTTCTAAGCCAAGAAAATTTAAGTTATGTACATACAGTATGTACATACTACAGTACGTATATTGTTACAATACATATTGAGTACATATTTTACGGCCATTGGGGATATAAAAAAAAAAACTCATTAGACATAGTTTTACACAAATGAATACGTATATATGTAATAATAATTTATTGCTGTATTTATGTCTTGATAAATAAAATTGCAGTGTATAATGTAAAATATAATTTTATGTCTGAAAATAAAAGAAAAATACGTAGACTATATATGTATTTCCGGCTTAAAAAAATCTGTAATCGTTTTTTGTTTTACGTAAAGAGTCTGTCATGGCTTTTTCTTGAATATCTTTTAACATTAAAATGTTCTCGTAGTCGAGTTCCCTCTCCTCAAACCAATGTATCAAAGTGTTTGCAGCCGACATAACTTCATCGCAAGTGATTGTGCATTTCACCTCCGTGACCGCCTCAATCGGGTCGGTTTTCGAATCAACCTGCGTCGGACTACCGAGTGTGTCGGACTGTCAAATGTCGGATTATCGCGAGTCAACTGTACTACATATCTTCATTTTTATTGTTTTCTATATGAAATTATAAATTATAGATAAATGTCAGAAGAAAACAAATTGGTTTGTTAGTGATCCACACCCAAGACCATTTATGATAAAAACTGGTGATATCTGTGATGCTATTTTCAAATCCACTGCCTACCTATGGACAACCTTTAATGAACCTTTTAACTTAATCATTTCTCAATGAACTGTTTTTCCCAAAAGTCTGTAATTGACTAGATGTGTTTTCGTTTGTCAAACCAATATCAATAAACCCTCATTATAAGAGTGGAGATATCGAAATGGGAGTATTTAGTTTCCTGATCATTCTTTACTCCTTAGATCAATTAATCTATTCGAGTTACTACTCAGTTGACTAGCAAGTCTGTAGGATTGATGTATGTTATCAATAAAGAAATACGTGCAGATCTTCTATCAAAATAACTTCAAAATATTTCTTATCATTTTTTTCTGTTAAAAGTACTTCACAAAGTTATTGTGACATAACGTTATAGAATGTCAATCCGGGTAGAGAAAGTTCAGAAAAAGGTTTCGGAATGACTAAATGGCAGATTAAACAGACATTCTAGCAAAACACTAGCAACATATTTATATTTGCCATATTTTATTGAAGCATCATTTTAAACATTATGAAAACACTTTCAAATATCACAGTGTTCTTGAATTGTAATTTATATACATACTGAATAATGTATCTATCCAATCCATATTTATAAATCAATATTTTTTTTCTTTACAGACAGCACTTGCTATGTTGATTTATTTGTTATATTTAATTAAGAAAAAATTATGAAATGACAGTGATAATTATAACTATAAATGTGACTAATGTAATTGATAATTATATTAAAAATCTTTTTTTAAAAATTCCATTCTTGATTTTATGTTCATCTTCAGACTTTACAAAAAGAAATTTTGTTTGATTGTATTTTAATTTTTTTGCGTTTGTTTGCCATCCTTGCATCTGCTTCTCAATGGAATCACGCGATTATCCTTAACATATTTAAAATACTCAGAATAGCTTTATTTTTCATTTAATAAACAATATTTTTTTTTGAACACTTCCTATTGATAAGGAAAGTAATGCAAATATTATGAAATAAAGAAATGTTAAAGTACAAATAATATCGCCTGTTCAGGAAGTCCGATGGTGAAGATTGGAAGAGGATGTTTGTATGTCTTTTTAACGTAAGTATTTAGAAGATACAAAGGGCGGTGTTCACCAAGCTGACGTTAACTTTCTGTGCGCCAACATTGATCGGTCGCTAAATCGCTGTCGAATCATGAACTTTAACAGCCTAATTTTCTTCCATTAAATCATTCCTCAATTAGAAAACTCCCCTCAGTCCTCCACGTAGTTCGCCATTACGAAGATGGCTGACAGCCACTCCGATTGAAACCCACTCCTGTGATTTTGATGAGGAAGTAGATGTATTTATACGACGTCATTACACTTGACACAATGCTTCATTAATTGATATTTATTCTATTAAAATTTCCGAAACTATTAATGTTTAATACTGTTAATTCGTCTGAAGGTTCTTGCCTTGACATGTCTTTGTCGTTTAGGGAAAAATTCGGCCCATGTGTTTTTTTTTTTTTTTTCTTCACCATGAAAGCTGCCATTCTGAAAAGTATTTGCGCATGAGAAAATAGCAAGCTCACGTGCCTACATGGATGAAGAGAGTAGAGGGTAAAATTTGTAACCAGTAGCCTGATTCCAATTTGGAAGACAGACAACTTTTAAATTAAAATTTCAAGCATCGTATTACAATTTATCTCTACTCTGTCCAAAGAACCATGAGCGCTGAACGATTAAGCTCCCTCTCGCACCGCCACGCCCACAAACAGTCACACGCTTGCCCCTCTTACCTGTCGGCAATTCTTCTTCTTTTTTTTAATCTATTGGGCCTTTTTCTACAAAACTACTTTTTTTAAACTGTTACCTTTACTTAATTTTTATTACAATTATTAAATTCTATATATCATTCCTTGCAAAAGGAGTCCAAACACGGTGCAATTGTGATTATATTGTATTGTTTAAATTTTTTTTAACCCACTGCCCAAATCGACGGAAAATCCACATATTATTGTATGAGAAATATTATTAATTTCGAATGTACAATAACGAAAATTATGGAGAAAGAAGAAAGTTTTCTTGTCCTCAAATAACCTGAAGAAGTTTTTTATTCTTTGAAAACGAAATATTGTGAATAAAGAAGGGAATGTTTAGAAGAATTTAATAAGTTACAATGATGTGTCACCAACAGGACCAAAGTTTGCGACCAAAGGACTAATAGTCCTAGTAATCATCATCATCAGTGTTCTATCGTAGACAGGTCCAATGGCAAGCAGCAAATAAGGTCAGCAATGTCTCTTCCTCCAAGTTGTTCTATTTCTTGCCTCCTCCTTCAGGCCTTGATATCCACTTTTAACCAATAGGTCATCCAGGATCATTTTTCTCTTTCTTCCTCTTGGTCTCTTTCCCTCAATCTTCCCCTCCAATACTTCCTTCATGAGATTTTCACCTCTCAGCACATGACCAATCCAGTTCTTTTTTCTTCTTCTAATGTTCTTTAATAAACTTCTCTCTTCCCCAATTTTTTCGAGAACTTTGTCATTAGTCACCTTGTCTGTCCATTTAATTTTCTCCATCCTCCTCCATAGCCACATTTCAAATGCTTCTAGCATCCCAGCATCTCTCTTTCTCAGAGTCCAAGTTTCTGAACCATACAAGGATATACTCCAAATGTAACATTTTATAAGTCTTTTTCTTAAATCAATATCCATCTGATTTGTGAACAAGTTTTTTCTGTTATAGAATGCAAATTCGAATTCGATCTCTAATATCTAAGTTACATCTGCCGTCTTCCTGTATTATGCTTCCCAAATATTTGTATTGCTTGACCTGTTCCACCTTTTCTCCATTTAATTTAATACATACATTTTCAGCATTTCTGGCAACTCGCAGCACTTTTGTTTTCTTGGCGTTGATTTCCATTCCAAATTTAAGACAGGCTTCACTAAATCTTTTCAGCAAGTGTTGTAAATCTTCCTCACTCTCTGCTAAAATAGCCAAATCATCCGCGAATCTAACGCTTTTTATTCTTCTTCCTCCAATACTGATTCCCGTATCCTCTTCACAATCAAAAGCTTCCTTTATCATTTCTTCCGAAAAGAAGTCCTAGTAATAGTCCCGTCCATCTAGAAATATGTCAGCAAGATCAGAATTACACTCTATTGCTACTGTCTCAAGAAACCACTATGGCAGACGTCAAAACACAAGCCAATCATGTAAACAACTGGAAGAGTAAACCTCTTCATGGAAGATTTGCTGCAGCACTCGCTTTGGAGAACATGGATCTCAAATATTTCACTGAGTGGCTGCAAACAAGTGGACTTTTCGGAGGAACTGAAGGGTTCATCTTATTTATTCATTTTATCTATACTGATTGTTTTGATAAACTATTGCGTTATTGAAAAGAAATAAATTGTTAAAAATAGATATCAGATTTATAGAATTACAACCTATAATTTATTTGAGAAATAAAGGTAAAATTAGTCTGAGAAGTTGTTGTTTTTAACACAGGTTTATATAAGCAGAAATTATAGAAAACTCCTAAGACGGGTGGCTCCCTCTGTAAACAAACTTTGAACATCCATCTATTGTGTTTGGTGCATACCAATTTTTATTTGAAGACCAATTACGAATAGTGGCTCATCAACTTACAATCACTTTGGCAGTGTGTTGGTGCACACTGCTCTAAAGCTATAGAAAATAGTTATCTTCGCAATAACAAAAAAAGTTCTGACAATAAGATGTTCTTATTTAAAATTATCCTTTTTCTTTGATGTTGTATATTGATGTATAAATTTTAGCAGAGAAATTTATAGAGTACAGTCGTTAGAAAGTCTTTGCATTTCTCTTTTTATGTAGAAAAGGAAATTTGAGTAGGCGGAGTAAAAATTAAAAAAAAAAAAATTTAAACATTGTGAAGGATCAGTTTAAAAGAGAATTAAAAGAGTTTAGATGATAAAAATTGGAGGTAAATAAATGGATGTATTACAGATGTAGGAAAGGTATCTGTCTAAGATGAACACAGCAAAAGAACATTTTATGATAAAAGTACATTTATTCATTAATTTCATGTAGTGAACCAAGAATACCAATCAGACCCGCAGCAAGGATGGTGCGAGTGGTGTCCCCACACCAGACTCCGCATGAATGGAAGTACTGTGAGACCATATGTTTCTAAAAGATGGATACTTTTCTGTTTAATAAAGAAATTAATTCATGTAATACAATACATTAATTTATTTTGACATATATCATATTCATGTCAGACAGGGGAAGGGGGGTTTTGCTTAGCACAACAGTGTGTGTGATGAGGGAGGGGGAGAGATCAGATGATATAAGGCATCATATAACATTTCACTTAAGAACATTTTCTGAAATAAAAAATACCTAATAAGAAATTCATTAAAACACTCACAATTATCTAAACTTTAAAGTTCATCTTCTCCCAAATGGATTTCTATCTCCACCAATGATAATTGAGCAACCTAATCGAGGCTTAGCTGTAGTGTCGTGTGATGATGATGGAATTAATCTCGATTTATTACTTGGCTGTCTCTCGTTACATCTACAACCGGGAGCCAAAGATTTCCTTCAGGTACAATATGACTGGGTTTGTCCATCTTTATACAATAAATTGCTGACAAGAGTTTGCAAAAAAAATGTGGCCTAAATTATACAAATAAGACTACGTTCAAACATTTTGAACATGCACCCCAAAGAAAAATATGAAACATCTGAGGGTGTGCAACGTCATGAACGACCAATCCGGTGTCGCAGTACTCCGAGACCACAAACTACTGTGCATCTTACACGACGCTTAAATTGGTGTAGAAGAAGCTGACTGAAAACACGAAAGTGAAGCAGATGATGCAATTTCTCCAGATGAATCAGTGCCAATCACGATTCCAGTAATTGAAATCAATGAATGCGTGACAAACCCATGGACATGCACTGATTAATTAATAGTATATTAAATTATATTGAGAATTAAAGTACATTCAGATTTTTATTTTTATATTTGGTTGTTAACTAATTGCATTCAGATCAACAGACATAATTGATCTTCTATTGTTCCATGGTCTTAAAGGGCTGTTTTCCAGTTAAAGGATAAGGTTCTCTATTAATTCCCTAGTGATTAAACAACTTAATCGTTGAACTGATTAATAGATGTTCTCAACTGAATCTTATAAAAAATTTACAACTGTAATACAGTTGACTCGCGATAATCCGACATTTGACAGTCCGACATGCTCGGTAGTCCGACGCAGGTTGGTTCGAAAACCGTCCCGATTGAGGCGGTCACGGAGGTGAAATGCACAATCACTTGCGATGAAGTTATGTCGGCTGCAAACACTTTGATACGTTGGTGTGAGAAGAGGGAACTCGACTACGAGAACATTTTAATGTTAAAAGATATTCAAGAAAAAGCCATGACAGACTCTTTACGTAAGAAGAAACAAAAAACGATTACAGATTTTTTTAAACCGTAAATACATATATATGTATTTTTATTTTTTATTTTAAGACATAAAATTATATTTTACATTATATACTGTAATTTTATTTTTTTAAGACATAAATACAGAAATGAATTAGTATTACATACATATGCATTCATTTGTGTAAAACTATGCCTAATGAGTTTTTTTTTTTTTTATATCCTCAATGGCCTTAACATATGTACTCAATATGTATTGTAACAATATACGTACTGTAGTACATACAGTACTGTATATACACAACTTAAATTTTCTTGCCTTAGAAGTCAAAATTCAGTTTTAAAAAATCAACCTTTGGTAATCCGACATTTTTGATAATCCGACAGCCCCTCAGTCCCGTAACTGTCGGATTATCGCGAGTCAACTGTACTTAGTTTTTAATGTAAATTAGGGGGAGACGCTTGATATTGTGACATAAAATTTGGGAGGGGTTCACATGATGGTGAGAAAGTGTGATTGGAGGGAAGAGGGGGTCAAAAATAACTTAGCATGACATACACTGCTCTCAAAATGTAAGGGATATTGCAAAATGGATATAATACATCCAAAAAACAGAGGCATTTGAGTTTATTTATTAACGAACATCATCAGAGCAGCAAATGACACGAGAATGGAAGTTGTCTGAATATGCAAATGTGATGCAAAACATTAATTTGCGCACAACCCTGTATAAAGAGACTGGTGCTGCTGGGTTATCTTCACTCTCCTGGATCAAAAACAAGTGGCAGAATCGTTGAGTGTCACCTGAAAATGCCCCTGCAACGTGATTTACCCGAATCTGAAGCATGGAGAGTCATAGGGCGTCCTGAAGCTGGTCAAATACAGATGACAGTGGCAGAGCTAATAGCACAGCTAATAGCATAAAGGAACCGGCGAAGCAATGCGACTGAGCTGCGGGGACAGTTTCTCGCTGCTACTGGACAATGGGTGTATACTCAGAACATGCTAAATCAACTCCGCCACAGTGCACTGTATGCCCAGCGACCAATGGTATACATTCTGTTAACTGCTAAACAGCACAGAACTCGCATAAAGTGGGGTGAATGCATCTTCCTTGAGCCCGTGAAGAGTGATCCAGGGTTCTCTTTAGTAACGAATCAAGATTCAGCCTGCAGCCTGACAATCGTCGTGCCCTGATCTGGTGTGAATATGGAATACGGGAGAATCCACATTTCTTGCAAGAAAGACATTCCTTTGGTGGAGGCGAAATCATGGTGTGGGCAGGCATCAGCATTGGTAATCGTACCAACCTCCATATTATTAGAAATGGAATGGTGAATGCTGTAAGATATCGGGATGAAATTCTACAGCCTGTAGTGGTACACCAACGCTGGAGCAGTTGGGGCCAACTTCTTTTTATGGACGATAATGCACACCTCAACTGTGCTCATCGCATCAACAATGTGCTGCAAGAGGCTGGAATTGAGTGCATGAACTGGCCTTCACGTTCTCCAGACCTGAATCCCATCGAACACGCTTGGGATGCACTAGGAAGACGTGTTGCCAGTCACCAATCACTTCCCGAACACTTCCTCAGCTGGAAGTTGCCCTAGTGCACGATGGCCATGAATCCCACAGGAACTGCTGGACAATTTGATCCTCTCCATGCTTCATTGCTGTCAGTGTGTTGTTGCAGTCTCAGGTGACCATACATGCTACTGAACAGTCAATGGGCGACACATTTTTCACGTTTGACTTGCGAATGGTAACCCCTGTCCATGTGTCACATCCTGCTCAATTCCAATAAATGGATTCTGCACCTCCTTTGCATATTCATACCAACTCCACATGATACCGATATTTCGTCTTTACTTACCGTAAAGACTTTTACTAGGTTTTTTTCTCTAGGAATTTATAGAAAGTTCTTAATGAAGAATAAGAAATTAAAAGATTTTGCAATTCAAATAATTATCTCTCCGGTTTTAGTAAAAAAATTTTTGGTTTCTTTGTGATTGTTTAGTAAAGGTTTGATTTGGAAGGAGGATTATGCTTTTATTGTTGATATCTTTTGTTTCCTTTGTATTGTTTAATAATGCTTTGTTTGAAAGGTTATGTTTTATTGTTAATGTTTGATATACATTTATTATTATTTAGTTTTGTTCAGTTGAAAATTTTTGTTCCTTTTCTGTATTTAAATAAAAAACCTAGTAAAAGTCTTTTCGGTAAGTAAAGACAAAATATCGGTATTGTGGAGTTGAGTGTTTCTTTCAATTAATCTTGCTAATTTGATAATTCAAGAATATTGAATATTCAGACAACTTCCATTTTCGTGTCATTTGCTTCTCTGGTGCTCTTTAATAAATAAACTCAAATGCCTCTGTTTTTTGTTTGTATTATATCCATTTTTCAATATCCCTTAATTTTTGTGAGCAATGTAGTTTATGGACAGCCACTAAATAGAAAAAAAAGAGGTGCAGTCAAGTACTTTGCACCAGATGCCAAATAGAGATCCTTCTGCATTAAAACCAATTTCCATTTGATCTGAAAGATTCCAAATGATTACTGCCTAAAAGATGTTAAAGAAGTTGTATTAGCAGAAATTTGTTCCAGAAAGCTTTTGCTCCATCATTTCAGTTCTTCAAAATAGTTCAAGTTCGTGGCACATCTATTGGTAACATTTACCCTTGATTTATTGAACAGCTTGAAGTAAAACTTCCTCCTCAATTAATTGGAGATTTTATTTTATAGAAAGAACCAAAAGCTGATATCAGGGTGGTATTAAACTACAGGGACAAACTTTGGGAGTTGATTCTTGGGAGGAGAAGGAACAAAATTGGTCCTATGAACAGTGACTCTACAATTTATTACATTACATTGCTAAACAGTAAAAAACATTTAGCCCAACATTTATGGCTGTAGCAATTCTTCTCTTGTGGGTGAGTTTATCCTTTAGTTTGCATGAGATTTCAAATATTCCATAAAAATAACTTCTGACAATTAACGTTTTTGTCAAGTTGGCTTTCAAGTGAAAAGTTGCGTCCTTTTAGTTTTCTATACATCCCTTTTTAGTTTTTGTTTTTGCTTTGAAATTTGTTCTTGAAAAATGTCTTAATCTGTTTTACTTTTTGTAAAGAAACTGTTATATTTATATGATAATTATAATTATTGGTATAAAAAAAGCCAATAAAAAAAGGATATCATAAAAGTATCTGTTTATTTTTACCATATTTAATGGTTAGTAAAAATTACAGGAATTCATGATGACAAACACTCACTATATTACAAAATATCAAACAAACCAAAGTAAATAAAAAACTGTACATTGTAAATTAATATATTACATCTGCAACTTTACATTTATACATGAGGAAATTAATCATACTTTCCTAATAAATTTATAAAATATCCTTTGTACACAAAAGACAATAATGCCTAAAGAGGTGGCAGAACTGTATGTTTTTAAGAAATGTGTAATATATTTTACATGCCTGAAAGAGGGTGAAGAATAATATCACAATTGAGTTTATGAACTCTTGGGCAATCGGATACAATCTTGAAGCAACTAAATTTAATGATTTTAAGTGGCTGAAAACTTTACAAATCAAATGTTTTATTGAAAATAGAATAATTGAAGTAGTATTGCATAGAGATAATTACAGCATTAAACAATTCATTATCCAAACAAATAATTTCGCAAATTATAAAATAAAAAAATCAAAGTCACTGAATTAAAAATTATTCAATATTCAATAAAATATGGAGCTAGAAGATGGGCAATGAAGGAAAGGGTCAATTTTGAAAAGGGTTGAAAAATACAAAACTAAACCGAGTATAAATTGCCTCAGAATTGCTTCAAGAAAGGATATGAGCTCTGTTACTGTTTAAATTGAGTAATAAAATATGCATATTTTCAGTTAATCTTGGTTTACCTTAACAGGTACATCCCGAAAAATTCATTCAATCTTCATTAATATACATTTAGGGACACTAATCTTAAAAATACCTAATGGAGACTTTACACCATGTAGATCCAGGCTGCTTAATTTGTAATAATAGTTATTCTGTAATATACAGATGTATAATAGCCTTTGTAATTTCAACCCTTCAGTTGTAATGCCTTCAATTAAAATCTCATTAAAATCATCACTAAATAATAATAAAAATAAAAAATAAATAAATAAAGGTCAATTACTTGGAGATATTTTAGTGCTCCTCAAGTTATTCTATTGCTACAAGAAAGTTAAATGCATTGTTCTATGATCTTTCATTGCTCACAGAATTAAAGAAAAAAGATTGACACTGTTAATAGCAGTCTTCCATTCATAACTGGTGATAATCCAACATTCAAGACAACTCACACTTATTAAATGACTAGTTAGTGAATACAATGAATTCACGATTAAAACTGAAACAAGAGAAACTTTTTATCTACAGAAAGAAAGAAGGCGATCAGCAAAAACTGATTTGATCTAACTACGCATTAAGGTACAAAGTTAAAAGCTGAGAAAATAAACTGAGTAAAAACTCCACTGAAAGACAAAATCTTTTTCATCTATTAATTCAAGAGAAATAATAATTAACTGATAAAAAAAAAAAAAATAATTATAATGATAAATTGATTCTTCGTGATATATTGTCCTCAGCAAAAAATTTGTCCAATGATTCAAAAAAAAAAAAAAAAAAAAAAAAAATCAAAGAAAGGCCTTGAACAATATTTTTATCAACAAATAAATCCAATGCTTCTTCAATAGTTTAATACATTGAATCCATGATGTATAGGTTTATTCTTTAAGATTCATATTTGCCCACTGCTATCTTTTTCATTTCGTAATCACTTTTACAAATTATTATTGACTAAATTAATCAAAACCAAAATTAAAACAAATACATGTTTACAGAAATTAGATATCTAATCAGTTTCTCTGCAAAGTATTTAGTTCTGATATAACTTTGTCATCTATTTGTAACATTGTATGAACTTTTTGCTTTGTAGACTACATTATTGCCTCAAACAAATTCTAAAACTGAGAACAACATATGTACAAAAATGATCCTGCAAATTAACATCCAAGTAATTCGAGAAGCATTAATCTAATGACATTAGGAATGGTGATTATGATAATTTCTTTTTTCTTCTTTTTAACTTGGTATAGAATTCATATATGGAAGCACTTTCTTGAATAATAAAAGAAATGGGGAGGGTTACTTTGATTTGACTACAAATCTCTACATTGGAAAACACAACAAAACAGACAGGCAAAGCGTCAGGAAGAATCTCCTGGCATTTTGTTCATATTGTTTAAAATCTGTTGAAATTATTATTGTGATACTAATAAAGCTGCTCATGAGTTTTCAATCAAAATAGAACTAGAGTTTTACATTCAAATAATGCTGCTGCTTTGGGAGATGGGCACTACAATACTAATCTTCTGTGTTGGGAGCGATATGGCCGATTAAATAAATATTGTCGTATAAGTGTCCAGACAGCTCATCGTCTGGCCGTTGGACGGCATTTCGTACATTTCGGATGAATTCCCTTTTGGACATCTTGTTTTTGACATGTGGACTGCACAAGTCAACGGACAGCAGAATCAGGGAAAAGCACAAAATATACACAGTATCTGAAAGGAGAAACATTGTATTGTAAGATACATAAATAAATAAATAAATAAATAAATAAATAAATAAATAAATAAATAAATAAATAAATAAATAAATAAATAAATAAATAAA
>JAFIDM010000001.1:147067725-147120136 GCA_023159025.1 Thereuonema tuberculata | reverse complement strand
AAATAAATAAATAAATAAATAAATAAATAAATAAATAAATAAATAAAACCTTTTTAGTTAACCTCTTATGTTGCTCCTTATAATTTATTTAACTATATATTTTATATTGACATTTAACTATTGCTGTTTTACATGTGATGTTATCAAGTCTCAGCTTTCCATATCCTCATTCAGCTTAATTTAATGACTTCATTAACAATTAAAAATATATGTTCAGCTTGAGATAAAATGATGCTACGCTTCATTCACTCAACAATATTTTTGTTATCAATGTTCTTTCTTTTGTTATTAAAATTTCAAAACAAAGAGATTTAGAAAGAGAAGAGTAGGAGAAGAAACAATGGACAATTACATGGTATTCATTAAAATAAATAAAATAAATAAATAAATAAATTAAAGCTAAATAATTGAGGTTACTTGTTTTTAATAAAAATTCAACATACAGTATATAAATTTAGGATCTAAAAACACTTTTTTTCTTCTTACTGTTAATATTCATTTATAAAATTCTTTAGTTTATTTTGCATTTTTTAAAATTGAATTTCCTGAAAAAACAAAACAAAACAAAAACCCCACAATTCTTGGGTTTCAAATATAGAGTTTTAATTAGATGAAAAAATGCACATTTTTCACAACCTACCATCCATAACCTGTTGTCTATCCAAATGAGCTATTCATTCAACGTTTAAAACTTAATTCATTTTTTACTGTTTCAGATTAATGTTCATCTCAAAAATTAATTGCGATGCATGAACTACAAAGTAATTCAATCTTTCTACAACCTTTTCTGAACAACAGAACACTTCAGACTACTTAAAAACATTTATTTCTCTTAGATGAAATTTAGATTACGTACTGTAAGGCAATATTAAAACAAAACAGTTCTTCCAATAACTTTCTTTACTGGACAATTTATTTTCTTTTTGTAGAAAACCCAAAGTTTTTGAAAATCTCAACATTTATGTTGCCAATGAGAATAGATCTCAAATATCTATATTCTGTTATTTTTAATATATTTTTACACTTTAATATTCATCTCTTATTTTACATTAAAAAGCATTTAAATTAAAGTCCTCCCAGCGAAAGGTCGACCGTGGGCACCAGATGGCGCAATGGTAGAATTTGAATCGATTGTATATGTCAGTGTTTATGGCGGGAAAGTTTATGGCTTCTGATTGGCGACTCTCAAGCGAGGCAAACCTTTGTCAATAGTTTCTCTATTGTCCTGGAATGATTAATAGATCATCATTCTCGTCCAAGGTCAAAGTCAATGTCTGGTTAGGTTGCCTATAAACTTTTTTAACATATTCTAAACCAAATAACATTATAACAATACTAAAGTCCAAAGTTCTGTTATAGGTTATCAACAAATCTCTTCCATTCTTGATAATCCCTGGCAAGAAGTTATAAGTCACTCCACTATGTTCTCCATTTGAGTTTTAATGGTCTGTCTCCAAGAAGCTGCAAAGTTATGTGAGTTTCACTTTTTGAAAAATATTTAGTTGTATGTTGTTGTCATCAGATATCTAGCTGGTTTTCTTTTCCCAGAAGAATTTTTAAGAATTTGTTTAAAACACTTTAATAGGGATAGATGGTTAAAGCAAGCCTAGAGGGAATATCCCTGATGTTAAGAGTTATCTCGCCCATATTCAAGTCACACAGCCTTGTTAATGGTAACAGGGCAACCCTGAGAAGGCGAGACTGGTATTTACAGAGCAATGGTTATGTTAGCCTTCTTCGCTTCACCTTGGGCCCCACCAAATTATATTACCAAATTAAAATTTTAAATTGAATCTATCTAAAAATGAAATAATTATAATTAATGTATTTTGTATCCTGCAAATATCACCACTTCTAGGGAAGTAATTAAAGCATTCTTTAGGTGTGTAATTATGTCGGTTGAAGAATCACCCTTACTGCATTTGGTATCAACTGGTCATGAGATTCTTTCTGTATTCTGTGTCCTGTTTTGTGAGTTGAATCAAAATATGGAGACATTGAATATTCAACAAATGATGCTTTATGAGTTTTTACAAGGCTTAGCAGCAGCTGAAGCGAAAGGGAGCATATCAAGGGTTTCCAACCTAAGACCATATAAGCTAAAGGACAATGCAGCATTGGTTCCAAAAATTCCGTGATGGAGATTACAATGTAAAGAATGCTCTTAGAGGACATCATGAAAAAGTGCTCTCATCTAAGGAGGTGAAAGAACTAATTGAGTCTGACCAGCATCAAAGTTCATGGGAGATAGCTGAGAAATTAGGGATATCTCACACAACAATTTTACACTGCCTGGAAGAACTTAGCAAAGTGCGAAAGATCGACAAGTGGGTACCCCATGAACTCTCAGAAGGAAACAAGGCTAAGCGTTACATCATCTTTGTTTTTCATTCCATCTTTATGAAGAAAAAGAGCCTGTGATAGAATTGGGATCTGTGATAGTGGATAATTACGACAATAGGAAGCTCTCATCATCTTGGTTGGAAAAGAACAAGCCACTGGCAGCAACTCCTAAACCACCTCTTCAGCCATGAAAAATTCTTTTAACTGTTTGTTTAGTGGTCCACAGCTGGAATTATCCATTGGAATTTTCTTCCCTAATGGGGACAACTATTACAGCAGAGGTGTGTATGTCAAAATTGACTGAAATGCAACAGAAGCTAGGAAAGATACAGTATACACTGGTTAATCGAAAAGGTCCCATTTTGCTTCACGATAATGCAAGACCGTATGAGGCAGAACACACCCACAGGAAACTTCACGAACTTGGATATTTCACCAACAGATTTTTAGCTATTCAGACATATGAACAACTTTCTGAGGGCATGAGATGCTTCCAAGATTGTGAACTCAAAAAAGACATTGAAGAATTCCTGCAACACCAAACCATGGATATGTGCAAGAAAGGAATTTATAGCTTAAGAAAGAGTTGGCAAGATTATATGCAAAAGGAGCCTATTTTGAATAATAAAAATTACATCAGACACTCAAAAACAGTTTTTTAATTCGAGTACCCCAAACCAACATTTCAGAGTTTTCAACCTGATACTTTGTACACAAGTGTAGCTTTTCAAAGTAGTGTCCTACAAAAGTAGTGTTCTACTTCAACATTACTGTATGCTCCTGTTAAAGTATTCAATTCTAGGAAAATAAACCGTTTTCATTATATTGCAACATTAAGTTTTTTTAAAAAAAATATCATTCAGCGTTACTTATATTTTTCTGATCTAAGGTTACATTGTAACATACAGTTGAAACTTTGTAACATTTAGATTACTAATATTATTATTTAAAGTGTTTTTATTTTTAATTTTTTTCTCTCCTCATTTTCCAATCCATTTTCTTATTATTTTCTGTGTACCATATATTTTAATTAGAAGTAACATTATTGTTGTTGTACCAATGCAACCTAAGTGTTTAGTTCAGAGTCATTACTAAGGTTAAAAAAGGACTTATTTTTCTTTTTAAATGGAGTATTACATTTGCTGTGGAGCCCAAGAACATATCATTCCAGATTCATGAAAGTAGGTTTCCTATTGAGTCGATTTGTATATTTACATTCTCTCTGTTATCATAGTAATTTAGCCATAACAATTATTATTATTCTTTTGTTTCTCATTTTCATCCAGAACTCTCATTTATCCAAAATGCTGAAAATGGCAGACGTGTTGATAAAAAATGTGTTGTTGGGAAAAAAGCTATCTACAGAATGGAAGATCTGTACAAATACTTTAGAATTAACAAATCTTTTAAGTTATTTTTCTTTTTAAAGTTGTTTGCCGTATCCCTTGTATCTGTAGCAAACAAAGGAAGGTATTGTGGGGATTTCTCAGGGCTTCTTCACAAGGCCATAGATTTATTGAGGTTTACAAAATCTGATAGATTCTTAACTGGGAACAATTGGTCAACTATAATCCTTTTACTGCTTTGAAAAACTGTTTGAAAATAAGATAAAAATTAAGGGAAATCATATCTTTTGTTACCCTTCTCTTATATTTTCAAAATAAAGAAAAAAATTGTGTTTCTAAATTCAGTCTGTTTGGTGTTACCTGGAGTTAGACCCAATTGTGGATTGCATTTGCAGAATCGAGCAGAAAACTTCTCCAACAGCACATGAAGATAGTTGCCCCGATCGTTAGGTGCCTGGATTGTCTTGAAAAACTTTCGAAGGGCATTGGGAAGAAACTGGTTCCGATAATTGTGGAGTTCAATCAGTTTATCAAGTACATCTCTCCTAATAACATATAATAAAAAAGAAATCTTTAGTAAAACAATTCCCAGTATTTAAATTACAAAGGTCAAAAATTAATAATTATTTTTTAATTAGAAGGGATTCAGAGTTAAAGTGAACTAAGTCCTTTAACCTCAATTAAAAAAAAAGACGTTAAAAAGTTCTTAAGAAGGGCTATGGAAACGCTATTTATTATTTTAATGCCTTTCAGATAGTAAGGCTTTCATTCATAAATATGTAACATTTAAATATATCAATATATCATCACCTATTTAATGAGCTGGTTTACTTAAAATGTGAAAAAATGGACTTGGTCCACTTGAACTCTGAACCCTCTAATTGTTAAATTGATGATGAATAGTGTTTGTCAAACTTCAAAATTCTAATAAAGAATGATACATTTTCTTATCAAAATTACTGTATCTTAAGTACAATATTTTTTTTTCTAAATTAAGACCACAAAAATTGTTTTTGTCAAAATTAAAATAACAATAAACATCAAGCAAACTGATA
The DNA here is from genome assembly GCA_023159025.1 of Thereuonema tuberculata. Classification (NCBI taxonomy): domain Eukaryota; kingdom Metazoa; phylum Arthropoda; class Chilopoda; order Scutigeromorpha; family Scutigeridae; genus Thereuonema; species Thereuonema tuberculata. The sequence goes on along the minus strand of JAFIDM010000001.1, from coordinate 147,115,392 downwards.
ACTAATACATTGGTTTAAATTTTAACAATTTTAATCCACATATAAACAAACAAATCAATAAGAATTTCATAAGGCCAGTGTTGATTAAGAAAATATCAAGCAAATGAAAGCTTCCATTAAGATGATTTACCACACATTCTGATTCTAACAGATGAGTGGTAAATTTTAAAGTATCCCGTTAACGTTTAGTAGAACAAATTCTAGGACCTAATGATTTCAAAGCAGTCCTGACAGATTGTTGTAACATGCAGATGAAGGCAAACCTGCTTCTCAGTTAAAGATCTACTGAATGAGTTTCAAAATTATTTAAAGAATTGTAACAAAGTTGTTTGTGAGAGGAATAAATATAATTTTTCACAATGCAGTACAGGAGATAATCAGAAAACCTTGGGACTTACTATATTTTGGTTTTTGGAAATTTTGGATTTAGAATGACAGTACAGCATAGATTGTATGTTACAGTAATACCAGGTTCTGAAAGTTACTGTTTTTTAAAAGTAATGGTGTTACAGTATAGGTTTCGAAAAGTAACTGTTACTTTAAGCATTATTTTCGTTTACTTTTTGAATTGCATTTTAATAGTTTAGTAAAGAATACAAGAAGAAGGCCTCATTCTACAATGACGTTAAATTCCCAGCCCACCCTTTTTGCAATTTCTATAAAGAATTAGTTATTTTTGCAATTATTTTACATAAGTAATTAATTTTGAAATAATGCTATAAATAGTATTATTTCAAAACCAGACAATCAAGAGCACTGCCAATATGTTGCTTTGGTTTTGTTTTGTATGTTTTTGTTTTTTTGTAAATTGATTTTGAAATATTTGTTAAATTGAATCATCTTCTTATTTTTTTAAAGTACAGTCAAATCTCGTTACTATGCCACTCTCGCTATTATACCACTTTTGCTCGGTCCCGACAAAATTCAATACAAAATAAATTTACTATCCCACCCCCTACTCTCGCTACTACGCCACTATTATGTGACTGTTAAAAGACATGAGTCGTGAAAAGTCTGTATTTCTGCGCAATGCTCGATTATCACACTCACGTCCCAAAGGCGAAGCGACGAACTACAGTTCATCGAAGAGGAGATCCAAACTGAGGCACAGGATGCGGAGCTGCTCGAGATCTGGAAAGCTCTGCCTGCCGAGGAAAAGATGCACGAGAACGGGGAGATCGAGCTGTCTGACTTTCTCGAAGCCGACGAGCGCCTCGTGACTGGCGGAGGAGATGCTATGCAGTGAGGAGCCGGTGGAAAGCGAAGATGACGATGTAACTGTCGATCGGCTAGACAACGAGATGCACGTGATCCGCTAAAAGAAGATGCGCCAGCCTACGATTTTTGAGAGCTTTGGACTGACTGATAAGTAACTTGAGAAAATAAAGCGGTTTTTACAGACCCTCGCTACTATACCACTCTCGCTACTATGCCACTTTTGCTCGGTCCCGACAGGTGGCATAGTAACGAGATTTGACTGTATTAGTACAGTAGTCATATTATCAACAAATAAAAACTAAATTTTGATAGCTTAAATAAAACAAAAAAATACATAATAATACAGGGTTATTCAAATTGATTGTTGGAGTTTTAAAAGAATCACCACACATAGTACAAATGAAGACAACACCTTGTTTATTGTGTAAGAAAACTCAGCATGTTACAGACATTCAGTGGCAGGCACTCAGTAGTTCCAAAGTTGCCCGCCAGGAGTCAATGATTATAAATGGCAGCCAATGGTAGGGAGAAGGCGTTTTGCATTCTTGAATATCACAGTCTTTCCATTACCATTTTCCAACAGCAGTTTCATATAAATTTAGGACGGATCCTCCCTCTGACAATTCCATTCGCACTCGGTATGTACAATTTGTGGAGACGGGATGCCTGTGTAAGGGAAAAAGCAGTGGGCGTCTCTCTGTGTCTGAAGAGAAAGTGAACCAGATCAGAGCAGCCTCCCTATGTAGTCCTATCAAATCAACTGTGAGAGGCAGCAGGGAACTCAACATCCCGCAACCTACTGTGTGGCGTGTGTTACAGAAGCATCTACGAATGAAGCCATACTGCCTAAATTACTGTAAATGTTAACCTCTGATGAACACCACCGTAAGGAACTTCTTTGCATGGAATGGCAACAATTGATGGAAGCAGATGGCCTTTGTGACAGACATGTTTTTAGTGTTGAAGCAATATTTTATGTGTGTGGAAAAGTCAATCGACACAATATTAGAATTTGGGGAACAGAAAATCCCAATCGTTTTGTTCAACATGAGCATGCATCTCCCAAGGTCAATGTGTGCTGTTTCCAAATTTAGAGTAAATGGCCCTTGTTTTCTCATAGAACATACAGTAACAGGAATGACTTAACTCAATATGGTCACTGATGGCTGCTAGCCCAGCTCAGTGATGACAAGTGCTGATTTCATACTACAACAGGATGGTGCCCCACTCCATTTCCATTACGACGTCATGGCAGTTTTAAACCAGCACCTACTACAGCACTGGATTGGCCACAGGATCGACTGTGATGAGAATCTCCTATTGTGGCCACCCAGAGGTTCACCAGACTTACCATGTGATTTTTTTTTCGTCTTTGTCCCCCTCTCTACCTGCAACCATCCTGGAACTGAAGGGGCATATCAAGACCACCATTGGAAACATCACCGCTGATTTGCTGGAGCGTATGGTTGGAATTGAACTATTGTGTTGTTGTCTGCAGAGTGACACATGGTGCCTATATTGAGCATGCATGTTTGTAACTTGTTGAATTTCCTTATATAATAAACAAGATGTCGTCTTCCTATCTCATTTGTACTATTTGTGGTGATCTTTTTAAAACCCTGACAATCATTTTGAATAACCCTGTACATATAATTTACAAATATATCAGTGTGGTTATCTTATAGTGGAGAAAATAAATAATATATAAAAAAATATATGTAATCAGTTTAATGCAGTAAGTTATCAAATCAAATCAAATACTAGAAAGCGAGTAATTCTTGTAAATTTCATCTTAAAAACTGGCCTAAGGATTTTGATGAAATGGGGGAAAACTACTGTTTTTGGGTGCAAGAAAGCGATTTAGCTAGGTCTCGACTTCGGGAAAACTCATTTAGGGAGTAAATATAGTATATTATTTTTATTATTATTATTTAGATACTTTCAAAAAGCCATTTTTTAAAATGTTTTTTTTTGTTACCTGATTTTTTTTTATTTCAAAAAAATATCTATATTATTTATAATCTTTCCATATTGAAATTAATATTTTTTGCCTTAACAATTAAAAATTAGAGGATAAGATAATTTTATTATTTTGCCTAAGATTATAATTTTTATTACTGTTATTTTTTATTTCTATATTTTATAACAGTTTTATATAATTACATTAGAAATAAATTTTTATTTTGGAATAAAATTTTATTACTTATTAATATATTAAAAATTATATTTCTTGTTTTACTTAAGCTTTAATACTTTTTGAATTTTTTTTAACAATTGACCTAAATTACTTGAATAATATATATATTTAATTACTTATAATATATATATATATATTTCAAAAATGCGCATCCCATTTAGATGTGGGAATGTAGTTCATCTGTGCACCAATAAGGAGATTCCTCTTCTCTAAAGTGAAGCAGTTACATTAGAATGCTGCTTTTGAATATAAGATCACATTTATTAATATACTACTACATTTACATAATAAGTTTATTTCTTTTTTAATGCATATTTAACTCATTTCGGGTCAAACATAAATCTTTCAAATGAAATGGTATTGTTATTATTACAATGCATTTATTTTGAAGATTTATTTCATAGAGGACCCAATTTTTCTCCTACAATCCTTCCTATTCTACATTCAATGGCAGCACCAAAGTTGCCAATGCATTAGCAAGTAGTGCTTTCATTACTGCTTTCACCATACATGAGAAAAATTTATATCAGCCTTTGTGAAATCATTCTTGAAGATTCTGTCAAAATAACATTTTTACAGTTCCTTTTTATAAAAGTAACAGCGTTACTGATCATTATTATAAGAATGTAACCTTATTTATTACTAGTAACAGCATTACTTCTGATCCCTTGTGAGGGTCTGGGGTGATATCCCATAACCATACATACGAGTGGATTCAGGATTTTTCAAATGGGAGGGGGGGCTAACTTTTCTGAAGGGCTGACTATACCTGCTAGGGCTGCTAGTTGCCAGCTTTTTATCAGCATTTATAATTGTCATCATGGCAATAGTAATGTCTATCAGGCAGCAGCCTTTGGATACCACATTTTATCCAATCTATATTCACAGCTAAAGGGAGGGGCTATAGCCCCCATTATCCTCCCCCCTGGATCTGCCTATGACCATACACATTAATAATTCTGAGTGAGATAAAGAAAGACTACAAATAACTATTACAGTTTATATGTATGACAGAGGCATATACGACTAATAACAACACTGAGATGTCTCACATCTGTACATCATGAGTCAAGTCAGAATCAGGTCTGACCCAAAACTAGCTTAGTAGTGCAGATGTCTTATGTTCCGTGGTTCCATACAAAAACATTCAGTATTCAGAGCTTTAGGTTGTCAGAATTCCAGGTAAAGGACTGTCAATCTGAATTAAATAAATTACAATAAGAACATTTAATTTAATAAAAATAAGAAATACCTTGTATCCAAATAAATCCTCAACTGCCTTGCATTCAGGGAATTTGTATGATGGAAAAATTTGGCAATTTCGGTAGCATTGTTTTCAATGAGACCAAATTTGAAAAAATATTCCATGCCCTAAAATCAGAAAAAATATTAATTAGCAAAAATCTATCAAAACTATTCAAGAAAAATAAGTTACTTATAAAAAAATAATCTCACCAAATAGTTAAAGCAATATTGATGAAATTAATGATTTCAAAAAACAAAAAAATAATAATTAAATTCTACAACTTGACTTTTAAAAAGTTCCAATATCATTGAAGAGCCAAGAAATTCTAAAAGAAATAGCATTTACAGATTAAAATGTATTCTTGCTTTCAAAAGCTGACTGATAAAAGCTGGATAATGATGAAAGTAAGATACTGTCAAAAAGTACAATTTTCAAGATTATAGTTCTTAACTTGAGATAAATGTAACTTCTGAAAATTTCAGAAAACCCTTCCTGAAAGTTCTAATCGTAGGTTTTGTAACTTCTTCATTATTTTAGAACATCTTAATTAATGATTTTGCTTGACAATTTATCCAAAACTAGATGCATATATACATTGTTGGTTTCGGAGAACTATGCTAATTGCTAATTTCAAAATTATGGTTCCTTCTTGTATAGTAGTAATTTTTGGTGTCATGATAGTTTTAGATGGGATCAAGATTGACAGCCTTTCTTAAACATATCACAGTTCACAATCATTTATAGATGGAATTATCAATAGTAATTCAAGCTATGTTTCATCAAATATTTAAAGAATACATGCAGCCATTTCATCCATAATTTAAACACTCTAGAACAGCATTTCCTGGTTCACTTATCATCATCTAATTAATTACTCTGAACTAAATTAACACCCCAACAATGCTTTTCCAAACAAGTTGAAGAGGTTAACAGATTACCACTTAACAACTGACAGGAAAATAAAAGAGGCAGATTATTGTATACCTAAGGCTTGTTTGAAGAATTGCATATGATGGCAGTTTACTTAAAACAACTGTCAAGACAAATCATGGTCAACTGTCTATCCTGTAAACCTGCGCAACCACAAAAGCTATTGTTGTCGCATAGATACAACTTAAAACAATGTTATAACTGATTCTGACATCCAAAAACCATGGCAGACAAGTGCGGAATAGGAGTAGTGAATGGTATTTGTATAGATAGCTCTAGTATTTGTAAACTAAAGATGAAAGGCTTTTGACTGAAGATCACCTAACTCTTGTTTGAAGAAATTACAGAAACATTCCAGAAGCAACTGATTGCCAAAGTCTTCCCACATTCAACTACTGAAAAGTTAATCTTAAATTACTTGGAGGATTCTTATAATAACACTGATGATGGAAAAAATAAGGTGATGTTAAACCTGGTTCTGTAGAAGCTACAGAAAATCTCAAACCAGGAACATCTTGGGAAGAATCTTCATAATAGTTCATATTGTGACAAATGATATCATCAATGTAATCAACTTGTTTAAAGTGCAAATTTGCAGTTGACACTGATGCTGTTGTAACACTGGAACAAGAAAACAAACAAACAAATAAAAAACTATCAGTATTTTGAACTATGCTCTGAATTTTATATTATTGGATGGCAGGGGTTTAAACATAGAAATGGCTTATTCTGAACTATTCCCTTTTTACACCCATTAATTTACTCAATAACAAATTCTCTCAAATGATGCAGTTGATCTCCACCATGGGGGTCAACCAAACTTCTGCCTAAATGTATCTTTCCTGTGAAATTGGTTCTTGTAAGCTGTTCACAGAAAATAAATGGTAGCTTCATTGGCAAATGCTCATTATTACCTAAATCCACCATATAGTAAATGCTCTCTCATTTCCAAAATTCCCTCCTACTATCCACTTCAAACTGGATTGTGCTGCACAGTACAATGTTTTTAAAACAAATAAATCTTCCAATACCTAAAATGAAGTTTAGCTAAAATGAAAATATCTGTAGTAACAACAATCAAAGATTTTGAAAAATATTTCAAAATGAGCTACAAATAAGAAGAATTAGATTATTTGCAAAAGAAAAGATCTAACCACACTAATATGCAGCAAAAAGTTTTCAAAAAGTTGTATTAACAGCTCCAGAAGTGAAGTACAAATGACCACTTTGAAATATTTCATTAATGCACATATCTTGATTCTAGGTTAAGAGATAGGTTCCAAAGCATGGCTGTCCCAACCTTTCAGCTATCAAAGGGATGGCCAGCAACTTGAAAAATTTACATCAACTGTTTCTGGATAAGAGTCAAAGATATCTTGTGATTTCCTTCAAACAGCCAATTTTGTTTTTGACTGACTATCTTTGTTAAACCTTCTGAATTCATAAAGCTGCGAAAAATAAACAAAAATACACAAAAATAAAAAACGCTTTTTACCGTTAATGTCAATAGGTTTAATAATAGAGCTTTTGCCGCAAGCTTTAGCAGTATACTCTATTTCTTTGTCAGAATAACATCAACTTCCATTGTAACTTCAAATTGTATTCTTATTTAATGTAGTGATTACAATATGTAGTCTTTCTAATTTCGGTTTCATGTTTAATATTTTGAGATTTTTATGTATGTGGGTTTTATAAAAGGTGCTTCATAAAATTATGGCATAACTTAAGTGTCCAATTCCAGATATTTTAAAACATTACTGTAAATCACAGTTTGCTGTGTTTGCTGTGTCCATGCCGATACGATTTAACCCATTTGTCTGATCTGGCAGTTATTATGCATATAAAACAATATTAAATTCATGAAACCACAATTTACGTGCATTCTCCCTCCCTTAAAATTCAAACTTTTACAACTCCATAAAATATTCAGAATGAGATCTCAGTTAACACAAACTTTTGTATTTACAGTGATCCAGTAATTAGTTCCCTGAATTCTGTCCTCCTTTGCAAATCACCTTATCTGTGTGTGTGTTTATTTTTTCATATTTCTTTGAAAAAGGAAGATATGTTGAAGACTTTCGAAGCAGTCTGTACAACTTCAAAAATTAAAGTTTATTTTTCTAAAATCCATCAATAACTACAGCGACCAAGATAAAATCTCAGTTAAACTGCAAATCTCTCTTTCATATCCTTGTATGTTATTACAGAAGGCAACTTTATTTCACTAGGCTTCCTCTGCTACCTTGTAAATCTTTTAGAATAAATAAATAATAATGGTTAATATTTAGTTGAAGTAGTCAAGTGAAAAGACAGGCAAACATTCTTTCTGGAATCAACATGAAGAATAGGCTTCTCTGTAAAGTAATAAAATGACTTTAAAGGATTATGTAAAAATCTGAACTCAGATCTTTAGATTAATAAGTCAGATTTATTCTCCTTTGCTGAAAACTTTAAACTCTTTGACCTCCCTCATGTTGCAATCCAACAAGACTAACATGATAGTTAAAAGCATTTTAAGAAAGAAAAAAAATCAAGCTATTTTGGAAAATTTGAAACAAGTATTGGAAAACAACAAAAATGCTTGCTATTTGTTAAGTCAGAATACATAAATGACAATAATAAGTGTAAATTCCTACCATGAATGCATCGGCATTGAATGTTAACGTGCCTTCATCTAGCTGCATATATAATTTTCTGTAAAGCTGATTGGAAAGCTTGTAAGCAGAAGCATAGCCCCATTGTGTTTTGCTTAATCTAAAATAACAAAAAATTTCATAAGTAAGATGCAATGGAATACAAAATAAAGGAAAGAAAATATACAGGAATGAAATCAGTTGTTCATATAATTTTAATGAATTTTATTAAGTTACAAAGAAAAAAAAAAAAAAAGAGAGAGAGCAATTATTTTAATTACCCTTGCCAGAGGATGTCATCGTCTGCTAGGCCTTGCCAAACACAAGCTGCAAGGCAGAGATCAGTTGCATTCAAATGTGAAAGGACTGCAAGACTCAGTTCTGGTGGTAACTCAGCTAAGTCTGGAAATTTCCTAATGGATCGTGTCTCTTCATCATATTCACCAGCACTTTCTTCTTCAATTAATCGTCTCAACACTTGTCCCATTCCCTATAGGCAATGCAGTGCAAAAGTTAAGACACAATGTAGTAACCTCAGAACAGTTGCATCCAAACTTAGACATTTAAATGGTGGTTTTCACATTCTGAAAAGAGAAATGATACAACCATCACAAGCTGACCACGAAAATGCATATTAATTAATATAAATGAACATGTAAAAGTGTTTTAACAGCAGTTTCAACCATATCTTTTACTATGACAATGCTAAATATACTCCTTATGAAGACTACCTTTCGTGATAGTCTTATGTTACTGTGGACGAATTCACTAAAAATGAAGAGTTTCTGAAATTTAACCCACATAATAGAGCTGAGAGAAAAGAGGCCTTTAATGCTTATTTAGGAATCATGATAAGATATTAAAGAAAAGATCTTTCTGCCATCAACCTAAATCAAGGCCTGTTCTTAGATCTTATTTCAATCTCTCTTAAGTCCACCTCTTCACTCCTTGCAATCTCAATTGCTACACTCACATGTGCCTTTTCATTTCTATATACACTGTTGCTCTTTTTCTTTTCTTTAGACCTGAAAATGATTCCTTAAGTGAGGCACAAAAGCCTCATTCTTCCTTCTCATTTCCACTATTATTTCATTTTCCTTTCCTTTCAAATGTTCCCCACCGAAGAGAAAGCTGACGATATATCCATAACACTGGAGTCTTTAAAACTATTGATCCTAATGTATTTTATCAAAGCCAGATGTTTTGTTAAAATTTCGGTATTTCTTTTAACTTCAAAACTTTAAATAATTATTTATGGAATATTTCTTAAAGAGTTTAATTATTCTAACAAGTAAGGGATGTTTTAAAACGTGGAAAATGAGAGGAAATTCTAAGAATTATAAAGAGCAGGAGAATTCTAGCAGATAATAATCACAATTTTCATAAGTTCAACTCCAAAAACTTTAAAGAAAGGTTTCATAGATTATTAAAATACAGAAATTTGCAAAAACTCCAAGATTGGAGAAATGGAATTACTGTGAATATTCTAAAATTGTGCCAAAAACAGATGTATATTCTGAATGAATGGCATCATAGAATTTAAAGAATTTTAATTGAAATTTGAATTACATCCAAAAATTATATATCCCATTTAATTAAAAAACAAACAAAGAAAAAATCAAAACAAGAACTGTGTATAAGAAACTTATGACAAAATAAGAACTACTAACACATATAAAAGTATCAAACAGGGTAATCCATTTTTATTTAAATATGCATAAGCAAAAATTAACTGATCACTGAATAATTGTACTTAAGGAGGTTTTAAAGTAGGTGATAAAAATTTGATTAATTGAATTTATATTAATGATCAATTTTTGTTTGCTTTCCTTAATAACATCCTCAAAGAAACACTTATGTTGTCACTAACAGAAATATTATAATAACTGAATAAGGAATGGTGAAGGTGCTTCATTTGAGGCCTTTGTGTTCACAGGAGGTTTAGGCTCCCAGCAATTCTTGACCAGTGGGACTAGTCGAGGTTGAATGGTCAATCAGACATCTGTTCACCTTTAACCCCTGAGTAAGAAACCTGGTACCCATTTGCCGTAGGGCTGGGTGCACCCAAGATTCCATCTAGAGAAGAAATAACCACGGAAAAATCTCCAACCCCTGCCGGGGAATTGAACTTGGGTTCCTCCAGTCTGCAGCCCAGTGCCTAAACCACTGCACCCACGTAATAGAATTACAGAAAGTTGTAAATAAGAGAATATTATAATATGAATATTCCCATTATAAGACAAATAATAATTTATAAAGGCAAAGAATTAGCTCAAGTAAAACTGGTATCACTCATAATCCTGCAGAAATGTCAAATTTTTTTAGATATCTTGGTATCTATTATTTATAGTTATTTGTATCTGGGAGAAAATCTATTGAATTCCAACTTCACAAATTTCTATCAGGTTTTAGTAAACAAATCAGCAGAGAAAAATGTGGAATTTTAAAATCAATAATTAAATTTAGACAAATTAAATAGAACGGTGAATCCAAAAATAAGAAGAAAACAGAAGCTAATGGAAATGAAGACTTCTTGCAGGTTTTACAAGATGTAAAAGAAAGGCAATGTAAATATTAGGAAGGAAGTGAAACAGTGGAAGACATTAATGTCTAAAATGGAAAGTCTAAAAAGAGTGAAGGAACGATAATCCAGAATTCAAATGGATTGGTCGGAAATAAAAATTAAGATCAAGAGAGGTTGGAAGGAAGATTTCTGAGGAAGCCGAGCCGACATGTTATCTAATCCATAATAGACACGATCTTTAACTCTTTTTTGCCCAAAAGCTAAGTTTTCAATGAAGCAGCTTATTTAGGGAGAGGGAACGTCAGACTTTGAGCATCCCTACTGAAATTTTTAAAAAGCATGAAAAACTGTAAATGAAAATGTAAATTCTAAATAGCATGTGTATTAATAAAATTAACTCACCCCCCAAAACAAAAGCATATACATTATATCGATGAGTATAGAATGATATACAGTTCAGTCTGATAATCCATACGATTGATTATAAACACATTTGTGAATTTTCTTGATCCTTATTAACAATATGAACCACCGTAACTCTTCCCTGCTGTGACCAAGTTACATCACTGTAATCAATATTCAAAGTGATAAAACACAAGGAAATAAATCTCAACTGATCAATACTGCATCAATACCACATTTCCTTTGAAATCATTCCATTGAGAATATTCCTCATAGTTCTTCTGTTTTTTATTAACCATTTAGTGAAAATATAAATTTTGAAACAACAATTTAATCAATGCATTAATTTAATGTGTGTTTGAAATTGACGTCTACTTATTCTATCTCTGAAACAAACTAAATATTTCATAATCATAAATTTGGGAAAAACAGTAAAAAAAAAAAAAAAATCATCAAAGCAAATCCTTGATAAAATAAAGGGCGAGACCAAATTGTATTCTAAATGACATCCTAGTACAGATGTTTCACACTAATATGACGATCATCAGTTCCTACAAATCCTTGATAGAAGTAATGTTTTATAAAACTGGCCACGCAGACAGACTCGAATTTTTAAAGTTTTGCAGCTATTATGCAGGATGATCCAAAGAGTACATCTCATCAATTTTTATCTTTACTACTGGAGTTTCTGTTTAGAAGTTATCAAACAAAGATTCTGAAGTAAAGTAGTAATTCTGACCCTTCCTCATCTATAATTTTTTAATATTTCAAAAAAAAGAAAGAAAGAAAACAATCAATTAAGGCAAAATTTACTGTCTTTGATAAAAATATATCTAAGTCTATAAGTGATAACTAATGATTTATTTTTGTTATTTAGCCTAGATATCTGAAACGTATTGTTTATGGATACAATAACATGAAAATTATGAAGTACAAAGGAAATTAAGTTCAAAGTCTTTTTGCACTCCATCTTCAGGAACAGCACAAGCATTGAGAACAACACAAATTTCGGGAGGAGAATTTAACAATAATGGGGGGCATTTTCCCTGAAGCAATGAAGTTAGTAGGGGTGGGATTAGTGTGATGTGACAGGCTTGGCTGCCTGAGAGTTGAAGGTATGGCCTGCGTTCTTGTAATGGTTACAGTGTATGAATGCATATGGTCTTTGGTATATGAACTTTTTGCTGTTTTTTTTTCCCCCACATACACAAAGGGCATTGGCTACATGGATTCGGTAAACAGTATTACTCGAGTTGCTATTTGGTTATGGGAAGTAGTTTTTGTGTTTGTGGAAGCTTAAAAAGAGAAGAAGAAAAAAATCTTCACAACTGTGTACAAAAGGGTACTCATATAAGTAAATAAATTATCACTCAGACACACTGTTTAAATATAAAATATATGTGTTACAGATTGATGGCAGTGAAATTAATACCCACTCAAAGAGCCAAATTATTATGGTCAACGCTGCCTCAATTAGCAGATACGTCCACAGCACAAAGAAGTTTCATCCCATCAATAGATTGGTAGGTAACACAGATATCATTCACAGACTGAAGAAAGAGAAACGAGAAGAAATCCAATATTAATTTGAAATGAAAGAATAGACTAAACAAGACAAACAAAATTCTTTCCTTTCTTTTTTGTTCACAGAACTGTAGTTATTACAGAGAAACTAAGAAAGATTAAAAACTTTGGTTTCCAGGAAGAAAAAGAAAAACACTGAAAAATGGCAACTCAGATCAAGAAGAGTCATTAGAATAGGCTATAAAAAAAAGTCTCCTAGAAAATGTAATTCAAACATTTATTTGATAAGTTATTCTTTTTGCTGTCAAAAGCGGAAATTGGATTAATTTTCACTCATTTTGATTCCACTGTGAAACAAAGTGCAGTAATTTAAGCCTTATGATAGCTTAAGTTTTCACAATGTGAATCTTACATAAAAACCAAAACAGAATCTGGTCTTTCTTTAACAAACGTTATACTTCAGGTTTTAGATAATGCATCAAGTTGAAATAAGCATTGTTAACAAGCTATTGCATCCTAACAGTGCTAAAGAGTTTCATAGTCGCTGCTTTTATAGTTTCTAAATATATCATGGAACAACAATAAAATAAGGTTCCTAACCAATAAATTAAATTTAAAAGCATCTAAATCACACAGAATTACAATTAAAAAACATTTAACTAACGTTTACATTGTAGTTATCCTTTTATGGAAGTTGATAAATTTTCTGACATCTTGCCAATAGTTCTTGTTGCAGAGATTAAAAATCTTCAGAACCATGTCTTTGTTAGTGATAAAAGAATTAATTAACCGTGTGTTGACAAATTCTTTAAAGAACATCTAAATCACACAGAGTTACATTTAAAAAACATTTAACTAATATTTAGCAGCTTTCGACAGATGAAGACCTTCCTTTGGGTCGAAATCTGCTAAACTTTAGTTAAATGTTTTTAAATGTCATTCTGTGGGATTTAGATGTGTTTTAAAGAATTTGTCAACACACGGTTAATTAATTATTTTAATTATGAACAATGAACAAAAAAGAAAAGCCACTTTTAAGTGAAAAAAAGCAGTCAGAGTGATAAGTTCTAAAAAAAAATTTATTAAACCATATACTGTTCTGGAATTCTATTCAAACTTTTACTAGTGTCTTATATCTATATATTTTATATATGTATCTATATATTTTACTAGTCTTATATCTTTGCACAACTGCTATATTTTGCTTCATCATTTTACATTGGCCAATTTAAAAAGGTCACTAATTTCATAACTTTTTGCTGTTCTTTTAATTTGCATCACATGTTTGTTTCACAAATATACGTACATCAATGTAAGCTTGTCATCAGCTATCAGTAAATAAATAAAAAGAACCTTATAATTTCTTCTTGCTTTCATAATAAATTCGTTAAAAGGAAAAAAAAAATCCCATACAAAGAAGTCTCTTCTCCAACAACATGAAGACCAAGACAACCTATTCAGCTGCCCAAATGCTATTGAGTAAGGGGAAAAAAATCGCATGGTGATTTTATAATAGTTGTCTCATTCCATTTCAAGGACTGCAGGAAGAATTATACTTTAAATGACTGCAAATAGACAAAGTAAAAAAGTACCAAACTACATAATGATAATAGTATACTGAAAATAATTATTTTTAATACAAAATTCAGTAAAAAGTAATTTTAAATTCAGTGCAGAATATTTTACTTTTTCTTTGTGTGTATTTTTAGGACTGCAATTTTCATTTCTATTAAATTACACATTTTTTGGATGATTAATGAAAACAGAACATCAACTTTTGAAGTAGAATTAAATAATCGCAAAATATTTATTAAAAACTTGAGACAATGTTTAAATCATGACCTTCGAATTACAAATAACATTACTACAGCTTCCTCATTTATGATCTAGAAACTATGAATGATGACTCCTTGGATTTATAAACTCACTAAATTGTCATCCTCTCTGCTGAACAATTCTAAAAGTTGTCATCAAATACTGTGTGTAAATCTAATTCAAATATTTAATTTATAAACATAAGACTTTTAAAACAAAAAATAAAAAAAAGTAAAACTTCTCAGTAACTCAATTTAGTTAATATAAATGAAAAGCTTTCTAATCATTTCTAATGGGCAGTTATGTACAAGAATGATAGTACATCTCTGATACTAATGGAATTCACGAAAAGGGACTGAATTTTTTTAATTACAAAATCTTAATAGAATTCAGGTAATTATAGATAAATACAAGAGTTCTAGAATTCAGCAAAGAAGATATATAATATAAATGTGTATATATATATTTTTTAAAAATTTTTTTGTAAGGACTTTTTCAACCATTCTCTTCGTGCTTTACATGATTAGGAAAAACAAAAAAGTAATAAAGGATTATTAAAAGGCGTTTTTAGGTAAATCTTTTCTCTCTCTTTTTTTTTTTTAACAATATATTTTCTGCAAGTAATTTTGTAGTTAAAAGGGATCTTCATTTAGATTGATGACTTTTCTGTTCATGCAAGATCTAAAAATGCAGTCATTTGTTCCCTTATATGCACCTTAAACTTTCTTATCTAAAATTCCTGACCTAACAATTAAGATTTAACCAAAACAAATGTATACTTAGAAAATCACAGCTCCAAATTTAAGTTCACTAAAAATTCTTTATATTGGTAATTATCTTTCAATTCTCTAGCTATTTGGGATAGTATATCAAAAGCATCATGAATTACAAACTGGAAATCATCTTTTCTCGTTTTTTTTTATTCCTATGGTGCAAAGGATTTTCAACAGCCTTCCGTCGAAGACGATAGCTTAATAATGACTTCCTTTCGGTCACAGGAGCAAGGATGTGCCAGATCTCTGTGATTAATATTCCATCGGCAAAGCATGAAATCATTTCTACTCCTATTTCCACTATGAATTCATTTCCTTTAAGAATAAAACAAAGTTAAAATATTTCAAGGAATTCTACATTCATGCAAAAGCATACAATTAATTTTCATCCTAACATTAAGTATAATTTATATGTCGTATAACTTATAAACATTTAAGTTACATGCAAAACATTAAACTGAAATCTAAAATAAAAGGAGAAACTCCTAATAAATCTTCACATAATATGCCAATGAACAGAATAATTTTTAATTGGGGTTTTCCGTACAGAATAAAAAAAAAAGGAAAATTTAAAATAATTACTTTTGAAGCAATATACGTAATAATAATGTTTTGATATTAAAATTGAACAATTATTAAGATCATTACAAAACTGAAATTGAGAATTCTGAAGCAAATTTATTTTTCAATCACTATGTGCTGATACTACCTATTTGAAAGAGCGTTATGTGATTAATATTGCTTTAAGACTGACTTATTAAAAAGAAATAGGAAATCGGAATAAAAAGAAACAGCCCACAAAGATCTTCAGAGTCCGCGAGAAGTTTTAAGAAGGTTTTGTTTGGAAATTTCAAATCTCAAGGTTTATGGAAAGCGTTCTTCAACGAAAACCAAGGCAAGATTTTTTTTTTCATTATTATATAAATATATTTGAAAATTATGTATTAAATTATTAAAAAATCCCATCAATCTAAGTAGTTTCTAAAATAGCTTATGATTAAATCAGAAATGGCTTAAGCAGTAATAAAAACAAAACATAAACAAAGTGTGGATTTAAAAGGACAGTCTTATATAACGTCCAGAACAATCCAAAGTGAAGAGTATAACAAACTGTTTTCCTGCAAAACTGTTTTTAAAAAATTCTACTAAAGATTATTTCATTATTTATGAATTAGGAAATATAAGTGTTTATAGAAAGAAAATAGGGCCAATAGAATTGACTCAAGATCAAGTTTGTTTACAAAATGATTTGAACGATTGATTGTCAACCTAAAGCGGTGAAAAACTCAAGGCTTCTTTAAAAACATCTGCTATTACTATATCTTGTTTTTCATTTATGTAGAATAGCTTAAAAAACAAACAAACACACAGTTAAATTGAACGTGATTTCGTCTGATTGCAGCGTGAAATTCATTCATTCCCTGGTGTTAGGCTTACCTAAATAATTATTGCACCCATCGTAAACTTGGTTTTCCCTCCGCTTTCAATCGCCTACAAGCTACTAGAATGGCATTTTAAATAATGTTTGCGGCAATTTAAATCCTACAAATCGCCTTCCAACCAATTTCTGTTTACGCAGAACACTAATACATCTCGATTTCCACATCTACAAGTATTTAGTTTTAGCAGATGACGTCGTGAGTTAATCATTATCGCAAAATATCTCATTGGTTGAAAAAAATATCACCATTAAACATAAATTTATTGTAATAACAATTAATAGAATATTAATATCAATTGAATAAATAATTTATTTAGAAAAACAATGGTAAATTCTTAATTATAATAAGTGACCAATCGCTGTTATCGCTGATCAGCAGTGCGCTGCGTAATCTCTATTTTTGCGGGAAATTTGTTTTCGCTTTATAGATTAACAGCTTAATGGTAAGCATTATTTTGATATTCTAATGATTATTTTTTAATAAATTATATTTTTGAAATTATAATTTTTTTCTACTGAAAACATAAATTTTTTAAAGTAAGAAAGCAATCTAATAAAGATTTAACTACTAATTATTTTCGGCCTAATTGTAATGATAGTAGAACAATGTTGGAATATCATGTGTTTAATAACACGTTTTCATGCGAATTCATTATTGTCAGATAAAAGAAAGCAAAAAACGATGGAATATAAATTGGTTTGCACATTACAATGAGACTGTCATCGTCGTTCTATTGATTCGATTGGCCTCCAAAGCCTAAATTTAATATCGAGTAGAATATGGCATAACTTAAAAATAACGGTGATGTTGATGAGGTATTTCTGGTAATTCAAAATTGAAGATGAAATGTCTAAAACTCAGTAAGTTTGTGAATCGATTTTGAAATAAATGAAGCGTTCCTTCGCGAAAATTTTGTAGCGGTATGGCTTAACCGATGATATTGGTAAGTTGATACGAAATCCATAATAATATAGTGGCACTTCTAATAATATTTATTTTTAATTCGAAATTAACATGTTCTTTTCACATGAAGTAAGTCCTACAGTTTTGAAAGCGGCTTCGGAGTTTAAAGGTTCTTTTTCACACGTAAACCTAATCAACGGAATCGAAAATCGTGGCGATTTCGTCGCACCAGTGCTCTTGTCCTCTTCGCTGAGGGGTTACAATTATTTCGAAGGGGAAATTGAGTCCATCTGCAGATCAAAGCCAAATCAACACTAATAGCCGATATTTTAGAACCATTCGAAAATAGTTTGAAACATATTCGCGGGAAACCGTGATTTCGCAAACAGCAGATGAACATGAGGAGGCAGTTGTATGTATGATATACAGTAATACTTCTTTCACTGGCTCAGCTGTTAAAACATTCCACTACAGGCCTATGCATGTCCTTGGGGTCACTGAAGGTTATTCGCAATCAACAGGAATAGGAGATTGGTGGTCAACCCGACACCTCTCACGGCAAAGACACTATTGATTCCCATTTTTCCGAGTTTTGGGATGCTGGGTGCTAGGAGAAATTTCAACTTGGGAAACTTCGACCTCCGCCGGGATTCGAACCCGACTCCACCAACCCGTGATCACTTGGTTCCCGGCCCGACTCGGCCATGGGATACTGGTTAATCAGCATGTTTAAAAGCGTAGGAACCACCTAAAATTTCACAATTTCTTTTTAATCTTTAAAATAGTTCCATCCTCATAAGTTTACAAAAAAAAAAAATAAAACTTGATTCTACCCATATTCTTCAATATTGTAAACTTTTTTGCCAATTTTTACCCCCCCCCCCCCCGAGAACATTAAAGGGTAGGCTACTGGGAACTGCTCTCTTTAATGAAATCAATCACAACTTAATAATAGTCAACAATAGTTAGATTTTCCATTGTAATCAGAATTTATACCCAATATTGATTATAACATTATTGCAGTCAGTGAATAATCATAATTTTCAGGAAATGGCATTTAGAAATAACAGATTATAAATAAACGCACTTTCATAAATTGCATTTGTTTTACTCCAACTCTTTCTCTGTTTATATGAATAATTTTTTAAGGTGATTTATGGATTCAGAGGTATTTCAGGGGCGTATATAAGATTTTATTTTGGGGAGGAGGGACCCGAGTTAGCGAACTGACCAGCAACAACGACAACAAAAGTAGTTTTCAAAATTTCGGGATAAGGGAGGTGGCAGGGTTATTTATTGCATAAATCGACTGAACGAAAAATTTGTTTGTACTAAGTAGAATGAAAAGAAGAAGCCATTAAGGTACTTTTTTGTGTTTGCTGTAATGAAAATGACAGTAAATCCCTTCTTTTTCCATTTAAATTTCTCTGTGCAAAATTTATAGATCTTCTGGTGTTTTTATTTGAAGGTTAATAGCACTCAATTGAAGGTGGGAGAGATTAATGTCTCTCATATAAATGAATTCTACATTCATGAACTTTCAGTAACTTTCTTCATTATAGTTTTCAAAGTATACTCTGTTTTGTTAGCACTAAGTCTTTAATCTTCTGTCAGGCACAATGCCCATGATACCAACAGCGGCCTCAATGTGCCTGACACGCTCTTCTTAGAAATAACGTTTTTTAAAAATCTAAAATGTCTTTTGTCAATGAAAATACCTTTCATGTAATAATAAAAAAATGTTTTATAACAAAAATGGTTTTATTAAAAAAAAAAATACATTTCTTGGACAAGTATTGCCTTGTAGACTTTTCATTGCACAAAATCAAAAAGTTCTCAGAAAATTCTCTCCCACAAAGAAAAACTAAAAATTAAATAAGTATAAAATGTAGTTAACATTATTCATTTTTATTTGTATTTTATTTGTATATTTTGAAGTAATTGCTAAAGCATGAATAATCATGTGACATACAAAATGCACAATTGCATCTTCTGCATTTAAATCTTGCTAGTCTTCTGATACTAATTTCTGTGGCACATGAGGATGAGATCTTTTTAGCCTCATTTAAAGATCCAGGTCATTCCAGCACTTTTTGTACTACTACTAGCAATTTCACCCATGACAAGTTTATAGGACAGCTGTTTCCAGGGCCGTAACTAGCTTTTTTGTGCCCCTGGGCAAGACCTCATCACTGGGTCCCCCTACACTAAATTTTATATGAAACAGGACAGTAGTAGGGAGGGGGCTACTATTTTCGGACAGGTTCCCAAAAAGATGTTGAAAGGCATACATTTTTTTTTAATATAATGCGAATTTTTTCAATCTTTCTGGGGCCCATCCCCTTCCATCCGGGCCCTGGGCACATGCCCCTGTTGCCCACTGCCTAGTTATGGCCCTGGCTGTTTCAAAAATATTCTCCTCCACATAGGTGCTAAACCATTACTAAGATATACGACTTGGGAATTAATAGCACTTATGTTTAGCATGGCAAAAAATATTACCATTGGTCATCAATTGATATTCCTAGCCATGTTGAATGTAGCGCACATTTTGACTGTGGTATCAAACCCTCCTTTTGTTGCATTATAAAAAGTAATTGTTTGGTTTTTTGTTCTCTTTAGAAGCAGGATCAATTGATGCATCATTATGAAGTGTAGAAACAAGAATGACATTCTTTTGCTTTTTTGAAACATAAGACGCTAAAGTAGTATCTATTTTTTTGAAGGCAAAAATGCTTGAATGTTCTTCTACCTTTGGTGATGACAAATTCAGGTGGCAACTGCCTTTTAT
This sequence comes from Thereuonema tuberculata, assembly GCA_023159025.1. NCBI lineage: Eukaryota > Metazoa > Arthropoda > Chilopoda > Scutigeromorpha > Scutigeridae > Thereuonema > Thereuonema tuberculata. The sequence goes on along the minus strand of JAFIDM010000001.1, from coordinate 147,094,994 downwards.
TTTATTTTTTCAAGGTACCCACTTATGATAATTTTTTTGTTGTTCAGTTCCTCTATCAGATCTAAGTCACTGAACCAATTATCGGCCGTTGTATTAGGGCCTGATCCATATATGTGCTCAGCCATCTATTGAACCATATCAGTTGGATTGTTGCTGAGGCAACATAGATCTGTGAAACTTTCATCTCGTTTCGCTGCCTTTTAAATTTGGCAGAATGAGGGAGAAAATCCAAATAGAAAGGAGAGATAGTCTATTGTCCATAAATGGGCAGGCAAATTTCAAGAAAATCTGTTCAAAAGTTCATTGGGGGTGAGGAGACAAATGTGATGATATTTCAAGCTTCCTTTTTTTTTTTTTTTTTTTTTTTTTTAGAAATTTGGCTAAAATTAAATGATAAAAGAAAGTGAAAATAAATAAAACACACTTGCAAATATGATGAAAGGAGAATAAAAACGATGGTAACAAACCTACAGTTTGGCTGATCACTCGCTCTGACAAAGGCAACTCCATTGTCCTCATGCAAAAACTAGAATACGAAACAATGCCCCAAGCCCATCTCAAACAACCTTGCTTATACTCCTGACAATATAACAATAGATAAATACACTGAACTGATAACATATACCATTGATTGGGCCCACACAAACATAGGCCTCTCCAATCACTACAATAAAAAATTTACTCCAGAAAGCCCCAAATTCCCATCCATCATCTTTCTGCCCAAACAAGACAATACCCTAAAAACCAGACCTGTCATCAGCACTAGAAACTCCCCCATCTGTTTTTGTGATATCCTATGTTCGTGCCATCCCTGATGATGGAATACTTAGCGTATTCCATCATCAGGGATGGCACAAACATATTACCCTTAAACTTTAGGTTTATTACCCTCTTTTTTTTATTCTCCTTTCATCATGTTTGCAAAGTAATTGCGTTTTATTTATTTTCACTTAATTTAATGCATGCACGTTAAGCCTTCTTGTTAAAGATGTAGAACTGAATAGAACCACAATGATTAACTAAATTTAGAATATCTAATAATTTTATAATTTACATAAATATTTCCCTCTTAAATTTAACATTTTAAAGGAATGTTTGTTCAGACACTTAAAATTTACTGGAATGGAGACACCTTTTTTATTGTAACTTATTTTTTTTTTATTAGTTTTCATGATTTTTTTTTCTATTTACAGATTGTTTATAAATAGCATGCCAATTTTTCGTACAATAATTTAACCAAAATTATTTTTGTATGATTTAAGATGAAAAACAACCTTACAGTGACTTTCTTCTCCATTTAAGATATTTCATCACAATGGCAACAGGAGACATTAAGAACAACATTAGGAGGCTTTTAGCAATTCTCCGAAAAATGAAATATCCAGAAGATGTTTCAGTTGAAATGTAAGTTACAGGAGTGAGAGTTTTTAGTTTCGCTGATTATAATAAAATTTAAAACTTTGAATTGTAATAAAAATATTTTAAAACAATAATTTTAATGTTTTTATCAATATTTTTAGAAATGGTTTCCTATCTTATAAAATTTATATTGTTTTCTTTTAAGTTAATTGAACAATTATTGTATTTCCTTTTCCATTATTGTTAAACTGTTATCACGATTTTATTCAAAGTTTATTCCACTGCAGGACTTTGCTACAACTTTCATCAGTCTACAAATATTTGATGTTTCATTTTAATAAATGAGATTCAATCATGTTAAATGATTAAATTGTATAATTTTAATTTAACTGTATGGTATTACCTTGAACTTTATTCTTTAAGAAAAACGTTGGAGATATCTTAAAAAACTTTTGACCAATTCTAACTTAAGCAATTTATAATGTGTCATCGTTTACATTCCTCCCCTCTCCAATTAAAAATAACACTTGGATAAATGAGAAAGATAATCGAGCAACTTCGTTTTGCGTGATACTAAAATGGAAACGCCAAGGAGTAATGTCAGCACAATTTTTTAAAGCAATACTACTAAATCAAAAGCTGATGGCTTGGTAAAATTGCTCTTCATTGCATACTAGATCTTCAATTTTCTAAGATTTAAAGTTAAACACAGACAATTTGGTTTTGCCCAAAAATGTTTGGTTTGAGTGGCTAAGCAATAGCATATAAGTTGAAAACCATTGCAGCAAATTTAAAATATTGTCTGAACTGATGTAAGCTTGCAACCACTGAATTGCAAATGAGTAAAAATGCAATCTTCAGAATCAAATTGAAGATTATGGATATATATATAATATAAATAACTGATGGCATTTAATATCATTACTTACTGTGTAATGCCAACTATGTTTGATGAAGGAGGCATCCTAGTCTGCAACTTCTCACGGTACAGATTAGACCCTTTAGTTCGGTTAAGGATACTGCAAACTTCAGGAACTGAGGTTTAGCACAAGAAGGGTATGGTGAAACGAGCTTCCAAATCTTAACAGACTTAAGACAAATCCATGACTTTAAATCCTAATGAACATCCTTTGGCAGCAGCTAAAGCACCAGTTGAATGCTGCAACAACTTATTGAACAGCAATAGCTGACTTTACTGATGCTTTTCTACAAAATTACCTTGGCAACATTTAATGGAAAGTCCTGCTACTAAAGTATAGAGACTGCAAAAGGTAGCCACAAAATTTATGACAATCAAACTGCCATTAGTTATGAAAGAAAGATATGACTCAGTAATGATCTTAGTTCACACATTAGTGGTAAAATAATGAAGTAATAACTTCATCCAAGAAACAAACAGTGAGTTGCAACTTATATTTCTACATTATTTTTACATTAAGATCAGTCTATTAAAGAAAATGTGCTCCAAGATTACTTTTTTTTTTTTTTAATTTTGATAATGACTGAAATATTGGGTTTAAAGTGATGCTGCTCTGATAACATAGAGTGGTCAGTAAAGCTGATTCTGTTGCATTATTTTACAAAAATAAAGCATCAGAACTACCTTCTCATCCAGTCTTTTTTCCAGGTAGTCATATGTGTTGGAAATTGACAACACATATGAGACTTGGCAGTTTGGAAAAAAGCCTCAATTTATATTTTCAAAAAGAAACAATTTCTAAGGTGCCCTTGATAGTTAATATTTTTTAAATTTTGCTCTGGGGAATTATTAATGAAGTCAATAATTGTTAGCAATTAGGTTTCAGCTATCCTGAAGAATAATGCTCTACGTTTCATTGATTGAACTCATCTTTGCTGTGTCAAGTTCTAAGGCCACAGTTGTAGTGAACTCAGCGGTTTTGGTCAGGATAATATTTGTCCAGGAATCATTTTGTTAAATTTATGTAGCATTCTAATTATAGATACTAACAATATGTTTGAATGTTTATTGTTTAATTATTCACTAAACAGCTTTTACAGAAGTTCAGAACAGGAGCATCTATCTTTGCACATTATTAAGAAACTTGATTCTTTGGAACCATGTTTTCATTTTTTTTCAGATTTTAAGGTTGTAGTTTTCTATTGTGCAAGCTTTTTCTCTTTTTTTTTTTGCCAGAACCAAAACACTATTGATAGCGTTGCTTTTGTATGTGCATTTAATAATATGTTATCTCTTTTTTAACCTACCCATTCCAAGATTGACATTCTCTTCTCTGACATTATATTTTGTATTTGGTCTGCCGGTACCATTTTAATAAGCTATAAGAAATGTTTATCATTGCATGACTTCCTTGAAGAATATCATTCACCTTTTCTCAATAGCTTAAGCATTACTTTTCAAGATAGGACAAGATGACAATGAGGTGAGCCTCTTGTTTGAACAAAGTTTATACTTTGAAGTTATATATAACTGTCATATATCATAGTTTATTTCAGATACTGTTTCTTTGGTAAGACCTGATTAACCGTACTTCCCTTTGCGTCAGTATGTTATTTCTTGCTGGTTAGCAAACATAAAAGTCGAGAGCTATAGGTGACTTTCCTGATGGTGCGTTACAGAGGGTTGAATCAGTTAAGATGGCAGAAATTGAAATACTTAGTGCCAGGACAACTCTTTTCCTCTGCCATCGGTTATGTTCAATGTGACATCCATTGTTCCAAATAATAGCTTGACACCTCAATTTTCACTGTAAAAGTCTAATTTAATTGCTCTTGCGGTAATGCATCCCAAGCCTGTACACTGACTCCAATGGCCTTCCACTGTTGTAGGTAGACAGTCTGCAATGTCCTGTTTCAGTAATCCATTGGCAAGGCGTCAGGGGACTTAACAAGTATCGAGTTGAAGGGTATTATGTTTATTCCAGTGTTATGTGCTTTTTGGTTGTAAAAAGCCATTGATGTTTGCAAGGTGTGGTTCGACGCCTTATTCATGTGGATATGGAATGTTCCCATGTTACCATGGTGTCTGGAAATGTTTTCCTCGTATATGCAATTCGTCACATATCTTTAGAAATAAGCTTCACTTTACCGTGAACTTTATGCAACATTAACTTGCCATTTGAATAGTAACCAACAAACCATTGCGATGCTAGGTAGACATTTACCACCCATCTTCTACATTAACATTAACCAACAAATCATGGAACCCTTTGAAAACTTTTCCTTGCACTCTCAGACTAAGTCAGTGTGTCCTTTATCTGCTTTGGAAAAAAATATTGTCTGAGGTTTGTTGGTATTGTTGTTACCCATGCTTCATCTAGTGTTATAACAAATTTCCATTTTTCACCTGCAAGACAACGTTCATACAGTTTTCAAATGTTTTTGAATTGTTCAGCCATATGCCACTGCCAGCTTGTGATCTCGTACTTTGTACCGCCTCTCCATTTGCAGGTTTTGGTCGAATGATAAGGCCTATGGTTCCCTGTGATGTTCCTAGCTTCATAGCCATAACATGCTGTATAGGGGTGCGGGGATCCTTGAAAGCCATTTCCTTTGGTTGATGAGCGATCTGGTTGTGAATGATTATGGCAATGTTTCAGTGTACACCTGCGATCTTTTGGAGCCAGATTTCTGTTCCTACATATCACATGACCACCATTTCAACGATTAATAATAAGTCCCTGTTTTTTACATGTCTTTACGATGACGGAATAGGAGAATGCACCTTCGGGAAGTCCATTTATGTAGCCTTCCCAATAATTCAATTTCACAGCCATTAATACATATTCTTTACCACTATTACAACGGAACAATTAACTGATTGCTGCTTCTATACATGACGCTTATGCTGCGTCCAGTGGTGCGCACCATGCATTCAATTCAATTTCTGGCATCTTAACTGATTCAACCCTCCTTATGTTTCTACTAATCTAAAGATGACAGTATTCTACAAGATCTTAGCCACTGTTGCTTTTATGCCAAAAATCCTAACAGCACAACCAACCTCCTTGATTCTGCTTTACTTATCTTTCTTCTCTTACTTCCAAAGATGAATGACTTTCTTAAATATTCAACTGAACAGTTTTAAAATTTTATATCAGAAACATATTAGAAAAGCTTCATTAATCTGACAAAAGAGAAGCATCAATTCTAACATTCGATGGTGGTTTAAAGTAAAATTATTTAATGACTTTGCTAGGCTACAGAGGTGCTGATGTAATGTTGAAATTCCAGAAATTTTGAAATGGATTAAAGCATCTGAAAATATTTAAATGGATTTGATTTATAATTTAATATGACTAAACACCAGAATCATAAATGTTCATGGTTCAAGTAGAATTGGTTGAAACTAATGCAGTGACATAAATGTGAACATTTTTTTGCATTACAATGAAATACAGAAATACTTTATTCACAGAAATAGAATTCATTTCTTTCTAGAAAAATCTTGACTGATCTATTTAAAGTCCTATACAACATTAAAAAAATTGTGAAACTAAAACAGTTAAATTTTAAAGGGGGACAAAAATTCACAAAATTGCAAGAATTTTTCCATTATTCAGTTGTTCTATTCCATTTTCCATTCCATTTAAAATCTAATAATTGTTTTGTTGAACGTAAAGATGCTTTATTATTTTTTTGTAATTTTTACTACAGCAATTAAGATAAGAAGATACAAAATTAAAAAGAAGTGTAAGAAGGAAGTTGTAAATATAGGATTTATTAATAATAAGATTAATTATCAGTATTTTGGTGGGTAATTGGATAAAAATTTAAGTTTTTGGAGCTACAGAATTACTAGAGAAATGGAAAAAAAACAAACAAAAAAAAAAAAAAAACTTATTAGCCTCTAATGAATTTTTTTAAAAAAGAGGCAGTGCAGTTAAAAAGCACTAATATTCCTCCCAAAAGAATTAAAAATAAAATGTAACTAAATCGGTAAGAGATATTTAAAATTCTTACAAAAATCTCTCAAGGTTTTACTTTGTTTTTTTCTCCCAATAACCTACTTCTATTTAATGTGAATGCAATTTTACTTTTATCTCTTAATAAGCTTTTCTGCTCTAGGAAAAGAATTTTTGTGTTTTCTAATATATTGACTGCAATGGAGTTTACAGTATTTTAAGATTAAAAAGAAAGAAATATTCCGAAATAACTTTTTCTTACTCTTATTCAGAATACTTTAATGCCCTTTTCCTACTGTTGTGATTGAGAAAACGTGAAGTGAAATTGATGTTATCATGAAATATCTGTAATTTGAGTCGTCATTAGAAGTAACTATTAACTATATTATCAAAATAGTTGCCAAGAAAAGACTGATAACAGATCCTTTTGATTCAATTTTTGAACTTACCATGCTGCCAAATACATCCATTCACACGCAGACACATATATTTGTATTGCAACTGTGTATATTTGAGTGAGAGATATGGCTTTGACTGATCTATTTAAAGCACTATACAATATTAATAAAAATTATGAAACTAAAACAGTTTTATAAGGCAATTTTATTTTGTCTGTAATAGGATATAAAGTAGATAATTGCACATTGGCTTAAATAAATACATTGGTAGCAGATCCATTATTAAAAATTCATTTCTTAAGCATATCTTAACAGTGCAGAATTTGTGAATTGTTTAATGTATATTCAAAAATGTAAATTATATCAAATTTTAGCAGAACTTATGGCAAAATAATGAATTTAGATGAATTACAAAACATTTAAAGTAATAAAATTACTTAACATACTATTTTTATTGTTTTAGGTTAGCAACTGGTAGTCCTGATACGTTACAGGAAATTTACCATTATGCTTTTGTGAACTTTAGTCCTCATATTGCCGAAGAAATTCAAGAGAAGCTGGGATTAGAGCTGGGAGCAAGAACTGATTCGAGATTCACAAATGGGCTCTATAAGATTTTTAGGGACATTTATAACTACAAACCCTCTATAACTAAAGAGCAGTTTACATCCTTGGGCTTTGCAGAAAGAAAGGTATTAGACTTATCTACCTTTTGTGTTACACTAGCATTAATAACATGGTTGGCCAGCAAAAACTGCAGATTTGTATTAAAAAATACAGTCTACGATATTGGTTTATTTTTACTTGAAGAAAGGTTTTAAATACATTAAAATTTGAGACCAATGTTTGTCAAACTCAAATCAAAAACATCTGACATTATTTTCCTGAATAGAGCTGGGAGCAATTGAAATTCTGCCAATTCCTTGTATATTAGGTTCAGTTTGTATTATTATTGTATAGAATCTCAGCAAAAATAAATTTTATCTTGTTTGACCTGCATCAAAGGTTGTTATAATCTACGCAACTTCAACTGCAGTAGTAACAGGATGCATTTTATAGCTCTTGTTCTACTTCTCAGTTCAGTGCATCCTATCTGAATTTGTCTGATCTGTATTCTTGGGGGGGGGGGGGGAAAAAAAAATCCCCATTAAAAAAAAAAAAAAAAAAAAAAAAAGAAAATCCAATTTAAACACAAAAAAAAAAAGGAAATCAATAACCAAAAAAAAAAAAATCGGGACGTCTGATCACCTTATTTATATATACTGCTGTTTGTAAAAAATGCAACGCCATGAAGGAATCATCAGAATTAAATGAAATTTGCAGCAAACATCAATTATAGGATGTTATGCAAAATAGTAAAGTTTCAGAGCCACCGCGCATACGTGGCGTGCGCAGCGCCCTCTGAACTGATGCTGAAAGCGTATAGATAGAGGGCTGTAGCGGAATGTTTACAATAATTAATGATTATTTGTTAGTGGTGAACGTTTAGTGAGACCCAAGTATGCCTCCACGACGGAAGAAGGAGAATTCCAAAAATTTACGGAGGGTTAACGGGGGAGGGTTATCGGCCTTCGAGAAGGAGGATTTTCCTATCGCGCAATAGCAGCTCGTGTACAGCGGCACAGTTCCAAAGTGATGCGGGTTTGGAAGCAGTGGACCGACGAGCACCGAACAACTCGAAAAACTGGCAGTGGCCGACGGAAGGTGACATCAGCGCGTGACGATCGACACCTGCTCCGCATGGCGCTGAATGACAGTACAGCTTCCTCCAGGCAGTTGGCAGCACGTTGGTCTATGCTACAGGTGTACTAATGTCGGCTTCGTCAATTCGTCGACGTTTGCTAAACCGTGGACTGCGTGCAAGGGTGCCTTTACACAGGATCTCCCTCATGGCAAACCATCGACGGCTGCGTCTGCAATGGGCTCATGAGCACAGAGCCTGGCAAGCTGATTGGCACCAAGTTGTCTTTTCAGATGAATCACGATTCAATTTGTGGGACCATGATGGCCGCATTCGTGTTAGACGCTATGCTGGTCAACGCTGCCTTCCAGAGTGCGCTATCGAACGATATAGTGGCTGAACACCCGGAGTTATGGTCTGGGGTGCGATTTAGTATCATGGACGATCCAATTTGCTACGAATTGAGGGTAATCTCAATAGCAACAGGTATGTCCGTGAAGTGCTATAGTCCGAAGTCGTTCCCTTCCTTCAAGGCATTCCTGGAGCTATCTTTCAGCAGGGTAATGCATGCCCACATACTGCAAAGACTGTTCTAGACTTCTGTTCAGCCCAACACATGCAACTTCTTCCTTGGCCTGCTTATTCGCCGGATATGTCGCCTATTGAGCACGTGTGGGATGTGGTTGGTCGGCGTCTCCCCCGTTAACCCTCCGTAAGTTGTTGGAATTTCTCCTTCTTCCGTCGTGGAGGCATACTTGGGTCTCACTAAACGTTCGCCACTAATAAATAATCATTAACTATTGTAAACGTTCCGCTACAGCCCTCAATTTATTCGCTTTCAGCATCAGTTCAGAGGGTGCTGCGCACGCCACGCATGCGCGGTGGCTCTGAAACTTTACTATTTTGCATAACATCCTATCATTGACATTTGCTGCAAATTTCATTTAATTCTGATGATTCCTTCATGGTGTTGCATTTTTTACAAACAGCAGTGTATTTCTTTTACCAATGCACCTAAAATTCTGAAAATTTAAATATGAACTTGTGAAGCATCTGGGATTTTTATTTTCTTGTTTTTAATTTTCAAAATATTCTATAATTAATTAAATTAAAATTCAAAAACAGTCAATTTAGGTGTTTTCGAGATATTACTTGGTATTTTCCACTAAAAAAACTTGATGAAAACCTAGAATGATAAATCATTTTAGGAATTTTTTTAAGTTGAAAATATCAAGTAATACCTCAAAAACGCCCCCAAAAAATGACTGTTTTTGAATTTAATTTAATTATAGAATATTTTGAATATTAAAAATAAGAAAATATAAATCCCTCTTGCTTCACTAGTTAATATTTAAATTTTCAGAATTTTAGTTGCATTGGTAAAAGAAATAAAAGGTTTGCAGTTGCCTGAATTGCTCGAATCAGGACCTTAATGAAGTAGAAATACAAAGTTATAAAACATTGCAGACCCCTGAATATTAGTCATGTCTATTGTTTTTTTGGTTTTGTTTTTTTTTTTTTTTTTTTCCCTCTGTTTTTATTTGAATTCCATCTTGTGCCATGTAGAAGAGCAGCAAGAAACTTGTGGAAAAATTAATATCCTTCATTACATTAGTAACTTCTTAATATTGGGGTAACCCCTTTTTTTTTAATCGAAGTTACATTAGGAAATCACTGAGGTTTCATTTAAATGTATGACATTTTGATAAAATGTGTATATGAACTACGGTATAAAAAAAAAAATAAAGAGGATGTTGAAAGCATTTATGGAGTTTTCAAACATTTCAATTACAGACATTTTTGCACCTGGCCTACATAAACACTGACCTAAATAATTACTCTCCCTTATTTTACTGCCCCCACATGTTTGGGTATTTTATTATTATTATTATTATTATTATTATTATTATTATTATTATTGTTGTTGTTTCTGTATTTCATAGAAAATAAGAATGCTTGGACTTAAGAATTTCAGCTAGAACTTAAGTTAGTCATTTAATATCTTATAATTTTAACTTAGTTAATTAGAGAATTGAGGAACCTCCTTTGCAGTTTTATTAATTTACAAATGAAACGTTTGAAACTTTCAAAGATATTCTTTTCATCCTGATAGTTTGTTTTAAGAAGCTTCCTATTGGATAATTAGATAACTTATTACAATTTTCTTTTCGGTTATTTTAAATTTAATGATTTATATTTTTTTAAGATCAGTTCCTTAAGATCAATCAATGCTTATTTCACAGTCTAAGAAACTTGATTGCATCTAATATTTTTTACTGTAATGTATTCAGTACTAAAAGTATTTAACCCATTTCCCTTTCTCTTATAAAAATAACTTTTCAATTTTGTTAATAAGTTTTGATGAATTGAGACATATCTATATCTTCTAGATCATTATGGCGTTTGAAGTATTAGAAATGATCATGAAGCGTCACTCCAATTTAACTGCCAAGCAATCAAAAGGGTCACTTGGAGCTGATTCACAAGTAAGAGAATAGCACTTCATTACTGCTATTAATTTTAAATAATTATTTTAATATCTGTTTTACAGAAGCAAGTCTTAAAAAGTATGCTATTATATAATTAAATATAAAACTTTCAAACTTTTAATAACACAGTATTTTTTTTTTTAGGCGATTTTCTTGTTTTTAATTATCAAATTATTTTTTTTTTGAATTCTAAATAAATTTAAGTATAAAAATCGTGATACATTTTTTTTTCTAAAACCATCTATTGATAAATATGTTAGGAAGTATTCTTGTACTTGCAACTGACTGGTAAATAGCAAATACTTGTTTTCAACACCTAATGGAAAGAAGCAAAGGTATAAGATGATGTTAGTAGGATGAGAAAGACAGCAAAGTTGCAGCAACTTTTTTCAACAGATATCAACAAAAATGTTAGTCATAAATTAAAAGAATAGGATAAAGTGTGTTGAAGCATTCAGCACTTAATGTTTGTCATCTAATAGCATAATCAATATATAATTTTAAACCAAGACTTGGGTAGAGATGGTTCAATAGACGAGAATTCTATTATCATATGTAATTATTAGGATAGCAAAAAAAAATTATAACTGAATCCCCAAATAGTTAACTGTAAAAATAAAATTACATAAATTCAGGTGAATAATTTTGAATTTATTACCTTGGTTAAAATATTTAGGGAAAAAAAATGTTAGATCAGGATTTCCAAACGCTGAACTTCAGCTGTTTACGAAATAATAAGAATATAAATATTGTATTCTGAATATTAGTTCTCCAAGATACAAAAGTGATTCTTGCCACTTTCCGAAAATAAAAACATTACTGTTTGTCTTACTATTTAGAATTTTTTATGATGAAATTTGTTAAGTGAGGCACAAAGTAAATTTTAGTTGAACTTTACTGCAAATTTTAATGTTCATTGTGCATTTAAAATAATGTATTAATGTGGATGTTTTTATACTACCGGTATGTTATATATTTTTATTTAAATTTTGTTGTGGATTTGTTTGTTTCTCATAGCAAATATTTTTTTTTTTTTTTTTTTTTTTGAATTTTTATACCCACATCAGTAAATATGTTTGGAAAGATATAGTTAGAAATTAATATTTTATTTACAATATAAATGACTGTTAACTAAATTTTCCAATTATAGATTAAAATTTATTGTATGAAGCATAATTTTATTTCTCTAGTTAGTGTTTCTTAAATTGGGACATTTAACTACATCATTAATTTGTTTGCAATTTACATTTAAAGTAACGATATAATACAATTAGCTATTGGAAAAAAACTTTACACTCACATAAAATACACGACTGACGTATATCCTATATTTGTAATAATTTTTGCATAATAGAAATTGGTGAAATTATTTATTATTTACAGTGTCGTATTGTCGGCAAAGGTTCGAAAGGTGCTAGAGGCAGTTGTGAAATGGAGAAAGCAGATCGACCGTGTAAGTAAAGAAAAAAGCATTAAAAGTATTTTGGAGAAAATTTTAATTTCAATCGAATTTGAGTCTTAATAAGCTATATTGGAATAATTTCAGTAAAATTAATGAACTAGAACTATCTGTGAAAGCCAGATGCTATAATAATAGACTAAACTATTACTGGAGAGATCCAGATTCCACGATATTGTAGGAGTTTCATGTTCAAAAATGTTTAATTTCTTTTATGCCTGCGATCAGAAACTCTTTCTGAGTACAGACGAGCAGCTGCAAGTACATTTCCATCGGCCTTGCCATACATCAAATGCTTAACCGCTAATTCGCCTTTTGTAAATATGAATTTAGCATTGCAAAATTGTAGCCAGAATGACTTGAGATATTTGTTGACACTAACGAGGAAGACTCAGGACCCAGTCCCCCTCTTATTGGAAGAGAGTGAGTGAGGAATGGGGAGGAGGCAATGCTAAATCCGGCCCTGGGGGGCAAAAAATGAAAATGAAAAAAGCGATATGGGGGAAGAGAATAACAGACAGACAGTGGTGCTGCTGTAGAGCACTTGCTCACGGAAGTGGCGATCGGGGTTTGAGGCAGGCTGTGGACACGTTTGTTTTTCCATTTTTTACTTTGATTTTTTTTTTTTTTTCCCCGTTACGTTTTGCAGTTTTGACGTTACTGTTGATATTATACTTTACTTTTGGAATTGTAGTATTCAAAAAGAAGCTACAATATTAATGGCACCATCCTTGTGTATCATCACTCTTCTTAAGTTCTATTATGACATATAAGTGTGCGTCACACATATTTCATCTTTCTGGTTGGCTTTTCTAATGTGTTATTTCATTAAAGTTCATTACAACTGTTGAAAGTTTAACATATATTTTAGCGTTTTGTTTTAATACTGTACATCACAACTGTAACGTATAATACAAAATGTAATGTAAAAATACAAAATGACATTTAAATACAGGACAAAGGACAAATACAAAGAAAGATAAACCACGGAAAAAGCAAACTAAAAAAAAGGGAAAAAAAAAAGTGCCCTCAGCATGCCTCGAACCCGGGTCGCCAGCTCCGTGAGTGAATGCTGGACCACTGCAGCTTCTCTGTCTGTCTGTGTTATTCTCTTCTCCCAAATTGCCTTTTGCGTTTCCTTATTTGCCCCCAGGGCCGGCCTGGGGCAACTCTGGTGTGAGTGACACCCCAGGCCAAATTTAGCATTGCCTCCTCCCCCTTTCTCATTCAGACTTCCAATAAGAAGGGGGCTGGGTCATGAGTCTCCCTTGTAAGACGAACATATTCTGCATGCAGGTGGCACGCATGCATGCGCGCATAGGAAAACCAATTAATTGTTGCTGCAGCCGTGTTTATCTCGTGCACATTCGCTAATTTATTGACATGTGTTTTTTCAACACCATTTATTAAATCATTCGTTCCTTATTTTGCTTATTTATGGTTCATTTTATGAATATTTGCAATACGCTTTCTCGCATCATACTCTGCCAACAAAACAAAACAAGAAACAAACACCTACATTGAATAATGATACAAGACATTTTTTCTGGAAAGCTATTCATTATTGTATTAATGTATTATTAATGTAATTTATTGTTAAATTTATTTTGGTATGTGATATTGATATCACGTTTCTTGTTCATAGTTAAAATTTTATACTTTTTCTTTATTAATTTTTCAAATTATAATTCTCTTTTGAAAATGTAACAAAAATGTTACGAAACGTGTAAAGAGTTTAATAAACATTTCCCCCATAAAAATATCTTATTATGTATAAATACTTGAAAGGCCGCTAATGTTAAGTCACTGAATCTTAATATTAAAGAACCTGTTGGGAACCTCCTGAATGATGGGTAAGAGCAGTTTCCTCCATTTTCATCACTCACAGACTTAGATTTTAAAGGAAGAATGATACAAATACTGTTATCTTGAGATCTATTTGCATCTACTTAACATCAAACTAGTGCTGCTCATGGTGACCTATTTGCAAATTAATAAAGATATTTGTACAAATGGTAAGTAATTTCCATTGTTTTGTTTATCCCGTGTGCATGCATTGTGTATATATGTATATACATATACCAGAGAGAGAAAGGTTCACAGCTAATAATAAAAACTATTATTGTTGTATCAGTTTCCACAGAGTTACAGATCAGGACACAGTTTCACAAATGCTATTTTATTTCAGTGATTTACATGTATTTATATATGTAGTGTTGATTTGGACAGTCTGCACCTCCCATTTCAGTCTGCCCATTAGTGCTCTTTTGTTTGGTTTGGCTAATTGCTTTGATCCAGTCGCTAGTCTGCTTTCCTAATTAACGAAAGTATGGAGCAATATAATGGAAAAATTAAAAAAAATTACTATGATTTTTTTTTTTTTCAACTTGGTTGTCAGTCTAATTATAAAGCTTCATCGCAACTTTGATAAATTTCTACTTTTTTATGAAAAAGTAAATTAAACAGATAGGGCTTTCATGAAATAAAGACAAATTGTTTAAGGTTAAATTCACACAAAAAGCTTAAATCAGTCATCCAGTCATAGACCACTCCAGGATAGTTGTCAGAGACTATTTTGATGACACACAAAAGGGATTTGGTTCCCATCCACACAAAGAACCTCTTAATTTAAGTAGAAAATGATACATGAGACTCATCAGCTATGGATTTCCTACATTCAGATAAACAGACATCACTTGGTAAGTAAACTCAATAGCAGCAAGAGATTAAGAAATGTGTCTTTGAATTCTGGGCATTGCGTATTGTAAGAATTAAGCAAAATATCTAAGTAGTATTAGAAAATAACTTCAGTAAAAATAATTTTGTACTCGTATGCTGTAATTGTAATTTTTGTTAAATCAGTTATGGAGAAACTACATATACGTAGTTTAATGTTAATGAGGGTATCTTAATGCTAGAGAAATGGGCTTTACATCCTAGAATTTTGTTTTAAGTCAAATTTTTTAGTCTAATGTTTTGAGTTTCAACGAAGATTAAATTTACAACTGTTCTCTTCTTACCACCTAATTGGAGCCATTGTAAGTCAAACCTTTATTTCCTACAATGTGTACAATTGGAATTTTTGGTTATGAGCTTGATCATTAAGGTAAATCTAGCTGATGAGTTCTAATAAGAACAAAACAGCTGTCCCAGATTCCCGTCGATGCGTTCATAGCGTGAAAGCAAATGATTGTTCATCTCATCATTTTTCCATTTTTCATAGGAATCGCATTTCATCTTAACAATTGCCTTAGCAAAAAAAATGATCAAGAAATAAATGAAATATTTTTTCTAGCATTGATTGCTTTCTTTCCTGATATTGTTGAAGGCTAAAAAAATTCAAAATTAAAAGATTTCAAAAATGCATTTGCCTCGAGCTAAGGTTATAGACTGAATCAGATAAGACTGTACTTGAAATAAGTGTTGTAAAATGATGTGAATCGTTTAAACTATCATCTGAACTAAATTCGTGCCATGCTTTGTGGTCTTTAGGCAGTCATATGTGCAAAAATTTGGATTATCTTCATATGTTTAAGAAAAAAGACATAAGAGCAGCAGGTTATAAGTTAGGAGCTGTTATATTTTCAATATCTTATTACTTTTCAGGTGATAGTAGAATATCATGGATTTATTCATTTCTCAGATCATCTTCTAGCTTTAAAAAAAAAAAAAAAATTGACTGGCTCATTACCTCCTTAATAAACAGTAAAGTTTATGGATAGGTTAGCTCAGTTAAGTACTTTCTTTTTTTAATCCCTTCCATTCACTATGTTAAAATAAGCTTCTATCAAAATGAAACTCCCTATATTTTTATTGTTAGGCTGAGAATTTTGGGAATAATTCCTGAATTATAAAATAAACAATTGAGCAAGTACAGTAGAACCCTGATTATCCGCGAGAGCCGCGAGATTTTTTTTTAATTACAAATCTCAAAACAAAAACAAAAAACAATTTTAATCCAAGTCAACAACAGGGAAAATACAATAGGCCCTACAGTGCGAAGGTCGAAAATTACTGACAGGTTTATTGTGCATCGTAATCCTTTAGGCCTTCTCGGAATTTGTGGATGAGTGGCAGGCTCTTACTCTGCAGAAAGCTTTCTGCTGTACTGTACATATTTTAAAAGTTTTACATATTATGATTTTTATGCAATACAACGTAGTTTTTAATGAAGTATTTTTTTTCGTGTTTACCCCTTATTTTTAGTCTTTTTTTCGGGGTTATCTGCGAAGCCCTTGCCACCCAATTCCGCAGATAATCGGGGCTCTACTGTATATGGAATACCTTGAAAATTTGCAGCATTAAAATATTATTAGGATGTCTATGTAGAAGAAGTTTGCTTTACATACTTAAAATAAGTAAATTTTTGCTTCAATGTGTCTGCTTACATTGTCATCAGAACCTCTTTACAGCAATGATTTTCCCTTAGTAACTACTTGTTTCTCTTTTCTATCTCAGAACAGCATTTTTTCTTTTTTTATTACTGCCCTCAGACTGGTTAGACATTTTCCTTCTTCCAAGTCACTTTAAAAATGGAAGAAAAACGAAATATTTATATTGAAAATCACTACATAATGACTTTTTGCTATTTATATCTTAAAGGTCAGGTACTTTGGTATCTCAAGAGATTGATAGTCTATACATAGTATACACATGAATTTTAACCTTTATATATTATTACATATTATTGACGTTCCTCTTGTGAAAATTCGTTGTTGGTAAGCAGTAGAAATGTAAGTTTCTAAACTTTTGTGTAAAGGAGGCTCTTTTGGATTTTAAAGTAGCTAAATTATCATTAACATTTGTTTCCTTTTTTTTAAAGGTTCTACAAACGTGTTGAAATCTAAGATTCCCAAGTTAAATACTACACGCCCTTCAAGTCCTTCCTCACAAAAGTCTAGTCAAGAGCCAGCACAAATCTCACCATATACAGTCATGACTGAAGTTAATAATAACCAGACTGTAGAAGAGAAGGCATATTTAACTGCTCGAAGGGCTTCAGACTCTTGTAACTTAACAGTTATGAATTGCAATGTAGCAAATTCTGTTAATGAATATGAAGCCGAGAACCCATTAAGTGATAGCAAAGAAACCCTGGGTAACTAATAAGACAAGTAACATTAAAATAGCTAAATTTTAAGCATTCTTATGATACTAAGAAGTTGAAATAGCACATAATTTATAATTGATTTTGAAAAATTAAACTAATTTTAAACGGATTACTTTTTTTTCAGTCATGCTATTAAACTTAGAACTATTTTCCATAATTGCAAAGTATTATCAGTGAAATTCCATGTCACTTAGAGTAATAAAACCAGAATCTCAGTTTTTTGATGAAATCTAACAGTCAAAAATAGGTGATAGTTTACTTAGGTTTATTAATCATTTTTAATATAAATTATTCAAGAGTGTTGAAAACTTTTACAAGTCATCTTGTAACTTTTCCCACTGGCAGATTGAGGGAAGAGGAGCTGACTGGGCTATAGCCAGGGGCCCCCAAATTATATAATTAAAAAATATCCAATTAAAAAGTTAACGAGGAATTTGCGTGGGTTACGCATCATTTAAGTCATATTCGAATTTTTATAGTTGCTCAATTGCACTTACGCAATCGAGCTTCACCTTTTAGTCACATACATATAGTGAGTTCTCCCATTTTATTAACACTTTGTGTGGTGTACCAATTATATATATCTGACCACAATATGACTCCTTTTTACTAGTAAACAGAAATCAGTTTGATGCAAGGGCCCCGACAAAATTTTCAGCCGAGGGCCCCATGTAAGCTTTATCCACCACTGATTTTTTTCCTTCTGAAAAGTAAAGTTATAAACAGAATAAAATGGGCAAATGCATCAATGTTAATATTTAACATTTAATGCAGTTATGTTTTTCCTAAGAAACAAACTATATGGATGAAAGTTAATATTTCATCAAAATAATATTGTATTCCATGATAAATGCTTGAAAGACACTATAAATAACACTTCTAAATTATAAGCTGCTATCACATATCATCATCATTGCTAATAAAAATTACAAAATGACCTGTAAAATAGTTCTGCAAGAAATTAAAAATAAGAATTGAATCTTAATTTTTTATAGCTAGACATTTAATTGTATATCTGTCGTAGGATAACTCTTATCTTCAATTGTTCTTCAAGAAAATCAATCGAGAAAATATGAATAGAAGACAAATTTTTTAACAATTCTTTTAAAGATAGAAATATAAAACTTTTAAAATTAAAAAAAAAAAAAAATATTGCAAATAATAAACAGGGATATGAAATGATCAAAAATTTATTAGGACAAGTTATCTTTGTAATAATCTCTAGAACTTGAGATTTATCTTATGGATTCTTAATCATCTTGATTAGATGTAAAAGCTACATGCATTAAAGATGAAGAAAAGAAAGTTTTAGAATTCAACTTTATTTTTGAAATGTTTGTATCTATCTATCCATTAATCCATTGAGATAATTAAAAAGAATCTTTGAGATCAGTGTTTCCCATCCTTTATATCATTGTGAGTCCCTCCATTTTTCTATTAGCCACATTTGTATAAAAAGTTATTTTTAATAGGGTAAAGCAAATATATTAAAAATAGATTTTTCCGATTAAAATGGAATTTTGATCTTTAAAAAGAGAATAATTTTTTCAGTTTACTATTTGTATCATAGAATTTTATTCTAATGATAACACTGCATTTGTATATTTTATTTTTCCGGAGTGAATCAAGGTCTGCAGAAAAATTTGAAAGAATATAAATGGCCCGTCATACTAAACAATAAAAATAATGTAAAATGTTTAATATGATGAACATGTCTGACTTTTAATATTTTTTTAAGTATCGGCCACATTAAATCACTTCTTCGTTTATCAGTGTTACAATCATTAATAGAATATTGAAATAAATAAGTGTTGAAAACCTTCTTGGTTAAATTTCCTATAAAAATAATTGCAACCAAAAATAATCGTGGTGACCCCTTTGGGGATCACAACCTGTTTTCGATGATCGGCTAATTGCAATGAAGGAAACTAAATAAGAAACAAATGTTTACATTCTAGCATTGTTGAATTCTGGAGAACAAATAATGATTTGAGACGATTCCTGGGATGAAATTATTTTAAAATTCTTAAAAGCAAGCTTCCCATAAAGACCTGTTGAATGAAGTTCTATTTCAAAAAGAAAGACTTTCAAATCTTTGACTGTTCTCAAAAGACTAAAGCAATTCCTAAAACAGCAGCTGTATTCTGATTGCTTTTAATTAATGTGTCAACAACTAATTTGTCTTTAGTTTCTTAGTCATTCAATTATAATTGACAATGACTTAATTCTCAGTATTCTTTTGGTTGCTTTTAATAGTTTCTATACTTAACACCCATTATTCATTTGCCCTTAGAAGGTCCTTATATTATCTTTTTCTTTTTTTTTTTCTTTTCTTTTTCTGTTTTTTTTCTTCCTTTTGATTCTTATAGGGAAAGTTCATTTTCATAAAAGGATTAGCAAAGTGTTATGCAACAAAATAAAGATTGATGCTGAAAGTGTAATGATCCACATCGGAATATACAAAGTTTTGCAAGGTTAATTTATCCAAAACTCATATTGTCATTACTATATAAGGGTTGATTTTCAGTTCCATTATCATATAAATAAAGATTATTGAATTGTGAATAAGAGTTTCTAAGACTAAGAAGAATTGGGGATTAAGTATTAATTTATTATCAGGAAACATTTGCTTTGTGTATTTTAGGTTTGGAAACACTGCACTTGTCCATTATTTTTATAGATTGTAAAAAAACAAAGCCTATATGACCGACCTATATGTCTACCCAGCCTTCTATAGAATGGGTACCGGGTTTCTTTCCCGGAAGTTAAAGGCGGGCGAGCGACGGGCCGACCCCCCGTCCTCAACTTTGTCCCGTAGGTTCTGAACACTGGAGCCTACCCTTCAGTTGCAATGCGCGGTCCTCTGGGCCTGATCGCAACTTTAACTTTATCTTATATGATCGACCTTAATATTTATTTGACTGAGCTTTGAATTAATTTACTTTTTCTTTAAATTACATAACTGGCTGTGTAATTACAATATCTTTTTAGCAAGTCCTGAATCCATTTGTGCGTCGACGTCTGTTAATTGTCATTATCATAAATGTTATTGCATTTATCATGGCCATCGAGAAGTACTGTCAAAGTTCATTATGATTACTGATTAAATGTTGTATTTGATTGACAATACTTCTGATATACATATGCATACATATTAATCTTAAGATTGAATTACAATTATAATAAAAAATCTTGGCAAAAACAGCTTAATCTGATTTGAGTGAATTTGAAATTACTTTCAAAATAGATTTTAGGTTTTTCAGTTATGATGCTGAATTTATGTTGAAAGGAAAAGTGCATTTGTAGTTAAAAGAATCTGCATTTATAGTTGAAAGCAGATTTCTCCCTCTATTAATAAAGTCCTACATATTCATAGAAATCTGTTAGAATAATTTCAACTGCATCTATGGAAAGCCAATTTCCTTAGATCCACGACTTAAAATAACATAAGCATACTAAAAATTTAAAACTATAAAATATTTTTATTACTGGTTTCGCAGTTGCCGCGCCGGCGTGGTCGTGCGGTCTCAGGCGTCGGTCTGCCGTGAGGGCAGTGTGCTGGTGCCCGGGTTCAAATCCCGGTTGTGAGCATGGATGTTTCAATTTCCTTTCCTGTGTTGTAAGCCTCTTCTTACTTTCTCTTCGGTCTGACGTCATTCCGTAATGGCGTCCTGGAGAAGGCAACGGGAAACCACTCCAGTATCTGTTCCCAAGAATAAGTTACAGGTTCTCCTAGGGGTCGCCCTTCGGGGGTCACTAGGGTTCCGTGGACTTTCAACCAATCTTCGGATTGTATTAATGTGTATGTATGGTTTCGCAGTAGCCAACACTACGCTATGATTTATAATAAAGCATAGCGTTGGCTATTGCAAAACCGGTATTAAAAGTTTTTTGTAGTTTTAAATTATTTTTAGAGTGTTTATATTATTTTAAGTCCTGAGCTACTACACACACATTGTTTTATTCCTTAGATGCAGGTTTTTTTCCTTCTTATATGTGTACTTAAACACGATGCCTATTTTAAGTAAGTTTTATGTTCCTGCTTCTGGGAAAGTATAGAAGTTCGCTTTCAAGTTGTTTGTATGCAGTGAAACTGTTAAAAAAAAATAAAAAGATAAGTATTTTCCATAATGGATGTTTTAAAATTAAACTTGTCAAGTACAAGGTCGTAATTAAACTTGGCCTATTCAGAGCACTCTGTAACCAGATTGACACCAAAATTTGTATACAGACTACTCAAAGGATGCAGAAAAGGATTATGCAAAGTGAAATTCAAGTGCTGGGTATAAAAATGATTACAACTAATGAATGCCATTCTTATCAGCTATGATGGCTATCACTTACTGGAACATGCTTTAATTGTGAAGCATTTTAACTAAAACCATGGTAATGTTTTGGCTGCTGCTTGTTAAAATTTGCCATCGTAAGAACTTCATGCTGCAGACCAATGTCTGTGCAAACTGTGAGAAATATGATACTTCAATTCGAGAATACTGGATCGTTAGGAGTTAACCTGGCAGAGGTACAGTGGTTCAAATTGCGAATCTAGTGGTCAAAATTCTATTTTCTTTTAAACTACTTATTGTTGATGCATAAACCAAGAAAAGTTAAATTAGTAAAATTATTATAAGATATATGTTAATTAAGGTATTTTTTTTGCTATTTATTAAAAAATCTAAGTAAATTTGACAAAAAAATTGTAATTCACCAAACATCACTTAAAAGCTTTTAAGTTATACTCATTAATTTTTTAATTAAGTTGCAATTATTATTTCTAGTCGCTATCAGCATCACTATCATTGTCTTCGTCATCATCATCTTCATCAGGCTCTGTCTTTATCTCCTCAACTTCTTTTGGTTCTGCTATGTCGGGTTCTTTTAGAAGCTGTCGAATTTCCAATGATAAAATTGTTTTATTTTTCTGAGGGAAAGAACGAATACTTGTGACTAAAGGATTTGAGATGACCAGGAGCAGATTTAGAACATCTTGCATTATTTCGATTCTCTTAACATTTTCGAGCATGACTTTCAAGAGATTTTCTTAGATGTTTATTTCTTGCCTCTTGGGGTTCTTTTGAAAGCATTCCAGTTGGTAAAAGTGCATATTCAATAACTCATGCACCATGAATAAGAATCTTATGCATAATAACAAGCATGTAAAAACCAAGAATATAATTTTTTTTTTATCTCTTGTGCATAGAGATCAAACTTTTTGGCATTTATGGGATAGCCAGAAGACAATGTTCTTAGAATAGTTTCAAATCTATGGATTAATTCTTGGTCAATGCCAGTGATTGATGCTGAGAGTTTAGGGTTTTGAAAAAAAACCCAGCTAGCTGTATTGCCATCATTGGAAGTATCACTTGCTCCAGTTGTCGGCTGATCCACTATCAGACCTATTTCTTTTTTGAATTTATCATATATATTTTCTTTCTTTTTTTTTTACTGATGTCTTTTTCCTCTATGTTGCCATTTCTTAAAGTTCCAGTCTGAAGGAAATATAGAGCAGGTGTTTGAAACACCTAATCCATGCATGCAAAATAAAAGCCAAATTTGAAGGTCATAGCATCCACTACATAACTAACTATCTTGTCAATATTCATCTGTTTAGGAGTTGTGCCACAAATACAATATGTCTGGGAAGAAGTGCCCGTTAAAGCATTACAGACTTTGCCATCAACCATTGTTAATAAAAATTCTGATATAATGTTCAGGTTCTTTCACAAACATCGATTTCCTTGGAAGTGAGTTCATTTATCTGTTTTCTCTGTACTTTTAACTTCTCTTACAGTCATTTCTTTTGTCTCCTTTTCAAGTAATAATTTTATAGGCGTACAGTATCTGGTATAGGATGGTCTTGGATTATGCCATTAGATGTCTTTTACAGAACTATAAGGTAACTGTAATGGGACCAAAGAAATAACAAATATATCTGAGTCATCCTTAGCTGCTGTTTCTTTTCCAGATGAAACCTAAAAATATCATTTTATTTAACTTACAATAACTTCCTTTAATCATTTGGCATCGATCTTATTAAAATATATTTCCTTCAGATCAGTTTGAACACCTTTAACTGATTAGAAGAAGAGCTACAAGGCTCTTTGGTTCTTAACCATCTTCTAATGAAAGCCAGATACAGAAAAAAGGTGCAAGATCTGCTTTTAAGCCCATTTAAGTCGAGCATTTATGTACATTACAGAGAAGATTTTAGCTTTTTATCTCGATGTGGTTTTTTTTATCAGTCACTTTGAAAATTTGGAAAACATGAAAATTTAAGTAATTTTGTTTTAAATTGTACAACTTTATACCAATAACAGAAAATTCTGAATATTTACACAAATATTATGCGAAAAGGTTCTACATACCTTCAAGTAAAGTTTATCATTTGACTCAAAGCTTTCTTTTGTTTACATTGAGTCACAAGTTCTTCGTCCCCTCACAGTGTCATAAACAGTCTAGTGCCGGAAGGAATTAGGGATACGATGATGTCCTACTTTACTGGTCTGTAACTTTGTCATATCATAAATTTCAGCTATTTAAAGTCTGAATCATGATGAAGCAATATGTTTACAATATCATTACAGTTAAAACATTCGGGTGTTGTTTTTTTTTTTCGGAATTCACAAAAATGACTTTTTGTCCTGTTAAATCGGCAATTTGAACCACTGAGAGGGTGCAAACCTGTCACTGAAGAAGTTGATGAAGATGTTGCGACAGGTGTTGTCGAACAGTCAATAACTCAAGTTTCTGGTGCCAGTAACAGTCAGTGACTCAAGTTTCAAGTACACTTGCAGTGCCACGGCAGTTAGATTTGTTGTATAGACAGTGTACAAGGCACTGCTGCAGATAGTGCATTTTTTTCCATACATGATCAGCCACAATCACCAGCTGCTGACAAGGACCATCGACTCATCTTTGCATCGATTGGTTTTGACAGAATGGAAGTTAATGTGTCATGGCCATGGAAAATCCAGTAGGGCGACGAGGCACATTTTTATCTTTAATGGAACAGTTAACACCCAGACTAACCGCATTTGGGCCATGGAACATCCATGTGTTTTCTAGTAACTTCCCCTGTACTCTCCTAAAGTGACCATCTAGTGTGAATTCACTTCGACATTTATCATCGGAGAAGTTACTCCTAATAGGCCTATGACATGTTCTGTGACAGTTCTGAGATATCATGACATGCTCCAGAATTTTGTCTACCCCATCTTCAACAGAGACAATGCCTTGCGTCTTTGCTTCACAACTGAAATATTTTGAAATTATTTTTATGGTCATTTAAGATCATCTTTTATTTGGGAGGATTTTTGGCAATTTTCTTTAGACTAACCCTTCATTAATAATTAAAAATAAATACAATTTGTTTATGCATGCATTAAAATTGTATAAGTTAGCTTGGATTAGAGTGGATATTGGTTAAATGAAAGTATTATAATACTTTGATTATGTCTGAAAAAAAAAAATCCATAAAATTTTAAAAACTCATCTTAGATAACTTAAAATATGGAATCTATCTAGGGATTCATTTCTATTTTAATGTTTGTTTGT
Organism: Thereuonema tuberculata; assembly: GCA_023159025.1. Classification (NCBI taxonomy): domain Eukaryota; kingdom Metazoa; phylum Arthropoda; class Chilopoda; order Scutigeromorpha; family Scutigeridae; genus Thereuonema; species Thereuonema tuberculata. The sequence continues at coordinate 147,070,061 of JAFIDM010000001.1, read as the reverse complement.
AAACTAGCTATTTGAAAACTCATTGTTCTTAAAACTTTTCAGAAATTTCAAGTTGTTTCCTGAAATTAAAAAAAAAGTCTAGAGACGTTTCTTTTTAAGTTTTATAAGTTAAACTATGTACACTTAAATCTGTATTGGCTTGAGAATAATTTTACTATTGATTTTATTTATTTTTCTTTTTAAGTCTTGATTGTTTTTTTTTTTCAAATATATGGGGGGGGGGGGGGAGGTTAGAGAATTTTGCTATTTTTTCAACTAATTGTTTTGGATCTTGTGCCAAGTTCTTAGGCTTTTGGTGACTTATAAGTATTTTTGTGGAAAAAAGGATTGCAAAGTTACTCGTAAAGCAACCAGAAAAAGACATTTTATTGTTCAAAATGCTTTTATTAACTTTTCCATAAAAATCTCACTTTATAGGACATTTCATATATTTCACCTTAATATATGAAGACATATTTTGCTTTTATTTAGTATGAATTGGAGTTTCTAACTATAAAAGCATTTTATATGCAATAGTATTTGTTAACCTAAATAACTGTAAGAATGCTAAAATTGATGACTTATGAAGTGTTTGCATGAATTCGTTTATCTAAGATTGTTTACTTAAAAGTTTCTTGATTAATAAGATAATTAAATAGGATAGAGAATTTCTGACAATTTGAAGCCTGGAGTCATTTCATGGGGGTCTCTTTTTTATTTTCTAATCTGATTTTTATTTAAAGAGAATTAGATATCTGTACAGGGCTAATAATCAAGTGGAATTCTTGAAAACAATACTTTCTTAACTGTAACTAATAGTAGTAATCATTTAAAGAATGTTTCTTTTAAATTAGAATAAGATTTTATGTAAATGCTTGATGAGCCATCTGTGAACAAAAAAAAAAAATGATTCGAATGGCGTTTTAATGTGTGTTCATTAAAATTAAAGTCAGGAAAATATTACAAGTTGAGCAAATGTTAGTTTAAGACTAAAATTACAAAGAATGCTACTAGTTTCATCTGCAGTTGCAGACATCATAAGGCATTGAAACACTAAACACTGGGTTTTACATGGGAAGCGAGGAGGGTAACAATTTGAAATGATTGGAGGGATGCAGTCACTTGCTGCGGACAATGAGGGAAGTTTCCATTCGGTAGAAGATTAATTGGATAGTGAGAAGGGATGGGGAAATATGCGAGTGGGTGCAAAATGCTGCTCTTATCTTGCCATTTTTACCCCTATTCTATTTCTTTAGTCTTTTTTTTTTTTTTTTTTTTAATTCTTTAATTTTCATTTCATTATATGTATTATTATTATTATTATTTTTTCCTCTTTTTTTCATATTCATTATAATATTCTCTATATTGTTAATTTTTACTCCTTTTATTTTTATCCTTATTTCCATTCTTCCAGCATTTTGCACCCACTCGCATATTTCCCCATCCCTTCTCACTATCCAATTAACCTTCTACCGAATGGAAACTTCCCTCATTGTCTGCAGCAAGTGACTGCATTCCTCCAGTCATTTCAAATTGTTCCTCACTTCCCCTGTAAAAACCAGTGTTTAATGTTTTAGTGCCTTATGATGTCTGCAACTGCAGATGAAACAAATAGCATTCCTTGTAATTTTAGTCTTAAACTTAACATTAGCTCAACTTGTGTGTAATATTTTCCTGACTTCAAGATGATTCTTTTTGAAAAATCTGAATATCAAAATCAGTAATAAATTTACAACTAACTTTTTTCAGAGCCTTCTTATTTAAATGTCTCAAACACATTATTTAAATGTTACATAGACTATAATCCTAAATTGAGCCGATATTAAATGTCCAAAATATTCTCTTATCAGTAATAGACAAAATAAATGCAAGGAAGTAAAAACCTTCTTTGTTGTAAATGTATTAATTATAAAATATTTAAATTTTCTTTGTATTCTTTAGCCAATGGCATCTCCTCTGTTGTGAAGAACACTACATCTTGCGGCTCTGGTTTGAATGAAAATCTTCAATGTGAAGATGAACTTTATCCAAAAATTTCAGTACAAAATTCAGCTGATGAAGAAGCCTCAGGTAGCAAACTTAGAATGTCCTTCCTTTTCTGAATTTTTGAATTTTTTTTAATTCTTTTCGGCACTATTATTTTTTTTTTTTTTCTTAATAGAAACTTCAAAACAATAAAAATTTGAAATGATGAACTAACTGGACATCTGTCTTGGAGAGATAATTTGATGAATCTATCTAAAAGTATTTTTTAATTCCTAATTAACGAATAAAAGACACATCCCAGGGATAATGGCAGAGAAATCTGGATTGATTTCCAGTTATTCAGACTCTCCATCGTCTTTTTTTTAAAGAGA
>JAFIDM010000001.1:147046663-147062725 GCA_023159025.1 Thereuonema tuberculata | reverse complement strand
TTTTTTTTTCTCTGCTCATACCCGAGAATAACTTCAACAATTTCAAGGGCACAAAACTTGATCAGAGTTTTGCCAATTGTTTGTGATCATATAATTGTTTGTGATCACTATATAAGAGGTCTCAAGGAGTGAGGTTTTAGTAGTTCTGAAACCGAACTTACTGAGCGTACCAGATGAGTGGATCAAGAATCTTTTTGCTTCATCATTTCCAGCATATCTTCAGAATTCCTAGGATGCATTTTTGGTAGGTCTCATGTTACTGTTAGAGAATTTTTGCAAAAAAAAAAAAAAAAAAACCCTGAGGTTTATCGTTTCCAGCTTTGGCAAGAAAGCATGTGAACCCGACTTTCAAGTAATCCTCACTGTACTTCCTTTTCTTTGACATGACGATCTTTTGGCAGTAAAAAAAAGTGACTTAGAACAAAGCAGTCCAGTCACCTTAAAAGACTGATTGTTCTTCAGAAAACCTATGATAACGCATGTGGGAGTTCGGAAGTTCCTAATTGCTACAGCAAGACCGAACTCAAAAGGTGTTTCAAGTCGCAAAGTGATTGTGTGCTTGTAAAACATTTTATAGTTGAGAGGCTACTCACACCTCCCTGAAGTCAATACAAACCTCCCCTGGGGAGGCGTATCCCACAGGTTAAGAACCCCTGCAGTAGAAGCACAGAAATGTGCAGATTACAGTAAACTGATGTCATAGATTGAAGGATATAAAAAAGATGAGAACGAACAGCGGATATTAGGTCCGACTCATGTGCTATGGTTGTGTGGTGGCGATTTGATGTTAAACTGTTCTATGCTAAATTTACGTGATTGTGCTTTGCTGGTGAAACTTTACTTTAAAAAAAAACATTGCTTCTATTGCACTTCAAAAAAAAAAGCCGGAAGTTGAAGAATTTAAGAAAAGGGCTAATGACAATCACAAATTTGCAAAAAATGATTTTGCAATTTGAAAATATGGGATCATTACAAGTTCTGCCAGGACGACAACACAAACCGACACCAAACCAACCACTTGAAACAGTTGCAAATGATGCACACGTGTCCAGCAGTGCATGGACAGTATCCAGACAAAACATGAAGCTGAAAAAAATACACTTGTTCAGAAATTGTATATTTGAAAAAGTTTTCCAAACTCTTTTGCTTCTACTTCAGGAAAAGATAAATCCCAAATGAAAAAAAAAAAAGTACAGTTAAATGTAAAGTGATGAATTTAAAGTGATGAATTTAAAGATATGCACTTAATAAGAAACGCAGTGTATCTTTTGCAGTGAAATGTGGTCTGCTGAATTAAGTAAACTTTTTAAATAATAGGCAGTTTACAAATAAACATCATTGAAAAACTTATGGCTTTGAATAATGCACTATTTGTCTTATTAAATTATTACTAGTTAGTGTTAGTTAAAGACTCCACAACCACACCAGCAGGATATAGTGGGAATGGAGGCAGCCAGTCACAGAAAATGGTCAGATAAGTAATGACACTGACTTTCCTTTTAACTCGGGGGAAACAATCTTTGAACAAGAGGACTGGTAAATCTTAGGGCCCTGATAAAGGAAGGAACAACTCAAGAAAAGTTCCTCATCCTTATAAGATTGAACCTTTCTCCATTCTATAAATGCTGCTACTACTTAGAATCAGTATAGTCATGTCTTAGATGGCATTTTACTTAAAAATCTTGCAAGCCAACTCATTTAGAAGTAATCTTCATATGAACTCATTTCATCATATCCTATAATATTTCGTTCTTTTGATCTAAAAAGAACGAATTATTATGTGATATTAAAGTTGATATGATAAAATGAGTTCATATGAAGATTATTTATTTATATATGAAGAAATTATAATTAATTCATTTAGAAGTAGATAGTTTTAAAGGAAATTATTGTAGTGGTAGAACGGCAACCAACAAACTTTAATTGTTTAAATATTCAACATTTACAATTGAATAAGTAATTTCTAAATACATAATTGATTATCAAATATTGATAGAAATAATCTGTTGTCTTGTAATGACGCTTGATACAGACTGAATGGATACATCTCTTTTAAGTGATGTAATTTCACTTGATAAAAAGTGAACATTTTAAAATTAAAAAGAATTATTCTTGAAAGTCCATGTACGCCTAATACTTCTCATAGGCATATAGCAATAATCATCATTAATCAAATTATTAAAAGATAGATAAATATTTGCAATGATTAAAAAAAATGTAATTTTGTAAAGAATTTTTCATTGCAGCCAGAAACTTGGCAGTAATTTAAAAAAAAATATATTTCTAATGTTTGATGTATATTTTATAAGTGCAGTGTATATATTCTTTTATACAATTCATCTTAACAAATAATTATTATTTCTAACAATATGAGGTAAAATATGTTTGTTAAGAATGGTGAAGTCAAGGACTTTATTTGTTATCCTATATTTTAAATCTTTATTAAAAAAATAAAGCTTTAAAATTACAATTTCAATCCTTGTTATTAACCAAATATAATATTAATTTGTTTATATTGAGTTCTTATTTCATTTTTTTAATTTCAATTTCAGAGGCGGGGAGGTTTGAGCTGAAGCCTTGTATTAATGTGTAAATATTATGTATATAAAATTTTAGAAAATATTTATTTTTGTACATACAACTAAAATGTATTTATAAAATTCTGAATATTAATAATTACTAAATTCACAACAGTGGATTTGACATGCTTTGAACATTTAACTTTCAGTCTTCTTAATAATTGACTTTTTTTTTAATATCTTTTCAATTTTTTATGTAAATTTGTATCATTTTATTGTTGTGTATTAAAAATCACTTCATTCCATCTGAAGTATTGTTGATCAGTTATTGAAATGTTGCTATTAAACTGAATGATACTGGACACTATTGTTATTTCATTATTTTATAGCCTATATGCCAAGAAAATGAAATTCTAGCCACAGTTGCATTTGTTTTGCTAAGACAGCATCTCCCTATATCATTATTGACCAAAAACTTTTTTAGTAATGCAACAGAATAAGAACAGGAACTGTAACTTTTTTAAACAACACAATGTTATAGATGGCTTTAGTATTCCATTCACTAGAATTTTCAATCAAAAGTTTTGAGTGAAGTTGTAAAATGAACTTTTAAATGCTTTATAATACGAATGAGTTGTTACATAGAACACATTGAGAACAAAATGTTAGTAAAATGAACCTCTTCATTTCATCAATTCACATCCACATTTTCTATTAAGTGTGGGTGGTAGTGGAGTAGCAAGGTGAGGGGGTGGGGGTGAAAAAAACTTCAATATAATTTTGATTACAGTATTAAAGTAAATTATTAATATACACCCAACAAAAATAATAATAAAATGTATCTACACAGAAAAAGAAAAATAACTGTAAAAATAAAATAAATTATTAATTTTAAATAATTTATTTAATCTGAATTAAATTATTATCTTACCTGAAGCTGATGGAGAGTGGAATCATTATTGAGATTAAATAGAATTTATTATAAAAGTTTGGTAACAAATATCGATAATTAAACTTTTATAAGATTAAAATTACACATAATTTTTCATATTAAAGTTTCTATGCTTCTATTTATTTTTAAAATAATAAAATAGCCATTATTTCTTTCAAAGATTTATATATTATAAAAAAATATCATTAAAGATTAATTATCATTATAATATGCTTTAAATTGGATCCGAGGGTGGTCATGAAAGGAAGGAGTGATATTTTTATACTTTTTGAGTGATTTTGATAAATTTTGGATCAAATTAGAACCTCAAATTTTTTAATGATTAGCATGAAATTGTTACATCAATAAGATTTCATCCATTTATTTCTTTTTGCACAAAGTGAAATAGCTGTAGCACATTTTTCTTCATTCCTTTTCACCACAAGGCCTACATTTGAATTTGTCTGATAAAGATCATCAAATATGCTTTTGCCTGATGCTACAATAAGGTTTAGTTCCATTAGCACCATCCCTTTACCCCACATAGCATCTTTGATGGATAACTCACAAAAATCAATGTTTGCTCTGAATGTTGTGACAAAAGAGTATTATACTCTTTCAAACCTGCTGCAGACCTCAACACAATCTTAAATATCTCTAAGTGCAAATACGGTTTATGAAGGCAAAGCATTCAACATTATCTCATTTTATCTACTTGTATCTCTTTTTTAAATAAAACTATAAAAAAAAATATTTGTTTTAATGAACTTTAATGTTATGATAAGGCACTTAACACAATGATGTTTATTTTTCTTTGCATGTAACCTTTAAATGAGAATTAAATGTAATTGTTTTCAATTCTTATGAATATTAACAGTTGTTTAGAATCCTATTTCTTTTGATGAAGTAAACTCTCTTGAGAGAAGATTGTAGTCCTTTTGACGAGATAACGGTGAGATATAATTGAGTGGTATATGTTAGATAGCTATGTCAGCAGTCAATTTAACTCAAATATCAAACTCAAAATTTTTTCACAGATAGCTCTCATATATAGTTCTCTTTATACTGTAAATTTCAAATTTTTATTAAGTCCCCCAACAGAGATATTGGGGCTCAAACTTTGAAAAAAAATGAAAAACGAGCATTTTTCAAGAGCTATAACTAAATTAGGAAGTCAGTAACAGAGCTGAAATATTTTTTGCGAAACCTTTGGATGTAAATCTTTTCTCAAAAAAATTTATAGTTTTTCTATTTCATTCCTTCCTGCTAAAAAAAAAAAAAAAAAAAAGAACTTTGATTTTTGTTCAAAAGCGAATATCAGTTTCGGTTCTAAATTTCAGCCATTTGCATTAGAAATATGGTAAAAAGGTATAGGACATAAAATGTAGCTTGAAATGTGCTGAAAATAGTGTTTTTTATCATTTCTATCATTTTTTTAAGCTGAGTTATCGAATTTACTGTAACTGTCTGCAAAGGCCAAAAATGCATAGGAGTAACAACAGTAAAAAAAAAATCATTTTTTTTAAAAAAATGGTCGAGCAACCAATTTAATGTTTTTTGGACAGTTTGGTATGGATTGTTCAATGTAATATCCATGTACTGAGAAAGGGTTAAAAAAATGAATTTGATGCTTGAACAATTATGTAAAAAATAATTGAAAACTTATTTTAATTGTGAAAAACTTACGTTTTATTAAAGAATATGTTTGTTACTTGCACATTTTTTGCAAATTATATATAACAAGCCATGTATATCACCAATCCTGGGATAATTTTTATATAAATTTCACAAAAAAAAATACTCGAAAAATAACTGCTAATTACTTTTTTTATTGGAATTATTACATTGTTTCATCAATAAACTGAAGCTTCAAAGCATTTAAATACCAACACAATGCAATTATCTTCGATATGAATTAAAATGGAACCTTTGTAATCAAGATTTTATAATTAAAAAAATATCCTGAGATTTTTTTTTTTTTTTTTCTCAACCAAAAAGAAGTTCAGAATTAATTTATTCTAAAGTTACTTGACTGGTTTCATATGCCATAGGCCGTCATTAAGATAATGAATATTTTCTATTCCAATTCCTTTGTTAATGCTTGCTCTAAAAAGGAAAAAAAAAAAGATTGATCAGAAACAAAGTAATAGTAGTAATAATAATAAATGTCAAAGAAAACTGAGTCCTTTGAACTTTCTGTCAAAGCCTGAAACAGAGCATTCATTTAAAGCAATAGAAGTCATACACTTTATAATTTAAAACCAATAACAATGATTCCAACAACAGATCTGTTAACAAAAACCAATAAGAAGCAGTGATCTCTGAAGATCCATTGTAATAGGCTGCTCTGTTTTACTACACAATTCCATTTCTAATCATAAATTAACTCAAAAAACAAAGGCAAATTTGAATAACAGAAAATAGCACCTTAATGAAGAGTAACTGGAAGGACACACACAGAGCAATTTAAAAAATAAAGATTGGCTTAGGCAAATAATGTCATCGCAGTTGCGAAAAAATTCGCCCCCCCCCCCCCCCCATTTCATTGTCATCCTTGTTCACCTGAGGTGGTCGGACAAACATCTCCGGTAAAACTAGATGCATATTTTTAATTGTAATGTGTCTTCCAGGTTTTTAAATTCCTTAAACCACCTACCGCCTTATGAAACTAAAGATGTAAAAGATATTTCAAGTTTCTTGATATATTGCAATTGAGTCATTAAAACAAGATAAGACATTGCAATTGTGAGGGAGAGAGTTTTTCACAAAAGCTCCATTGCTTCTATGTAGTGCATTATATCTAATGGTGGAAACAGTGTCACAATACTATAAAAAGCAGAATAAGTCATTGTTACTTCATAGGCTAATGTTGGATCGCTAAAAATGACCCTGGCATATGCTTTCTTTCTATTAGCAATGGTAAGAAATTACTGTGAAAGCAAGTAGTAAAGCCCTAATTCTGCTATTATGGTTTTCAACAGCAGAAGTTCTTCCACATAACAGCCAATTGTATTGCATTTACAATTCGCCAATTCAAGAGTTAATTAAGGCATTGCTAGTCACTGCCTCATTTAAAATTTTAATACACATTATTATTCCTTGTTTCCAACTAAATAGCAATATATATATATATACACATATATTATATGTGTAGAAGTTATATTTATAACTTCTACACATATTTTAATGTAATTCTCATTTATTTGAATATATTCTTTAACAACTGAAAAAACTTTCAATTCATTATTCATCTTATTAAAAGAATGTAAAACTCCAAAATGAATGAATTTATTTTTCTTCCAAATAACTTTTTTTTTATAATCCTCATATAAACATCAATAAGTTATAATGTTTTGCAATTAAGATGATATAATAATGTTTTTAAAAGAAAGCAATGTATGGGATATTTTCTTGTTAATTCACATTAAACAGCACTTGTAAGTTCTATTTAAAGTAAATTTATTATATGAGGGTGGTTCAAAAAGTAACAGCAAATTGACAGTGTTTCAGGAAAGAGTATCTAAGGCATTTCAAACTCCCTCCTAGGGAAGAGACATTCTTACGGAAGGTGTTGACAGTGTTCAGTAGATGGCGTGGTGCACATAAGCAGAAGAGCAGCTTATACAGGGCAGTGCCCTTAGCTGTGTGCACTGTAGAGGAAAAGAAAGCAGTCATCAGAGGGTGTGAGGCTTCATGAAATTCATTGAAGAATGTTGTAACAATATGGAGATGCCTGTATTGGGGAGAGAAGAGTGTACAAATGCGTAGAGATGTTTAAAATAAGTCTAACATCGATCAGTGATGAACAACGCTCTGATTGTCCCAGTCACTGACGAGAAGGTGGGTCTTGTGTTGACACCATTATTCATCAGGACAAGTGCATTTCTTTGGAAGTTCTAGCTATGGAATTGGATATCAGTATTGGGATCCCTCGTGTTGGAGGTTCTCAATATCACAAGTTGATTTGAGCACAATATGATTTGTGTGCAGACTTGCACAGCCTTTTTGTCTCAATATAACACTGAAGGAGAAGACTTTCTGGCACGTCTTGTCACAGGGACAAAACCTGGTTGAATGTTTGAGAGCCCAAAAACAAGAGGCAGTCTAAGGAATGGAGGCACACATCTTCTCCTGCCATGAAGATGTTCAAGTCTCAACCCTCAGTCGGATAGGTTTTGTTTACTCTCTGATATTCTAGAGCACTTATCAGCTGAAGGCACAGCGAATAGTGCCTGGTACAGCGCAATGTTGGAGGAGGAGCTGAAGCCAGCGAAATGCAGTGACCACAGGCAGACACGAAGCCCGGGGCTGGGGTAGGGGGTCTGTGTCTCCTTCCCCCCCCCCCCAATTCAGGGAAGAAAAAAAGAAAAGAAAGTGCATATATTCAAGTGTGTATATGTAAATGATGATTCAAAGAACCTACTCTCGCCATAGATTTTAGTATTAAGATCATTTTACTTTTAAACTTTCATTTTAAGAAAGCAAAGTTGTTTATAAAATTTTAATGTAATGGATTCCCCCTTAACAAAATCCTACCACAGAGTATTTTTGTTTAAAAGGAGTTCTTCTCCTTTATTATAACACACACTCCTACAAGGCCACTGCAACTATTGCCACCATTCAGAAATTAAGATTTCACACCTTACAGCCTCCCCCACACAGCTGTGGCCCTGATGATTATCATGATACCCTTAAGGATGCTCTGAGAGGACAAGGATTTTGGAGTGATGATGGAAGTGATGAGGTCAAAGTAGAACATTCCTGGTTAAAGGCACAACCAAAAGCATTTTTTAGGCTGAAATAAAGAAGTTGGTTCGATGGTGTGAAAAATGTATTGAAAAAGCGAGTGATTATGTGGAAAAATGAAATATCGTTTGAATCTATAACTGAATTATATATCTCAAAATTTTTAATTTGCTGTTATTTTCTTCTCATTAATGCTTATATATCTTACTGGGCGCAGAATTTAGCTGCATCCAAACTTAATAATTCCTGACTTTAGATGAATGGCAAAGAACCATTTGCCCTAATAATATAGTATATTATGTTCACATTAAATTACAGAATCCCCAACATCGAGATCAACTCATAAGCAGAAAAGGAATTTAAAAGCTGATGCAGTGTTTAAACAATGTAAGTAATATTTTTAAAGAAAAGTTTTTAAAATATTTGTTTTATTTATCAATCACATTTCCCTAAGAAGAAAATATTTTGTATTATTTTCTTTAAATAAAAAGAAATGAGGTGTTAACAATTCAGTCACAAGTGAACATTAAAAAAAAAAGGGGGAGTAAAAATTGTTAAATTTCAAGATAGCATTTTCCTGAAATTATGAGAATCAAATATGAAGTTAAATAAATACCTTATTTTTAAAGCAAGATACTTACATATCGTTTGTAGACATTGCTGTAACACCAACTGCTAGTGCATGTTGTTTACCTTCAGCCATTACAGCCTAAAAGTCAGTTAAGTCAATGAACATTCAATAATTTTACTAATTATTAATCACATCCAATAAAAACCTCTGAACATCTTTATTTCCAAACCTCTAAGCTTCCATGTAAAATTGTTTTCTTGTAGTTTCAAAGTTTTGGCTTGAAGTTGTTAATTAAAAATCAATAAAAGGCAAGGATAGAGTTTATGTTAGTGATTATTATAAAACAGTGCAATTAAAAGCATGCAACATCAACAAGACATAACTGAGAATTATTATGCTCTGGTAAATTAAATGAAGATACTTTTCAGATCCAGTGTGAATCATGCACAGTATTACACAGTAAAATCTGCAATAACTAATACGTTGCAAAAAACAAAACAAAACAAAAACTATTAAACTTTGATAATGTATACCCTAGTAACCTCCATTTCATTTTGTCCAAATGTGTTAGCCTTAGTATTTCATTTATGTATTCCTCTGATACTAAAACAATAAAGCAAGTGAAGTGAGAAATAGACACGATGCTTAGGCAATTTTTTTCCCAATAAAACCCGGAAGTGGTTCAAAGGTTTACAATTTTAACTGGGAAATATTCTAAAAGTTGGTGAAATCATAACGCAAATCTAATCTTTTGAAAACTTAGAATTTTTATATTGCAACTTTTTTCAATTTTGCATCAATGTAGAACTTTGTGCAAATGAATATTAATTGAGACAGTTGCTTCTCAAGGAAAGAAATTAAACTTTTAAAGGCTACAACAATGTTTTTCACTTAAAATAACATTTGTCTATGTTTTTTTTAAAGCATTTTCTTAAACAAAATAAATTAAGGAAAAAAAGCAAAAGAAATAAAAATAATTAAAGTCAAGTTTTTCGTTTCCTTAAAATTAATACTGAAATACAATTTCAAGAACTCAATAATGATGTGGAATAGAAAAAAATTGCCCAAAAGAAAAATATAAATGAGTGGGGAAAAATATTCAGGCATCTTGAATAGCAAACGTATATATATATATACACAGGGTGTCCCCAAAAAAAATGTATTCACTCTTTAATGATTATAAATTCCATGTTTATTAAGATAAATTTAAGTTTTATAATTCAAATTAAAGCAGAAAACCATAGAATGTTTTCGAATTATCGCAAGTGTTAGAACTGAAGGTCATTCTGGTCCAGGGTGTCTCCAAAACATGTCCCCGCCCCTCACACCAATGGATTTTTTTTTTTTTTTCATGGGGGCAGGTTAAAGATAAACTTTTTGGCTCAGAACAACAAACAATGAAGTAAACGAACAATTAAAAGCTATGAATTATTGAAACAGAATGTGCCCAAAATGCCAATTGAAATGAGTCCTGATATTTGCGATTCCATTAGTTCGCGTTAACAGCAGTGCCTGGATCAGGATGACCATCAAGTTCCAACATTTGCGATAATTCAAAAAATTCTACGTTTCTCTGCTTTAATTTGAATTATAAAATTTAAATTTATCTTAATAAACATCGAATTTATAAACATTTAAAGAGAGTACATTTTTTTGGGACACCCTGTATATATATAAACATTCAAAATTATCTCAATGTATTTTATACATTCACAAACAATAATAGTGTTTTATTTGCATTGTAATTAACAGTAGCGTCTATATTTGCAGCATATTAATGTGTTTTTCAAATTTAATAAATTACTGTACATCTGGGACTTCATGTTTCCTGTTAACATTATTATTCTGTACTATACATATTATATATATTAAATAATTATATTCAAGTCATGTGTCACTGATTATGTCAATGGTAAATAAAGTGTGTCCATGGGACATTTTAAAAATATAAATTTTCTGCTTCACAAAAATGCCTTGCATTAATGAAAAACTTCAAGTGAAACTGTTAATGTGAATTTTTGATAATTAATTACTGTACATGCAAAGCCACTGTTGTAGCTAGCATTCATTATTTAGGAATGTGGTAATGCTAATATTTGTTATTTTGTGTTCTGATTGTCATGACAATGAAAATCGATTTCAGTTATTTATACTAACTATGACTTTGAAATGTTTGTAGTTTGGGACCAGTTAAAAAATAAAATATAAAAGGATACGACAACTGCTCCTTTGGGTACACTCATCATTTTGGCTCCCGGTGACGTTAATCCTGGACACATAATATTTGCTCCACTGAGAACGAATCTAATTGCTCCTTTGTCTACCTGTTCCCAGGGACACATAAAAGGATCTGCAAAGAAAAAAAAATATCACTTTATCAGAACAACAATGTGAAGAAAAATCTATTTTATTACATATTAGAAAACTCAAGATCTTTTAAAAATCCTTTTTTTACAATACATTTTGAGAAATAGTAAAAATTTTTGGTTTTTTTTTTACAGATACATTCATATCCAGTAGTACATAAAATCACCTTGGTTTAGAAACTCCTGTAATAGTTTATTAAATTTCTATTTAAAACAAGCTAATTTTTTGAAGCTTCTAAACTACTAATTCCGTCTTTCTGTTTTAGATCTCTTATGAGTTTTATTTGTTTTGAATCCAACTGCAAGGGTTGTACAATTTCATGAGATCTACCAAATGCAATACCGGGCCTTTCCCCCCATGTTCTGAACAAAATCATAAATTTTTAGCCAAAAATATCGCGATCTCATACTTCTACAACAGGGGTGGGCAGACTTTTGTAAGGTAAGGGCTACCTCAAGTATACTCCAAGTGCCATGGTCACTTTAAGACTAAAAAAAAACAGATCTCAAAAGCAACAAAACCACAAAAAAAAAATATCTTTAGAAATCTCACATGCGGTCATTCCAAAATTGTCGTCTTGCCCACCCCTGTTCTACACTACAAACATACTGTAGATCTCAGCCCGGGCCCACAGTGCTGTGGGACCAACTGACCCCCCCCCCTTGTGGGGCCGTGCCTGTAACTGGTTACAGTCTGTATAATGTTTTGTCTACTTAATTACATCAATATCCCTTATAATTTTGATAACAATTCCCAGCTATAAACCAGCAAAAACATTATAAGACGTCATAAATTCTTTTACTAGTCTATCATCTACTGCAACTTACATTATTTCTTCTTCTTCTTCTTACGAGTTTGGCCTACTATGGACTGCGGGAAACAATTGACTAGATGAATAGTCTTTTCCTCTCCTCCCAGTATTTCTTCATTCTCTCACTCTGCTTCCGCCTTCTATCATCTGACCAGATTACCTTGGTCCTAGTAGTTTGTTTATCCTGGAACCCCCTGAATCCATTAACTCTCATTCTAAACACTTTTCTATTCCAGATCTCTTCTGAATTAATCCCAACTTGTTCCATGTCTCTTCTAGTTTCCTCAACCCATTTAGTCGTCGACTTTAAGTTGGTGATATAGTTGAAGATCTTCTTAGTCAATCTAGATTCGCTCATTCTTACGAGGTGACCATAAAATATCAGTCTTCTCTTACGCATCGTGTCTGTAATCTTTTCCACCCGTTTGTATAAATCCATATTTTTCCTCTTCCTCCATGTACCATCCTCTCTTTTTTCCGGTCCGAGTATCTTCCTTAAAATTTTTCTTTCTCTCTTTTCAAGTTCCTCTATTTCCCCTTTTTTGTTTAAAATTAGGCATTCTGAACTGTAGATCCCTTCCGGCTTGACAACCGTGGTATAATGTCTGAATTTTGCGTATTAGGAGAGAGCTTTTTTGTTATATATATTTTGCACTAACCTGTATGCCAGTTCCAACTTACTGATGCGTCCTTTGATTGCCTCTTTATCAAGACCATTTGGCTGGATCCATTCTCCTAGATACTTAAATTTTTCAGTTCTTTTAATCTTTCCATATCTTGTATTCAGATGTGTTTCTCTGTTATGTTTGTATTCCATGTATTCAGTTTTCTGATATGAGATCTTGAGTCCTGTTTTTTCTGCGATCTCGTGCAGTTTTTCAAGCATTATCTTGGCATTTTCCCTCTTATCTGTTAACAATGCCAAATCATCAGCGAATGCTAGACACTCAACTTTTAAACCCTTCTTCTTCGCACCTAAACAGATTCCTTCAATTCCGCTTTCTGCCATGGCATTCTTCCATGTTCTCATAATTTTTTCCAGTACGATATTAAACAGAATCGGTGAAAGTCCATCCCCCTGCCTAACTCCTGTCTTAATCTGAAAGGGCTCTGAAATTTCCTCCTGAAATTTAACTTTAGAGACAGTATCTATTTAATGTTTGTCTGATGATAGATCTTTTTTTTTTATCCACGCCGAATTCTTCCAAGACACTGATGAGTGTCTGACGGTCTATCGAGTCATATGCTTTTTTGAAGTCGACGAACGAAATCACTGTGTTCTTACCCCTCAACGCTCTTATTCTCAGGATGCTTTCGAGACAAAAAATTTGTTCCACACAGGATCTTCCCTTTCTGAAGCCTCCCTGATATTCTCCAATCTGATGATCCACCTGTTTTTCCACTATGTTAACTTACATTATTTAATATCATAACATTTGTGTGCATTTTTATGCCTTATTTTCTTATCATATTGTCTTCTATGCACGTTAAATTTGTCTATTATGTGTATGTTTTCTTAAAATTAATCCCTCATATGCTAAGCGTATTACCCTTTTTATTATTAATTTATATTTTGATGTTTTTTTAACTTAAGAGTCATTGTTTTGTTGTCCTTTATGTTTCTTTTGATTCCACTGAGCTATTGAGTACTGTGTGAACCCAACAGAGAGAGAGAGAGAGAGGAATCTCGAAACGGTCTGTCTTTGGTTCCCAGTACAAAATATCGAAAAACAGCTCAGTGAACCTTTAATTTGAGTTCGTTTTTATGCCTTACTTTATCATATTATCTTCAACGCATGTTAAAATTGTCTATTATCGTAACATTTTGTAATTGGGTTTTATGATCAAAAGAAAGATGTGACATTTTAGCTTTGTCGGAATCCTTCTAAGCAATATATAATGTGGCAAATAAAGGCACTGAAACTAAGAGCATAAATTATTATAACTAATTATTGTAGAAGCTTTGACTTTTTAAGGGTTAAAAAAAAGTTAACATTCAAATCTTAAAAAAGCTATTTTTCATTCCTATATTATACAAAACAATAAATAACTATCAAATCAAAATGTTTTTGCCATATTCCTAATAGTTTGTAGCATCCTAATGCTTCTAGAAATGCTCTTGATTACAATGCATTAAAAAAAGAAGAAAAAAAAAGAACTTATAACATTATTAATAAGTAAAATTTTCCCTTATTTTTATCAGCATTATTACACTGTCAAAAGAGGCTCTCATGATGCAACATTAACATCTTCATTTTTTTAACCTGGTATGAAGTATTAACATCGTTACTGAAATGAGAACAATGGACACAGTTCTTCACTACAGTGATTTATTGCAGAACAAATGATGTTTCAAGTGGCTGCTACACACTGAAACCAACTCCAAGCCCTGTTTGGGCTCTATTTATATTATAATAAGAACATTCTAGAAGGAAGGTTACTATGGTTACAAATGACTCATTTCCGGGGTGTTCCAGAATGTGAATACAACAGAAAAAAGTAAAGGATTGCCCAGCCGGGATTTGAACGTGGATCTGTCACGATACTACTGACATGAGCCTTAAACCCATTTGCCGGCAATTAACAGATGAATTAAATGAAACATAATATGTAATAACATTTTGAAATACTTATTTAAATATAGTCTAAAGAATTAAAAAAAAAAAAACCAACAAAGAATTAAAAGTTCTTACATTTATGTAATAACCTTAATGTTGGCACATAAGGACCTTCTCGTTGCTTAAAGAATAATAATTCACCATTGCCTCCAACTAGAATTTCAATGTGGTCATGACTGCAAAAATAAAACAAAAGAAAATAAATTAAAAATAGAATGCATATATTGTAACAAAAAAAAAAAAAAAAGATGGATATTAGACAAGTTTTTTTTTTTTTTCCAAAGAATTAGGTGTATACAAATTGCAGGGATAAAAGTACTTAACAAAAAGGAAATTTGCAATATATTAAAACTGTTAATTATATTTTTGAAAATTTTCTTTATTTCTTATAATAGAAAACTGAAAATAAATTATTTTTTCTATATAATAAGTTGATTTGTAGTTGCAATCAAAACTCATTTGCCAATGTATTGTTCAGCTGATTCATAAATTAAGACAAACATTTCCAAATAAAAAAAATAAATAATAATAACAATGGGTGAGACCAAATTATTTACAAGTGACATCCTGGAACAGCTGTTTCACGCTCGTTGGCAATCATCAGCCAGGAGAAGTCACAGTAAATAACAAGGTCTCCGTACTGAGGCTATATGAATGATACATCGGAAGCGCAGTGGTGCTTCAAAGAAAAAAAAATACACAATGAAAAATTAGTGAGAAAATTCATGTGCCAGCAGTGTGCAGGCCTCAATGAATTTTCTCACTAATTTTTCATTGGTGAGCTTTTTTTTCATTGTGTATTTTTTCTATGAGGCACCCACTGCACTTCCGATGTAAAAAAAAAAAAAAGTTAGAAAGTTTCGTTATAATATTTGGATAATATTTGTTTTAGTTGCTGTTTAAGAACAGATTGCTTTTATTTTTTATATTTATTTACAAAGTAATTTATTTCATTGAAGGATAATAGGAAGGAATGGTTGAACTTCTGTGGCAGAGGTTGAGGAATTTTTAGAAGAAATTCTTCTCGTGTTTTTTTAAATGTTACAAGATGTCATTCCTGAAAACATTCGGTTTTTTTCCAAAACTTTTGTCATATTAGTCCAAGAGATCTAAAAGTGTCCAATACATCTCTTCTTCCTTTCTTCTGTGTTTACAAACAGAAAGGGAATCAGTTGTACCATTGTGCACCAATCTATAAAGATTTTTTTTTTCTTTCTAAAACAGAACAAACAAAGCACAATTTTCAGAAAGTTTCCAAATATTCTGTATTTAAACATGTATCATTAACTTTCTTACAAAACTGATGAAACTAATTATTCTTGCATCTCTTTTATCTAAAATGTCTATTTTTCTTTTACTGTTTATTGCCGCTGGGCATTAAACCTATTATTTGAAAGATTATTAAGAATTCTCTTTACAAGTATTTTACCATTGTTTTCGGAAAAGAAAATGGGAATTTACCATTTCACAATTCTCAGGGTTTCCTTTTTGGGTAGGAT
>JAFIDM010000001.1:147003254-147046263 GCA_023159025.1 Thereuonema tuberculata | reverse complement strand
GGAATTTACCATTTCACAATTCTCAGGGTTTCCTTTTTGGGTAGGATCTGGTTCACATAATCTTCTAAATGTGGAAACTGTTCCACAAGTTTAGCTTTAATACTCTTCTGAACAGAGGATTTCAATTGGGAAACTCCTGAAACATTCTCCTTTTCATCAAACCTGTTTTGAAAAATTAGATTAAAAAATTTAAGAAGGAAGCAAAAATGTCATTTATTCTCAACACT
Source organism: Thereuonema tuberculata (assembly GCA_023159025.1). Taxonomy (NCBI): domain Eukaryota; kingdom Metazoa; phylum Arthropoda; class Chilopoda; order Scutigeromorpha; family Scutigeridae; genus Thereuonema; species Thereuonema tuberculata. The sequence goes on along the minus strand of JAFIDM010000001.1, from coordinate 147,046,036 downwards.
CAGTCAGGACTCAAAATAGTTGCAAAGATCAAACTGAAGATTTCAATACCTTGGTGATTTGTATTTGAATTTAGTAAAACTTAAATGTACCTCTTTCTTTCACATGTGATTCGGTGAAAAGAAACCCAAATGAGACCCCTTTCAAAATTTGTCTTTTGTTCAAGTGTTTTGACAACAGTAATTATCAAACAAAAGATCATTCATTCTTAATTCCGTATATTTCTATATTTTTAGTTATTATTTATTAGAAACTGAATTTACAGTAAAATTGATTAAGTATTTCCCCAGAATTCGTCGATTAAGAAAAGAGGCTATATCAAGTTTATACTGGGTTTTCTGACCATCAGGTAAATGGAAACAATCAATTTACAATTTATTTAATACAAACATTCATTTATCCCTAATAGCATATTAGTATTTGATAAATGATTCTGTAATTATCGTCTTCGTTGTATGTTTAAATGTAATCATCTAAAATCGAATCTACCCTCCTTTGAAACTACATTAGAATGACTAAAAAACCACGCAATTAGTGAAATTATCTCCCACACTTACATTTTAATAAATAGACAAACATCAAGAATAATAAATATTTCATGTAATTTAAAAAGAAAATAGTAAAATTGTAATATTTCATCAATAGTGAATTTAACTCGATCTAATAAATGAATTTCAAATCTGTTCATTAACAATTATATTTCCACTAAATTTTTATATACATCTCCAACAATGATTTAACTAATTCTACTTTCTGAAATACATAAAATATAATTTAATAATAAAACAAACAGATATTTCTCAAATATTCCACAAATATGAACCGGAATCTTTTAAAGATTTCATATGACAAAATTAACCTTATTCATTTTTTAGTAAAATCCTCTGAGAAAGTTACTAATTAACATCAAAAACTAATGAAAATAAAACTTCTTAATAAGATAATTTTCTTACTTTTTGAACATTATTTAAAATTTAAAATAAATAAATTAGAGAATTCAATATTGAGCGTCAAACTCCTGTCCGGAAATGTGCTTTCATCTCAAAGAGTTCAAAACCAGGAACGGGGTTTTCTAAAACCTGAAGTAATTTGTAGTAAATGTTTTATAAAAACTTAATTTTTCGTTTTAATTGCTTTTCTGTATTGTTAAGGTATGTAAGTTAATAAATTTTCATAAAATTTTTATTTTCTTTCTAAAAAATGTTTTTATTAAGAAACATTTCACTTTTGACTTGTTAAAAGTATAGCCTATAATATTCGGTTCTTTTAAAATTTCGTAATTACATAAAACCTTACTAGAATATTAAAAATGGATATTCAAAACTATAGATATATATTTTCGGATCAGAAATTAATATAAATTTCTTTCTAAGAAAGAAAAACCATTGGAAGAAAGCTCCAGAGCTTCCAAGACCTAACACTGAATTGCATCAGTTTTAAACATGTGAAAGAGTTCAAATATGTTGGATCAATTTTCACTGATGTAACGTCAATTGAAGCACAGATAAAAGCAAGACTGTGTGCAGGAAACAGATGTTTTTACTCTCTAAACCCGGTTTTAAAATCTAGAAGTTTATCTCAGCAGCTAAAACTAAGACTGTGTAAAGCAAAAGCATTAATTATGCCAGTGGTACTTTATAGTTCTCAGACCTGGAGCATTCGAAAACAAGACCTTGTTCGATTCAGGGGCGCCGTTTGGCTAGGGCAAGTGGGGCGACTACCCCGGGCCCCGCAAATTTATGGGGCCCGGGGGCCCCAAATTCACAGTATGAACCTATAATGAGAAGTAAAACTGAGCTGAGTTCGATAGAGAACGCGATTTTGCCCCGGGCCCCAAATTAAAATTGGGCCCCTAATGGCGTCTCTGGTTCGATTACTTTCATTTGAGAGAAAGGTCCTTAGGAAAATTTATGACCAATCCAGGATGAAGCTACTGGAAAATGGAGAAGGCGACATAACTCCGAACTAAATGAGCCTAATATCGTTGGGGTGACGAAAAGTAAGAGACTTCAATGGGCTGGGCATGTAATGAGGAAACAAGATGGCCCAAAATTGCAATGGATTGGACCCCAACAGACAAAAAGACCGGTGGGAAGACCTAGGAAGAGATGGATTAAGAGAAGACTTATTGCTACTGGGACTTTCGGAGAGCTGGAGACGGATGGCTGAGGACAGAGGCAGATGGAGAGCCTTGGTTGCGACATCGCGCGGTCCCCTGGGCCTGATCGCGTAAAGTAAAGTAAAGTAAGAAAGAAAAGAATCACGTCTTTTATTCTCACGAGAGGGTAGGCAGTACAGGAGGTTGTAGGCTCTGTGAACTGGACAATCTTGAAATTGGAAGCTCTTGTCCTACTAAGTTCTTTCCCTTAGTTTCGATAATACTCGTAATATATATATATGCAATAATGCACATTGGAAGTAAATTATATAAAAATATTAATATAAGTCAAGAAACAAATTAAGAACCACTTTGTTAATATTCTGAATACAAGAGTCATCAAAAGTTTCTTACATGAAATATATTATGATTCGTTCCTTTCTCTTCATTCGTGATTAAAATGAGATCTATCTTAACTCACCATTCTTTCTACGTATCAACCAAAATCACTACAGCCAACAGTAAGTGAACATCAGAACATTATGTAGCTCTATAAATGTGCTACAGGCCGTATATATTGATGTGTGGTCAAAATGAGAGAGACAGAGTCAAAGGTTCAGCATAATTACACACACCTATTTACAATTTTATTTACAGTTTATATACAAGATTATATAGGTCAATGGATTCTGAAATCCAGGTTAATACAGTTCAAAGATATATAGATCGGATTCTCAAATCCAGGTTAATATTTTGGATTCTCAAATCCAGGTCGCTATCAGTTTCCTGCGCGGTCCGTCAGGAAGGGCGTGGTCCGTTAGGAATGGGAGAGACGAACTCGGATTCTGAGAGCTCTCGGCTTGGCCAATCACAGCGCGGCCTTCGACGCTGGCGTCTGGGGTCTTTGTTTGGAGCTCTCTTCGCGGTCCGCCTATATTGCGTCATCGCGCATCGTTGACAACGCATCATAGCTCCCCCTCCAAGGTTCAACGTCCTACGACTAGTTCGCCCTATGATAATCGTCCTCCAACTCTCTCGATCTTTGGCTCTTCTTTTCAGTTCAGCATAGGATGCACATCCAGCTTCTCTTTGCATCATAAGCGTGTTTCTCAACCTTCCATGAGGTCTCTTTGCGGGGATGTCGATTAGCATACCTCCGTGACGCATTGCGTGGCCAACCCTTCTAAACTTGCGTGTTCTATTTATCGCCATTAAAGAGCGTGTCTCACCAACTCTCTGCAGCACCTGTTCATTTGAAATCCGGTCTATCCAGCTCACTATCTCCATCCGTCGCCAGCACCACATCTCGAGAACTTCTAATCTTTTGGTGTCCAGTTTGTTTATTGTAAGGGTTTCACACGCATAGAGAGCGACTGGCCAAACATAGTATTCGCTTGCGTAACTCAACGAGGCATTGCTCGGCTGGACAGCAGATCACGTTTTTCAACGAGCGCCTTCTTTGCTAACGCAATTCGAATCTCCGGCATACAAGACATATTACTTGAAGCTGCCCTAAGTATCTGTAGGCCTCGACTCTTTCCACCTGTTGACCGTCTATGATAAGACTAAATTCCCGTGGTTTTCTTGATATTACCATAAATTTAGTCTTCTGCACCTTAATCTTCATACCAAACTTGTTTACCTGTCTATTGAGCTTCTTCATCATAAATGCTACGGTTCCTGGACAGCCTGCCTACATTGTCTGATCGTCGGCGTATTTAATTGCTTGTAGTCGTCTTCCACCGACTGTCACTCCACCTATCTGATTGTCACGGAAAGCACAATCATTTCAACAAACATGTTGAACAGATCGGGTTATAAAGGGCAACCCTGTCTCACACACCTTTCTCAATTCGGATTGGTTTGGTTACGCCCTCTTCAACTTTGATCATCGCTAATTGACGGTGATACAAATCAAAAATCACTCTTGAGATATGCCAATTTGTTCAAGCAGTGGGAAAAGCCTGTGCCACTCCACCCTGTCAAAGGCCTTTTCATAATCAACGAAACAAACGCAGAGGCATCTTCCCCTACCAACCATTCTTTCACCAAGCACCCTTTTGCTTGCTTGCAGTCAGTTGAATTTCGTTGCACAATGCCCGAAATTGCTTTGATCCGAGTCATTTGTTGAATTTTAACTTCCTCTTTTCTTCTATTTTGCGTAGTATGTCATTTGTTATCCATTATCTGCGTATCACTGGAGGGCATTGGGTTTCTGCTGCTTTTATCAATATGTCTTTTATTGTGCTCAGCTTTGGATTCTGTTTCTATTGGTACTGACTGTTGTTGCATGTCTGCCGTAGATGTTTTGTAGCTTTCAAGGTATTAAAGTGTTTTTAAGTTTTTCCAGATCTCACAGTTTTGGTCGATTTGTTCTACAAGGTCGCTTTAGTCGCAAGTTTATTATCATCTTTACCAACGAATGATCCGAATCAATGTTAGCAGATGCCCCCCCCCCCCAATTTTCATTCTTTAGTTTCTTCAAAGAAATATATTGCAGTAAATTAGGAATTCCTTTAAACATCTCAAGACACATCTGTTTCGATGCATCACATCTTATCGGCTGAAGTAGATCAAACATCTGAAACTCTTTATGCTTTTAGAAACAAAAATTCCTAATTTTCCTGCGACCCTCAGACCTGAATGGAGGAGAAGTATCCAGGGAAATTGAGCCTGGTCGTCCATCGCATTTATTACTAGATCACTGAGCCCACATAAGTGAAATCTTTTTTTTTGGTTTCATTTTGCCTAGTAATCATTATTTACTCGTATAATAAATGGAATGGCTAGACGATGCCATAAGGCCGAGCGGTCTAGACGGCGCAGCGGTCTGCTGTGTGGCCTATATACCGGACACCTGGGTTCGAATCCCATGGGCATGGATGTTTCTTTCTTCTTCTGTGTTTCATCCGTTTCTCCCCTGGAACTTACAATTTCAGGGTTATTCAGGTCGAGATGACAACCTCGTCCCCCTTTGACTATTCTAGCCACTTCCTGACGTTGTCGGGTTGGGTTAACGCGTGGTCCGTATTTGGCCGATTCGTGATAAAAAAAAATGCAATGGTCATTATTATGCATTGTTACAGCTACAGTGCTGTGAACTTAACTTGTTTTCTACTATGAAGTCCACCGCTATATCTGGAAGGCATTCAATTCAATCGGTATAAAAAGATGATAAGTCCACTTTCAATGTAAACTGTTTTAAGCTTAGTGTATTTAATTTTACCCAGCATTTTATACAAGGAAAAAAAAGTATTATTGAGTAATTAACAAATACACAACAATTACAGAAGTTCAGGTATTATAAAAAAGAAAAAAAAAGTATTTTCATTTGCTTTTTAAAATAAATAAATAAATAAATAAATAAATAAATAAATAAATATATATGTTATGTGTTGTTTCTCTTGTTTTTTATTTTCTTCTGCTACCCTTTTTATTTGGGTCTGGCGATTTCTTCCTCGACTAAAGTGTACAGCGCCAGTTTCCCCCCTGTTGGCAACATTCGGAACTAAATTTTTTTTCCATGCGAAATCGTCTGAATGGTCTGAATAGTATATACTGTATACCAAATTTGAATTTTTTTGGCTCAACAGTTTTTTGCTTATTATCGCGCTCCGAACACCACCTGCTTAATTATGGCCACCGATATATAAACTATATACAGCAAAACCCCGGTAATCCGAGATTCCGTGTAATCCGAGGTGAGGCTGAGTCCAAGGTCACGCGGGGCGGCCAGTCAGTATCAGTCGGTTTGCTATTGTGATCGGTTCGTTCGACAGTTTTTTAAAGTTGTAAATGCTTATAAACAGTCTTTCATGTAACCAGTTAACATTGTTATTATATTTGTAACTTTAATATCTATTATAAATAAATTTGATTCGTTTTAGTTGAAAAATCCTAGTTTTTTTTTTCTTTTTTCCGTGTAATCCGAGGTACCATCAGCCCCAATTACCTCGGATTATCGGGGATTCTACTGTAGTCATATATCAATTATTCCAGCACCTATAATGCAGAAGTGATATGTATATCACACCTAATAAGACTGGTTATATATATATATATATATATATATACAGTGGAGCACCATTTATACGTTTCTCGTTTATACGTTTTTATCATTTATACGTTTTTTTGAATGGTCCCGGCAAAATCAAATGCATATTAACGTTAAATAATTTCATTTATACGTTTTTTTGAAATCACAAATTTCATTTATACGTTTTTTCAAGAACTCAAGAAGAGAGAAAATGCCCATTTCAACCTCAGATTCCCATCTGCCGATTGTCCAGTCTTAGAAAATTGCACTGAAAAACCTCTGCCGAGAATAAGCTTTGGCGGGTTTTAGCACCATGCATGAATACCTCATTAGCAGTGATTTAAATGATAAAGATGGCACTTTGAACCATGCACAATGAACTTTTTTCCTGTGCATTCAAAAAAGCCCTACAACCTAAAATAACAAAATATTTTGTAAATGCTGAATGAATATGAATAGTATCGGTACTAGTTGAACATTAAATCCGGAATAAAAAGTTCATTTCCTTTTCTATTTCATTTTCATGTAATATTTTAATTTATCTCTGACTTTTTATTGTTGTTTATTACGAAATTGTTCGTAACTTTTGTGAATTTCATTTATACGTTTTTTTTTCTCAGTCCCTTAAAAAACGTATAAACGGTGCTCCACTGTATATATATGCAAACAGCAACATTTCAGGAACAATGTTTGAAAAATACTGGTTCTCGGACAGAAAAGTTTGGAAACACTGGTTCAGTGGATTTCTATTAAATATTTTCCCGAAATTAGTATTTGAACGAGTTTTGCTAACCACAAAATAAGCCTTTCACTTCAAATCGATTTTAAGCTAAATTTTAGCTTAAGTTATTACGGATTGTCGGATCAATATATCAGGTGAATTTTTCATTCGTTTTATTTATTATTGTCTGGATTTAGGACAGCTTTACACGGGTAGATATTTGATATTTACTTGGAACAGCGCACCTAGTGACCAGAAATATCATAAAGCTAGTTTAATTTTCTCTTAATTTGAAAACAATTACTTCTGAAATACGTCTTTAAAATAATTTTTTAAGTATTCGTTTATTGATCCATGGGACTATGTTTATCTATCATCTTCAAGAAGAAATATGGCGAACACTCCATCTCCGCTCCCAATAAACAACGAATCATTACTCATTTATTCCACAGATATAAGGTAAAAATCCTTCGCATAGAAACATTGTTTTTTTTTTCAATATATAATCTGTTCAATGCACAACTATTCCAAAATTATTATTTTTCGATAAATACCGAATCGTACCTAGTTTAGAAAAGGATTATGCGGAAAAAATGTCTCCCAAATTAATGATTGATAAAATACAATGTAAAAAAAAAATAATACTCCGTCCGTCCGAAACTAAGGGAGTCCCATTTCAAAAATTGTTTTTTTTTTTTTATTTATTAGGAGTAGAAAAAACGGATCGACTTCTTTGATATTTATGCAATAACAATGCACCCATTATTATTTATTAATAATTCAAACGCGCAGTTTGAATTGTTATGCTTTAAAAACATTCATTGAAGCCTGCGCACGGCTGGCACATGATTAGGTAATAAACACTTTTGGTTTTTTGCAATGCTGAGTACAACTTTCATTTTGTTTTTGTTGTCCTTCAATCCCTAACATTGATCCATAGTCTCAAATAACAGTGTTAAATTAAAATGGGACTCTTATTTTCGGACGGAGGGAATAATAAAGTAAAGTACATATGGCATTTCGGCAAAATAATGTTTCATTAAGATATCCTAAGATTTGAACCCAAAATCTTATTGCTCCAACAAGCTGCGATGTTGTGTTAAAACAACGGTATTGAAATTGATTAAAGCCTGGAGCGCACACAAACGTCGACACGTCCCGTCACGGCTCCTGAAAGAATTAAGATGACCGTTAACTTTCCATCGAATTCCAGTTTTTTTCCATCCACTCTTTATTTTCTGTCAAATTCCAATAGCTTACTTTTACTAACAAGTAAGTTGTTATATCAAATGTTAGGCATCTTTAGAAATTTATTTCCAATATTTTAATAAATTTCATATGCAGGGCTGGCTCTAGGCTTAGGAACAAGAGGCAACGGCCTAGGGGCACCAAAGGTAATACAACAGTCCGACCTCTTATTTAACGAAGTCGCTAAATCCCGAAAAAAAAAAGTTCGTTTTATGGAAAATTCGTTAAATAGATATTCACCTTTTAAAATTACTTTAAACTACATAAAACAGATTTAAAATACATAAACAATAAATATTATTAAAAAAAGGAATAATTTTAATGACAAAGCGTACAATACCACATGCATACTTAAATTTTACAATAAAGTCTGTAATTTTTTTTTTTTTTTTTGAAAAACTGTTTTCGCTTATAGTACATCTCGCATCTTCGCAATGCACCAAAAACCCCTTCAGGTGTATTTTCTTCAAATTATATCCGCGTCGGATTGTTTCAAATGATTTTAGCATTTCATCATACGAAGGTTTTTTGATTTCTGCATCATGACTTCCCGGTTGGAATGCAAAGAATGATAGCGATTGGCCCCTTGTAAAAACATTTCGAGAAGGAAAAAAAAAAAAATAGATACCACGAAAAAGTTCGTTAAATAGAAAATGCACTTCGCTACTTGGAGGTTATTTTACGAAGAAATTAGCAAAATGTTCTTGGTTCCAAAGAAAAGTTCGCTAAATAGAGGTTCGTTAAATAAGAGATCCGACAGTATGTTAAATATCTACTATTACGACATACCCCTTTTGTGAAATTTATAAAGCTTAACAATTTAAAATACAGTAGAACCCCTCCAATCCGTCACCTTTGGGACTGGGGGCATGGTCGGAACGCAAAAAAGGTTGGATTATCAGAAAACACAGAAAAATACGAATTTACGGTAAAATATACGGATTTACTGCGTTGTCAAGCAGTTCAAGTTTAGGCTTTTTCAATGTTTTGTGCGATTGTTAAGAGCGTTTTCACCATCGACAGTCACTGTACATGCAAATAAACAACACAATGGCGCGACAGGTGGTTCGTCACCGACGAGTCGGGGACAAGTTCGGTCGGCTTGAACACGGTTGGATCAACCGGAGTGGCGGACGAGAGGGGTTCTACTGTAATAAAAAATGATCAGGCGCCACATATCCTCCTCCAGCATATTCATACGTGTGCCTTAATGAAAAACAGTATATAAATTTTTAATATTATTTTATTTTTAAACTTTACCAATAAGAAATTTGTATACAAAATTAAAAACAATTCTTATTTATTCTTTTCAATAAATGCACACTTGTTACTCTTAAATTGTCCTTAGAAAAACAATGAAATACAAAGAATTTTTATTTTCTCATTTCCAAACATTGATAAAACATTTTATCACAATCTTTTCTTTTTTTTGTCGGAAAAAAAAATAAAAAATAAAATAAAAATCAAATCCTCATATTATTTATTAAACTTCGTTCATTCAAATATATTAAGTGTTATTTATTGACTTTTTGAGTAGTGTTGATTTTCCCTTATAAGAGATAGAATTTAATCTTAATAAGATATCTACAAGTTGCAATTTGACCATATTTTCCTGAATAATACAGTTGTAAACATCCTTTATGATTAAAAACTTCAGATAAAGACTAAAGTTTCAGGCTATTTTATGGTCCTTTCTATTTTCTACTGTTCAGCAATAAGTGGAATTAGTTCATTGAAATTGTCCTCCAGTGCTTCTGTGTAATAATTGGGCGAATCTGCTGGTGATCGCCAATGAGGTGTCCAAAAAGCGCTCCACGCAATTGGAGATGCAGGTCTCGGTTCTGCTGTCCAGTTTGTTGCCTGGCTTGTCAACACATTTGTCCCAGCAGATCTCATTGAGGCGATGGACCTAAAAAATATTAAAACAAACGATGACAATAACTAATCAGTAGAAATCAACAGAAAAACAAAAAAACAAAACTAACGGGTAAGTTGTTTCACCATTCTACTGGATCATCAGCCCTAGCCTGCCTCCTCGATAAAAATGAATCAGAAAGGCACACCTAAGGTAAAGTCATCAGCCAACCTGGCTATGACCTCCCAAAGGCAAAAAGGCATTACAATTAATTCCCGAAAAGCCGAGAGGCAATCTCGGTAAAGTTCCCTACGACTAGTAGGAAGTGTAAGTAACTAATTCTCCTCTGCCAGTTTTAGCAATTACTGTTTGAAAGTACATTTCGTATATATTAAAGTACTGTGTGTATAGGCCTAAATATCCAATTTTTTTTTTTTATGAATAGGTACTTAAAAACCTATCTTCTTACAAAAAGTCATTATAAGAGCTTCTTTTGCCCATGCCATTATAGGTATAAATACCTACTATTTCAAGGTATTATAGGTTTGGTCTAAGGGTTTGTACAACTCCTTTATTATGCATCGCAGAGAAAAAAAGATACCGTGATCTCGGACATATTTCAATTTAAAATTGCATTTTAAAACTTATTTATACTGTAACTTTCACTATATATCCTATGAAACAAAACTTAAGATGTAGGTTTAAGTACGAATAAGATCTCTAATGATTTTGGTACATGAGGTCATGAGTATTCTATATTTGGCAGCCAACTATATCATTCTTTTAGTGATTAATGTTTTTACGACATTCTTATTTGTCTGAAAATGATAATTATGATTCGAGATTTTACGATACTTCTTTCTTTTTAAATCGAAGCGATTAAAACTTTTATCACTTATATTTCATTAATCGCAGTCTTACGCCATTAAACCAGTTAATGTAATTCTAGTTGAAGAAAGCAGACAACCAGAAAAAGGTTTCCGATTGCACTCACTCATGATTACGAATTTAGATTTATGCCTCTTAGTATGTTTTTAACAGCTAACATCCTAATAAATCAGGCATATGATAGATAAATTACTGTATTCTTAACATTTATAAAGGTTTTCTCATTTAAGTACAAATCAGCTAAACATGACAGAATACATTAATCTTGCAGAGTCACTCTGAGTAACTAAAACAAAACCGATGAACAGTTAAAAAATGAAGAAAGCAAATGTTGATGCTAATTACTTCTAATCATACGTTTATCTTTTAAAAATTAACCTTTAATAACCAATTAAATATATACAATGTCAATAATTCACAGTGCGATTTTTAAAAATACAGTAAGTTTTAGAAAGACCAGTTCTTATTTTGCTTTGACTTTAGGGAATATAAATCAATTGAAATTTCATGTAGTAAAATATAAAGAAAAATATTTCGTAAGTGAAATCACTCCTTTAACTAAAACCGTAGTCCATTAAATGGAAGCACGTGGAAACATTTCCACAAAATGGAACTTACTTGAGCTTGGAATTGTGCTTTCTGTTGTTCTACGACCAAAAAATCCTCTAATTCGGAGTCGTTTTCACTTGAAGGTGTATCTGAATTAAATGACATATTTAACAGAAGACTCAAATTTGAGAAACTAAAATTTAGGAATGATTAATCTATGTACATTCAATAGCCGAATCGACCATGAGGAAATTCTTAATGAGGAAGAAAATTTAATGGCGCTTTAACTCAGGATTTCAGAGAAAGCGCTTCTACAAATGATAAAAAGAAAATATAATACGTCTTTTGGTTGTTTCTTAAATTATTAAAAATAATTACGCATCTAAAATTTCATCTTTGATTTTTTTTAAGAAAAGCAACAAAATATATTAGAATATAATTTGGCAGATATTTAAAACCAAAGTAATTAAAAAATATATGACGCTGCAAGAAAACGTTCTGCTTGTAATGTTTTGTGTTTTTTTTTTTTTTCTGCATCAACAATTGATAAGCTTATTAAAAATATACTTTTTTTTAATGCACTAGTTATGATAAGTTGGTATTATTTTACGAAGACAAAGTTCGGGGATTAAAAAAAAAGAAAAATATTTATAGGAGAAAAAAAAAGTAAAGATTTGTTGTGGTTTCCATAGTTCACCACCAGGGCTCAAAGGTCATTGTATGTGGGCGTGTTTGAAGACTCGTGTATATTAAATCTTGACCGTAACAACAATTGTAAAATGAAAGTTTGAGATGAGGAGTTGACGTGGCAAGAAATACTCCATAATCTACATTTTTAAGGAACTTGGCAGGTGAAAGAATTAGATAATTATTTTACATTCTTCAATCACTATCTTTTGTTCTTGCGAAGGATACGATTGAATGATGACTCTTAAATTTTTTAATAATTTATTTTTTAGAATTTTGATTTCTAATTTCTGTTCGTTATTTTTAATTTTGTTCGATGAGATTTTCTTATTGAGATTAATAATAACTGATGAAGGGAAAGGCTTATTTATGATCTCTTCTCTTAATGAAATGTAAGGCACGTTGTAATGTTTACTTAGTGTTCTGTTTACTTTTGTGTGGGCGTGTATTTGTAGGAGGTCTTTTATGTCCCTCTACCCTTCACATTTTATAATAATTATTAATTTAACGATGTTGGACTTTCACTTTTAACGATTACATTTTAATGTTCCCTTCCTATTCCCCGATTCGGCTGTTTCTTTCGATCCTTTCCATTGTATTATCTTCTAATTCCATTTTTTGTTTTTATAGGATTGATCAATATGTCGGATAGTGTAATTCCTGTGACTGCGATGTCAAATGACTATCCCCAGTCGGACCGAATAACCAAACTGGAGGAAGCGTTTACCAGTGTCTATGGCTATAAGCCTGGTTTCGTGGCTCGGGCCTCGGGACGGGTGAATCTGATCGGAGAACACATCGATTACTGCGGCTACGCTGTTCTTCCAATGGCCATCGAACAGGACATCATGATCGCCTTTTCTCCCACTTCCAGTCTAGAATTAAATATCTGCAACCGGGCTCCTCTCTATCCCGATTTTAAGTGCAGTGTTCAAGATGTCCAGATCGACAGAAAGAACCCGAACTGGCACAACTACGTTCTCTGTGGATTTCGTGGGATTGTGGATCATTTTGGTATCCGTATTCCCAAAGGGATGGATCTATGTGTGGATGGAACGATTCCACCCAGTGCCGGCTTATCCAGCTCGAGTGCTCTCGTATGTTCCTCAGCCTTGGCAACTCTACACGCCAATGGGTCGGTTCATTTAATTGATTTGATTACTACTTCGATTTTTAATTGGGGCTTATTTAAAATCTCATTGAATATACGTATAAGAAAGCGGAAGAAACAAAAAATATTCTTTAAAAAAGAAATGTTGCTATTATCAAGAATTTTTTGTCTTAGGGAGGAGGGAATTCTAACTTACTTTTTGAAGCTAAACTTAAAAGCTACGAAGAAAATAAATATTTGGATCGATTTGACTTTTTGGTACAAGCTCCTACTTTCTTTAAATTATTAAAACTTATTAAGTTTTAAAGTTTTTACAAAAACATTTTTATTAGCTATTACTAAATAATGTTATTTGAAAATTGTATCATCACTACTACATTAGTTTCGCAAAAAAAAAAAAAAAAAAAAAAAGGTACCCTAGTTTTCTTATCTTATGTTTTCTTGATAAAATATTAGAGCACATTTTTTTTCTCCTTTACCCCCAATTCATGCAGAGAAATTAATACAAATTTGAAACCCAATATCACAAACCACAGAAAAAAAAATATGTGCAATTTTTTTTTTTTTTTTTGTAAGAAACTAATTGGAAATAACAAACTTTTATTATTATAAAGAAACACAAACATTTTATTATTTGGGAAATTAATTCTATACTTTTAAAGTTAATTTCTTCTTTTCTGATTTTTTTTTATTCTTTTGCTTACTTTTTTAAAGCCATTTATAACTTCTTTTTACATTGCATAGACACCGTGTGTATTTCTAAAAGATAATGGGATTCATTTTTATTCAAAGAATTTTTTTTAAATCAGTTTGAAGAAGGATTTTTTGCTCACCTCCTTGCCCATGCCACAGGATTTAAAACATCATTTATGCATCAATATATAGTTATTACTTAAATTTATTAACTATAATTGAAACAAAACATTAGCTAAGTTAGGAATTTGAAAGAATGATGCTTTAATTAATTATGTTTTAAGATAATTTCTTGTGACTATTAATAAAATGTAGTAAGCATTGTGATAAATATTAACAAAGAAGCAAATAATTTGTTTTGATAATTTTTGTTGTACAAAGCAGTAACACACAATGGCTTTTATAAATTATTTTTCATTCCAATTAATATTTAGCCTTACAATGCCAAAAAAGGAACTTGCAGCTTTATGTGCCCATGCTGAGCATCTGATTGGTACTGAAGGAGGTGGAATGGACCAAGCCATTTCATTTTTAGCAGAACCTGGTGAGTCAGTTTATATACGTACATCTCCGGTCAAGGTCAAGGTCTAATGAATGGGTTTTACCAGTTAGAGAGGTTTTCCTCTTCCTCTTAATGAAAAAGCAATACATTATAGCTCTTTTTATCATAAATATTATCTATCTATTACAATATTCAATTACAAATTACTCATTTCATCATTAATTATATGTCATTGAGGCCTTCAAGAAATTTAATGGTTTGAATAAAAAAAAAATAGTAACAATTGCTTCTACTCATCTACAATTCATAATATGAAGAGCAATTACATTGTGAAATATACATAAAAAACAAAACAAACACTGCAATAAATATAATTTAACAATTACTTATAACTATCAACATTTATTTCCGAAATCATAAAAAAAATCAAGCATCATTGTTCTTGCATTTATGTCATTCCATGGATGCACAAATTCATTGCTATTGGTTGGCAACATTTGAACGGTAGCATTATACAGTGTCTAAAAAGATCCAGAATAAAGTTTCTCACAATTAATCAAATAGATTGAATTCCTGACTTCTCTTGGAGTGGTTTTTGAGATAATCATTTTAAGAAATTTCACATATTTTCTATACATAGAGAAAAAATGTAAAATTTCTTAAAATGATTATTACAAAAACCATTCCAAGAACAGTATAATCCTTTTAGTGGGTGAAAGTAAATGAGAAAGGGTTGTAACTACCTTTCTGGTTTGGCCAACCTTCTCCTTTGCTTTTGCCTGTCAGGTTAATAAATTTTACATCTCTTCAGTACTGAAGATGTGATAGAAGACTTTTCCCACCAAATATTTAATATTTTTAAGTTGTTTTGTATATTATATTAATTCAAGTAATTGTTGCTGCTGTCGAAAGATCACTCACAAAATACTGACTCAGTCACTGTTTTCAAGTACAAGTGTAGCCACCAGCAAATGACTAAGTACATATATACTTTCACCAATGGATGATAATAGGATCTAAAAACGGAAGTAAGCCCCATTGTATATTCATTTTCCCAAGTGCCTTTCTTTCACAATAAGAGTTTGCTGCATCCAACTGTTATTTAACCGGCAGCAAAAACTGTAGTTCCTGCTTTGAATGCTACTCTGCTGATGGTTACACTTTGTGATCTTAAAACAAAGAATGAAACATTTGCACTCGGAGATTGGCCAGTCTATAATTAAATAGTCTTATTCCTTAATGTAAAGCAAATTTGCAGGTAAACTGAGTTGAATGACTTTTTATTTTTATTACATTTAATAATCTATAGTAATATTGCATTTTTTTTTCTCTTTATTCAAAAATGTTGATTATCTAAAAGTCTAAACAATGAAGTATTATTCTGCTCTTTTTCAGGTACTGCAAAGTTAATTGAGTTCAATCCTTTGAAGACAACGGATGTAAAATTACCAGAAGGTGCAGTGTTTGTTATAAGCAACAGCTGTGCTGATCTCAATAAAGCATCAACATCTCATTATAACACAAGGGTTGCAGAATGTAGACTGGCTGCACAGGTCATTAGGATTGTTATTAATAAGATGTGTGAATAAGACATAGTTAATTTGTTAGATATGACTCTTGCTCATTAATTTTAAATTTCACAAGGAAATGCTTCACCTTTTTATAATCTTAGCCCATATTTCTTAAGAGTTCAAAGATATTTTTATATGAAATATTAAAGCTGTGTTAGTCACAGCTTTCCTTGTTTCTAACTTTTACGTGACTAGGACTGCAACAGGTGCAAGCTGTAGGCACGCTTCGCAGCCACGCCCGAGAAAATCGTTTTTGAAAACTTCAAGTGTGTTCATGTAGTTTTGTATGTTACGGTGTTTCCAAGCAGCCCTTGGGGCAGTGGATAAGCTCTCTGTTTCATAAGCGCAGCGTTCTTGGATCTAATCTCGCTGCTGACGATGTTTGCAGTTTTTTATTGTTTTTTTTTCTTCCAATCCCTACGTCAGTTACATTACAGATGTATCAAAATTATGCAATGAAAACACATTTAATAATCACTTTTGACAAAACATTTTACAGTTTGTTATTTTCATAATCTCTCTTGTGAAAAATTGGACATTCCATCGAAAATATACAAATAGAAATATAATTCCTGTTAAATGTCAATAATCGTAAATATCATATATGATTGGAGATGGTATAAAATACAAAGTATATGAATATGCTTAAAGTTTTCAAACTTGATTCTCTCTGGAGTGGCTGCGAAACGTGCTCTACAACTTACACCTGAAGTCCTAGTCATGGCCTACATGTGCAATGAAAATTGATTGAATTGGTAGGGGATGTTCATATTCTCCCCTTTGTTAGTGGGCTACGTGTCTATCATGCCCTGTTGGCAAAGAGGGAAAAAGTGTCTCTTTCATAGAAATAAAGCAGGATTACCTGGTTCCCACATTTACACCAAGGGTTCAGTTGAGGGAGTTCGATTTGTGCTTTCACCGATCACTTGTAAAGTGATTGGTCAATGTCATGATTCTTCAGTTCTTGAAAGATGTGTGGAATACTGTCCATCAGAAACAGGATATTTTATTGCTTTTGGCTGCTCCACCTCTAATTCAATGGCTTAAATTTATAGTCATTTTTGGAGGTTAAATCTGTAGGGATGGTTGTCATTTGAGGGACGATGCCCAGCAAGGCTCACAGCAAACTTAGTGAAAATCAGCCTTAGTTGTGTTTTCATTTTGTAAATTGACTTTTAAAAAAATATTTCCTATCCCTGGAAAGATCACTTTAACATTTTAAAGTTATTATATTTGCAGTTGTTTGATATTTTTCTAATTCTCAAAAGTTTGGACATTGTTCAAATGCTTTCTCAACTTAATATCTTACTTTTGAATTATGTTTAGCATTTGTAAAACTTTGTTGAAACAGATCAGAGTGACAGAATAATTACAAATAAATGTAAGACTATTCACAATTAGGATTTTCGTTTGGAATAGTTTGATTCTACTTTAAACAAACTTCAGAATATCAATCGTAAGGTCATAATAGAGACAGTCCAGCTTATTACATGAAATGTCAGAATGACTTTAAATTTAGATCGATATTAATCAGTTGTCACTTATACAGGTTTATGTTCCGACCAGGTGATGATAAATCAATCGTTATTAAAACTTACAGCATTTAATTCAACACTGTTAAACATATCCAATTAAACCTTTATATGTAATAGACAAAAATAATTCAGATAATTATAATACAGTATGGTATTATATATATAAAATTACATAACATTATATATATATATATTTTAATTTTTAAACTTTTTTATTTATGGCTCTTCAGTTGTAGGTTGGACAATTGTAAATCAAATTAATTTTGATTAAGTTTTTGCTTAAATTGTTAGGAGTTTCATCCTTTTTAAGTTACTATAAAATACTTATGACCAATGTTAAAAACTATTCTTTTTGATAAAATTAAGGTAACGGAGCCTTGACACTGATAATGGTCGTTTCAACATTATTCCTAGATAGGGTAATCAATAAATAACAGTTTATTTAAAAGAGCATTGACTCGGAATGAAAATGAGAACAATGGAGATTAAAAAAAAGAAAATACAATTTTTATGAAAGGTTACATTGGAGCTTTTATTTATTTATTTTTGAAAAACTGAATCTATATATAATTTTATTTACAATATTTAGTTAAGTTGTAGGTTTTCCCAAATGTATTAAATAATGGTATTCATTTAGTTTATTTTTTTTTTTGTTTATAGGGTGATGCCACAATTGATTACAGATTTAGCTTTATTTTTAAATAGAAATATATAACCTAGAAAATCATAAAATCGGTTGATAATTTATTCATGTTTTTTCTTTCTAATTAACTTTAATCTGTTTATTTACTCTTGGGGCAGTTTCTTTTCTATCTACTTTCTAGGGCTTTAAAAAAATGTAAATCTTGTATTGTACAGAGGTCTTTCTATATTCTTTGCATCCATTAACTCCTTTTAACCCCCATCAAGTGGAATCTAAGAAACATCAAAACTAATAAATCTGTTCTTATTGAAAATCAAAACTGGGAAAATATTTTGCAATTGCACCAAATCAGATATGAGTTTCTTCAAGCAATTGATATCTTCAGTAGTTATACATTGTAGTCAAGCAAATTGATAAATTGTGATTTTTACTATAATCTGCACTTCAAATGATTTGTAGTTGGAAAAATTGTTGTAAAGACTGGACTGTGAAATTTATGGTAAGAGGGTACTGTACTGCTACAATTGCAGTTGCTTTTCTTTCTTCCAGCTGCAAACCTTTGTAAACCATGATTCAGTTGCTTGCTTTAACAGGCCTTTCTAGTTTTTTTTTTTTATTTAAAGATTGAATCATTTATTTCACTCTTCAGAAAGACTAGGAATTTTTTTTTTGTATTATTGTTGTTGTTATTATTATCTTTTATTGTGTAATAATTTTCTTTTTTGGTATTTTTCAGATTTTAGCTAAATCTGGTGGTTTAGATTGGACAAAATATCGTATACTGGGAGAGGTTCAACAAACTCTTGGCATTCCACTTTGTGAAATGGCAGAAACGGTGGCTAAAACCTTCCATAAAGATCCTTATACGAAGCAGGAAGTTTGTGAGATTCTGAATGTGAGTGAGGAAAAGCTTGAGGAAACCAGTCTTAGTGAAAAAACACGTAATCTGGATTCCTTTATGTTGTATCAGAGAGCGATGCATGTTTTCACAGGTAGCTACTTTTGTTAATGTTGGAAAATTAAGAATTTTATTATAAAAACATAAAAAAAAATCAAGAGCATCAGGGAACCACAAATAAATAAATAAACACATATACTTTCTTTCTTTTCTTAAATGAAAATTTAGTTTTTTTTACTAATAAATATCAAATATTTATTGTAATTATTGTTTTGTAATTTTCCTTTTTTGAAACAATATTCTACTAAAAACTAGAACTAGAGCCAGAAAGAATAAAAAGGGTATTGAATAGAACTTCTCAAAATCAGTTTATAAGAGACAGCGTATAATTATAGAAAAGAAACTAGGAATTAGTTAAATGTTGTTTTGTTTAGAAAGTTAAAACAGAAAAAATAAGATTATTAAAATTATGCTCTATAATTTAAACAAAACATTATTTTGCTAAAATTTTATAAAGCAATACAAATCAGCTGAGAAAGATAAGTATGTACTATGGGTGGCATTCCCAATGTCACATTCCAAAGTAGTGCTTTCCTTAAACCAGTCTAAGAGTGGAGAGCTTGTGGCATGCGGGGAGCAAGCGATGCAAGCATCAAACAGTAAACGTGACATTGGGAATGCTACCCACAGTACAATGTACCCACAGAAAGACATACATTCTTCCAATTGAAGAATACATTTTATTCTTCAATTACATGGCGAGTCAAATAGTATACATCTGAATAGTGCCTTCCGTACTAGAGATTGGATGATCTTTAATAATACTCTTAATCAGTGCTTTTTTTGTAAAAAAAAAGGTGGTGGAACGCTAATAATTTTTTTTTTCTTTGCAATTTTATATAATATTCATAATACTATGAATACCGTGCACAAGCAGAACCGTCGTAATAATTTTGTTGCCGTTTGCCGACCTGCTCTGCTCAACATGGCGATTCTATTTGGACCAAACATCAATTTAAATAAAAATCCGTCAAAAAAAGGTGGTGGAACGCTGTTCCAATGCGTACTATGACAAAAAGAGCACTGCTCTTAATAATTACAACAAACTGGAAGTAATCTCTTTAATCTTTTGGATAGGAAATTATTACTTGTACTTACTGTAGATTTTACTTGCTAAAAATGTAATTTGATGATTGTTGCAAAAAGTAAGTAAATAAATAAATAAAATAAATTTATTTATTTATATAAGGGATTTTTTTTATAAATTTAAATATTTATTTAGAATTCTATCAAATATTAATAACTTTATTCTTTTTATTCCACAGAGGCTAATCGTGTCTGGGAGTTCAAGACTGTCTGTGATAAAAATGATAAAAATGCTTTAGCTGCCTTGGGCAGTTTAATGAATGCTAGCCATGCAAGTTGTAGGGATTTGTTTGAATGCAGTCATCCTAATCTTGATACGGTGGTTGATATAGCATTAAAAGCAGGAGCCCTGGGTTCCCGCCTTACTGGAGCTGGGTAAAATTACTTCTAGCATTTTACTAATTATAGATTTCAAATAACTATATAAATAAATACAGGAAAAAGTTAGGTTGATCATAAAAGAGCCTTTAAGCCAATAGGAATGGACCCTTACTGCAGTCATTTTGGAATGATTAACATTACATCCTAGTTGTTTTTACTTTTATTGAAACATTTAACTTTTTTTATGCAACGGTTTTTTAGCCAGTGTTGATTTGAATATATATTTATTGTTAATTTTAATCATTGATTGTGATTATTATAATCTTTCAAATTATTAATAATTTGCTAAACACAATCAGCTAGACTAATGTTTGCGATAACCTTATAAGTTCTAATTATTTTCAAATACTGTCCAGGGGTTCCCAAAGGGAAATATTTGGTAAAGATTTGGTGTGTTAATTAAATTTCTAATTTAATACATGATTACCAAGATACAATATGAATTATGATAATCAAGAAAAAGTGGAAATAAATAAAACGCACTTACTTACTAAAAGTTGAGAGAATTATAAACATGGTAATAATCCGACACTTTCGGAATACTGCGTTTATTCCTTCATCAGGGATGGCATAAACATATAGGACATTAAAACAACATTTAGGACGACACGAGGTGGGAAGGCATGTTGAGAGTGAGGGAAGTGAGAGGATTAAGAAAGTTTAGCAATAGTGACAGGCGATTTGCTCGCCGATACTGTATGATAATACAGTAAATTTTTAGGAATCACAATATTCCATAAAAACAAAAACAAAACTATGAAGATCCTTTATGGTTTGTTTTACAATAACAAAAAAAAAAAAAGCAAATGAAATTTACTTTTCTTTCACATGTGCTCACAACAAGGCTAGAAATAAATTGTCTTATAATTCCTGGAACTATTGAAACTTCAATATATTCTTTAGAATGATAGAAATAAGAAATTTTTTTGAAAAACGGCTTTTGGAACTATAAAAATTTATTTATCCCAGATTGATTTATTATTTGTCCCTTGTTAATAATTAAATAAAATATGAACCAACTTTATTGATATTTAGCTTATTAGTAAGCTTTATTTTTTACAACCGAATTCTCCATTAGAAAATAGACTTGTCTATTTTAGGTCTAAAGAAGAGTTTAATAGATTCTATAAAATTAATATGAATGGTGGTACCATCTGCTAAGCAAAATAAACTTCAATTTTTAACTATATCTTACTGAAACAGGACTAGATTGATTTTGATTTTTAGCAAAACTGATTTTTGCATGAACAACTAGTGAAAGAGTTTTTACTTCTCATTCCTTAAAATTGGATGAGCATTAAACTAGCCCTCTGACCTTCACTTTGTCCAGATTTTCTATCTCCCTACCCTCATTTGAAAACATTTCAGCATTTTGCTTTATAGTATAAAACAAGGTAGCACACTTTAGTAATATTAAAAGTAATACATATTCATGACAGTTCAGAACATTGTCTATTCTTTGTCAGATTGGTTAAAGTTTACATCTGTTTGGAAATATAAGTAATTTTGAAAGAATGAGAGTAGGGGAAGGGGCCAATACAAATCCAGGAGAGAGATTTTCATTTACTTCATTGGGAGAAGTGAGGTAGACTTTGGGCTATATTGGGGAGAAGAAATATTTGGAAGGAAAATGAAAGTTGACCTGCATTTAGAAGCTCGAATGTTAGTGGGGAAAATCCTTCATGGGCCTTACCGAGCTATTTCGAGCCACACCCAGGCCACAGCGTGTGCCCCCCCCCCCCCTGCATTGCAGGGATTGGTGTTACCTAGATCCGGCCCTGCCTAAGGAGTTAATGACATGTAATAAAAGGGAAGAGGTTGAAACTGTCATGAATATGTATTAATTTTAATATTACTTAAGTGTGCTACCTTGTTCTGCACTATAGCTATTAATTAAATGAAGAACTTGCTTTATAGTTTCAAAATTTCTGATTTTCTAAGATACAGAAAAGATCAGCTATAAGGTAGTTAACAATTTACAAAAAAAGCCACATCATCAAATGCTGACTTCTTGCCTCCTTCCAAGTATTTATGAAATACTTGTCTTATAAATAAATATAATTTATAAAAGAAGTTTTGTTATGTGGTAGGAATGATGTTCTCTGTTCTTGTTTCAGGTGGGGTGGCTGTGCGGTTTCCTTAGTACCTTCTAATAAAGTTCCATCATTTCTAGAAGAAGTCAAGCGGAATTTTTACAATAAGACATCTGAACGTAGCAAAAATATCACTTCCCGTATTTTCCCCACTCAACCAGGAGGAGGAGCTGTGATTTATAAGTTTTAAGAAGTTTTTTTAAACTCCTCTTAGAATATTCCTATTAAAGTGATTTTCTTTTTAAATATTATAGCAGTATACTAAGAACGACAGGATCTATTCAGTATTATTATATATTTGAGTTTGTGAATAATGTAATTGAAATCCCTTTTTAAATATCTTAAATGTGATATCAGTGTAGATCTCTTCATAAGTTTCAGGGACCAAATAAAATTGTTTGAAAAAAATCAACATTTATTTTATGAGCAGCTAAATTTAACCAACAACTTTCTTTTAAAATAATTCTTAAAATTCTAGAAAATTGTAAGGGCATGTCTCGTATATATCTGTGCCATATACAAAACACTTCAGACAAATATGACTTGTATTCAGGATTTATTTTATTTGTTTCCCAGAATAGCAAAGACTTGCCAACATTAATAACATAGTGGAAAACTTAAACTCTTCCTTGCCACATCCTTTCTTTAGTTACTTTATTCCAAGATTCCCAGGGAAAGAGTTTTTCCAGAATTTTTTAATATATTCTATCAAATTAGATTCTCCGTATTGATCATACAGTTACTTGAAAAGGAAAAAAAAGTTGGAATATATTTAGTGTCACAGGATGTAAGAGTCCCATCCTGATTTAGAGTATTAAATAAAAATGTTCCCCATAAAAAAATATTTAAAACTGACATGTTAATTTTGTGGGGAATTTTCTGTATCCTCCCCACAATCATTATGAACCAATCCTCACATCTGCCACTTAACAAAAACAATGACACCTGTTAACCAACGAGCGGCACTGAAGTATGTATATACTTCATATATACACTGTCGGGCCACTTTATTAGGTACACCCCTGCTGTGCGCATGAATGTCTGGACCCGACGTCTCACAACAACTCTTCAAGCCGGTGGGGGCAGTGTCATGTGGGGGATGTTTTCCTGGCACACGTGGGTCCATTGATACCTCTGGAGGATGCTAGAGCGTACCTAAACATCGTAGCTGACCAAGTGCAACTGTACATGTTAACAGTTTATCCTCATGCAGATGGCTACTTTTAGCAGGATAATGCGCTGGTGCACAAAGCCCGCATCACTACGGGATGGTTTGAGGACCATGACGATGACTTTTCCTTGCTGCAGTGGCCCACTCAGTCCCCGGATCTCAGCCCGATTGAAAATTTGTGGGATGAGCTGGAATGGGCTGTTCGCTCCAGGCCTACACCACCTCCATCAAATCTTCAGGAACTGCGTGACACACTCATATCTGCATGGTACACAATACCTCTACAATGTTTTCAGCATCTTGTGGAATCCATGTCTCGACGAATTCAGGCTGTTTTGAGGGCTAAAAGAGGCCCAACACGCTGCTAGGTAGGTGTACCTAATAAAGTAGGTGCATCAAGTAGTAGGTGCATCATACTTGGAGGGATAAAAAGAGAAATCATGGGATAAGGGCACAAACTAAAGTTACTGATGCACTAGGATTTATTTAAATCTGCAAAGTGGAGATGGGAAGACATTTATCTTGAAGAGATGACATTAGATGGACCAGAAAAGCTACATGATGACTACCAAAGGGAAATAGAAAACAGGTCACGCAAAGACAAGATGGGCAGAAAACATAGTTAAGGAAGCTGGAAGGGAATGGATAGAAAAGGCAGAAGATTGAAAGAAGTGTAAGACGATAGGGGAGGTCTTCATCCAGCAGTAGGCGGAAAATGGCTAGGAAAGATGAAAAGACGAAAAAAAGACACTGAAGTTAAGCTCACAAATAGAACAGATTAATTATTGTGGTAACATTAACTGGTGCTATGTGGTAATCTATACAACAGAGATGATGTTGTAGACTAGAATTACTTCACATTTTGATAACAGGAAAGCAATAATGAAAAACATTCTTCTTCAATTTAATCGAGGCAGAGAAAAATCAAACCGACTGTTAAGTTCTTTTAGAGAAACATTTCAGTAGTCAAACCCCCCCTCCCCACACCCCAAGTAATTAACAATGAAATAAAGGTGATTAGGGGAATTATTAAAAAAAAAATCAATCTGCAAGAAAAGTTGTAAGAAATCCACTTTTGTTTTTTCTCTACCTGCTAATAAGGGGAAAATTGGATGGAAGGACTTACATTTTGAAAATCTCTCAAAAGAAAAAAAAATGCCATTTACAAACAACTAACTTTATTTAAATCTCCAAAAATAAATTCAAGATACTGAATTAAGTTAAAAATCTCCATATTTGTTTTATATTCTTTGCTTGTAATTCATTTATTTTTCTGTGATTCTACTTGATTGCTTTAAATCCTAGAAATTCAATGTCATGGCATCCACACAGTAGAAGAGTTTATTAAACTCTACAGCTTGGTCTTCTCTATCATTTAGCTGAGCGTAGAAATGTGTTGAATGATCTCTGCAGGACAAAAATGGAGCTGTTAATCATGAGACAATTAGAACTTGGCAATAGATCATCAGTAGAGACTGATTATCTATACCATTCAGTAGTTGAGAATATAAGCAGATGAAAGCATTATAACCCATGTGTAAGATGAATGAACAGGGAGATGCCTCCCAAAAATAGTACTCCCTCCGTCCGAAAATATGATATACAATTATATAATTATTTGTGTTTTAAAATATATATCATATTTTCGGACGGAGGGAGTACAATTTTAGCCAAGAAATTTGCAGGCAAATAAAATAAAATTAATTTTCTCAAATTTTATCAGAAGAAAATCTCTTTCATTAATAATAAAAGAAAATTTATATCAATTTCGGAAAATTTGGAGCAAAATTTAGGTGAATGAATGTCTTGGAGAATATAATACAAATAACAATCATACCAAGTTCATATCAACTTGAAATTAATATTATGAGGCTTTTAATGCAACTATTGTAACCTTTTGTTCCATTTGAATAAAATAATTTACTAATATGTTTGAAATAAAAACAGGTAATGAGGGGAAACGACATACACATATGTATATATAAAAAAGGTATATAATAAAAAAGGAATAGATACATTTTGGACAGTTTTGTCAGGCAGTTTTATGCCATGACAGCGTATACCGTATGCTGATGATGTCATGGCAAAAAACCACCTGACGAAACTGTCCAAAATGTAACTATACCTTTTTTATTATATATTTTTTTATATATACATACATGTGTGTTGTTTCCCTCATTACCTGTTTTTATTCAATGGCTCACACACATTAAACATCAGATTATTTAATGTTTGAAGCAATCAAATCTACTGACTGTTCCAATCTAATAATAATAATCTCAAAGTGGTAAAGTATTTGTGGTTCTAGGCATTAGCACAAATGTAGAGAATGTTTTCTTTCTGTAACTTGCAAAATTTGTTATAAGAATGAAATTACAGAAACAAAACAATGTATATATATATGCCCTTCATATATTATGACTGATAGAAAATTAAAAGAATGCAATGCTAGGAACATAACGAATTTGTTATTGGAAGGCTCGATGTGGGCATTACTAGGAACTGACGGCGCTTCAACTTGAATGGCAAATTGACATCACTCAGTTGAAAATCGATCTTGGGTATATTGACAATATCACATCTGTTCCTTTCCGAAAGAACTTCTGCCGTGATTAAATTGCGATGACACTCCTTAACGACCATCTTGCACCATTACAGAGTTCTTTCTTTGGATTGAGATTGTGAAGGAGCATCACAATGGATCCTTTCTTGAGGCTCAGCTGATGAGGTGGCATGCTGGAGTGTGTGAAGAAACTCTACAGGACAGTTTAGTTCATCGCTTGGATCATCTGACTCTACTAAATCTTCAGTTTTCTGGTCTCTTGCATTACACACAGAATTGGAAAACCATATGCACATATATATATATATATATATATATATATATATATATATGTCGTAAGAGAATTAGGAAACCCAGCTCTTTTTAAAGGGCACTGTCATTTGGCAATGACCCTGGCAAATTGAAAATCATCTTGTATTTTCTATTCAGTCTGACATTTTGCAATCATCCCACACAGCTTCAGGCTATTAAGAAAATACACTCAGTCAGCCTAATTTCATGCAGACTTATTGCAATAAGATTCTCTGCAGCAGGTTTCATTGTGTAAAATCGAAACATTTCGAGGTAAGCTTATTTTCAAATGATTTTGCATGATCATTTACTAGATAAACTAATCCTTGTCTGGCTAACTGTGATCTTGAGATAACAGTATACATCAAGTCGTAATCCATGCTCCTAGCCTATGAACAACTGCCTGCGGTGTGGGTGAAAATTTTGACAATTTTGTAAGTCTACACAAAGTGTCACCAGACGCCATTATGAACTGCCTTTCTTGGTAATCTTTCTTAAACATCTTTTGTTTGTCTAATAAGCCTTCCATGTCTTTGGTGTTTTACAATTAGCCTGGATGAAATTTCTTAATAGCCTTTCTTAATTATACTGAGCCTGATTTTCCAATTCACCTACGACATATATATATTTTAAGCTTTATTTTGGATAGGCAATATAATGTGAAAAAGGAATGAAAATCTTTTAAGAATTGTATTTAATCTGTCTCATCATATTTTATGAAATTTGCTTTATAAAATTATTATTATTATTTAAATGCATTTACATTAAGAAATGTTGAACATATTCAGTGCCAGTAAGGGGATTTCATTTATGCCATTAATAGCCAACTGAAATCCTTTCTTTCTTTCTTTCTTCACAATTCCAAACATGATTCAGAATATGGGGGGAAAAAAGGAAAAGAGAATTAAGTTTTTGATATTTATGATTCTTAATGAACAAAATTCACAATTGATTTAAGTGATTGAATTACTCTTCATGATTTATTCATAATAAATTTTTCTTACTATTTACAATAAGAATGAATATGAATTTCTAATTAGCATTCAATGATTAAAAAGGTGAAATTTATGATACATTTCATTCACTGCTATCTGATTCACTACCACTATATGAACTCAACAGACTCAAAGCATTTGATGACGGTTGAAGGAACGATTTAGTTTTCATTTCATCTTTTGATTTCTCAGATGCACTTTCTTTGTCTCCTCCCTTTTTAACTTTTACCAAAGACACCAACTGATTTCGACTTAAAGCGGATTTGGAATTTTCTGGCTTTTGCTTGTTTTCATTTCTTTGGGTTGTTTCCTATAAAAATTGAAAACATTGAAAAGATTAGTTTTAAAAGTAAATTGTATTATCTAAGTCTATTCCAAGAATTACTTTCATACCTTAGCATTTCCCAATGAAAACTGCTTCCCAATGAAAAGGCAAATCATGAATTATGAGTGAAGAAACAGACAACGTATGGATTATAATGCAAAAAAAAAAAAAAAAGACTCTGCTTGCTTTATATCACTGGAAAGACATTTCTGACCAACTATTTTCTTGTGATGTCTGTTGTTACATGCTGTGCAGTAAAGACAACTTATAGCTTATTTATTGAAAGATGATAACAAGGACTTTCATCCCATTCAGCTGGAATACTTCACATTCAGACTTTTATCAGTAGTACTTTTTTTTAAACAAGGTATAGAAGTGAGCTTCATTAGCAAACAGGATATTTCATGATATGGCTTTTTATGAATAGATCTCTTTTTCTCTGAAAAATAACAAACTATCAAATCTAAACTATTAGCAGCTGACTTATTGCTAAGAGACATTCAAAAAACAAGAAGAAGAAGAGTCCATCTTTTACATAAAGTCTCAATAAAATCTGGAAGTAATCAAGCATTTAAACGATCTTGCTATATACCAAATTTCATGAAAATCAGTCATTAGGAATTCAGTTGTTTCATTCAAATGGACAGATATAAAACAAAAATCACAGAGCTATATACTTACATGAAATGTATCTATAAACACTTTCAAAGCTTTACTTTAACTTTCTTTTCAAACTTGTAGAATAATGATAATAAACAACTGTGGCTTCAATGAAAAATCTCTCAAGCTTCTACATTCACAAAATAGGAAAAGCTTCCAACAACCTCAGTTGTTTTTTTTTTAATGCACATTAACCACAGTAGACAATTCAGTTATGATTAAGGATTTTAGACTTGGCTATTTCACATAATTTTAAGAATACATTAAATAGAATTAAAAATGATAACAATTGTTTAAAGTTCAAGATAATTGTTAAAAAAAATGATTGAAATGAAAATCTCTCTAAACACTTAAACTGAATAAAAAGGAGGAAAAAAATGTATTATCAATAGTGATACTTAATTGTAATGTATTATTTAAATGCTCTCAGTGATGCGGGAATATTTGCAGCGTTTATTCAGAATATATATAGAAAGGCTCCTTTGCTGTGATTAATTTTATACAATAAATGCTTAGAACTTGGATGCTTTCCCAAGATTTGGAAAACACTTGTGTTGTGTAATCCATAAATTAAACCATTCAAAACTTGATTGTGTAAGTGATTACAAGGATATTAGTTAACTTCCTGTAATTAGTAATGTTTAGAGAAATTGCTTATGAGTAGAATAAAGTTTCATTTGTAACAAAATAATTGTATTAATAGTTAACAATTTGGTTTTTGCAAACAATCATGTTCAGTTTATGCAATTTCTTATGTTGTTGACAAAGTTAAAGATATTAAAACTGTTAAGAGTAAAAGTATTTTGATATCTTTGGATATTTGTGGAGCTTTTGATTGTGTTTGGTAGCCTAAAAGACTTTTCGAGTTTAATCGTGTAGGATTCCTAGAAATTTATATGCAATTGTAAAAGGCTTTTTAAATGAATCGGGGGGGGGCTTCTTTAATTGGTGCAGTAAAATAATTTAACAAACCTTAAATAAAAATTGTCATCAGAGGTCTATTTTTGATTCCTTTTTTGTGGAACTTTGGTTTTTGATTATTTATTAAATAACTATAACTGGTGTAAATGTTGATGTTTCTGCAGATGATATATAAGTTATTGTTAAAGATAAAAGCATTCCAGAAAATTATATAATTTAGTAATAATTCTAAATTAAAATGACTGAAGATTGGTTAGGAACAAGTAAAGTAATTATAAATGTTGATAAAAGAGTTGAATTGTTCCTTTGTTTTTGAGAAATGTTAATAATTTAATCTTAATATATATATAAAAGGCAAAACCCACAGACTGACTCACTCACTCATCAACGCACAGCCAAAACTGCTGAACCTAGGAACTTTAAATTTTTAAGGGATGGTTCCCTTTAGGATGTAGGCTCTTACTAAGAAAGGATTTTTGGAAAAACCACCCCTAAAGTGTGGAAATGGGGGGGGGGGGAGTTTCTCGAAGGTTATGCATATCTTGGAAACCGCCTGAGTTGGAAACACGAGATTTGACATTAGTGTTTTTTTGTCAAAATCAAAAAGACCGATATTCAATGACTTTTCTATATTGAAGTTCTAAGGGGTGTAAACGGGGGGGGGGGGGGGGGCAACTTTCTAGAAAGGTATGCATATCTCGGAAACCATGAGATGGAAGCATGAAATTTGATTTGTTCTTTGACAAAATCGAAAAAATATTGTATTTGACGAATTTCTGATATTGGCATCCTAAGGGAATGTGGAGAGGGAGAGTCTTCAAGGTTAATAATATCTTGGAAATCGTTTGAGCTGGAAACACGAAATATGATGCGAGTGTTCTTTGTCAAAAGCAAAAAGATATGTATTATCTTTCGATGAATTTTCAATATTGGTATCCTAAGGGATGTAAATGGGAGGGTTCTTGACGGGTCCACCTATCTCGGAAACTGCTTACTCACTTG
This sequence comes from Thereuonema tuberculata, assembly GCA_023159025.1. Taxonomy (NCBI): domain Eukaryota; kingdom Metazoa; phylum Arthropoda; class Chilopoda; order Scutigeromorpha; family Scutigeridae; genus Thereuonema; species Thereuonema tuberculata. The sequence goes on along the minus strand of JAFIDM010000001.1, from coordinate 147,015,455 downwards.
AAACTCGGGAAAAACACTCTTCTTTAAAAATGAAGAAATAAATGTTCAACGATTTTTCAAAGAAACAAAAAATACCCAAAGAGGGAATGGGAATGAATATCTCAGAAGTTGCTTATTGCAGAAAAGTTAAGCTCGGGGAAAAATACTGTTTTTAAAAAAATAGAGAAATACATGTTAATGATTTTTTCAAAATAAAAAATGCCCGACATGTGAACAGAGAGGGAAAATCTGTGGTGGGAAACTTCCTTGAAATTATGTGTATCTTGGAAACTGCTTAAGCTAGAAACGTGAAACTCGGGAAACATACTCTTCTTACAAAATGAAGAAATACATGTTCAAATGTTAAAATATTCTTCATCGATATTCTTCTTCATTATACTCAAATAACCAAGCAATTACTGAAATTTCAAATAACTCCTACCTTAATACCACTATATTTCATCTTCCTCAGCGAGAGACTTCTTGCTGTTTTTTTGACTTATTGTTTTTAGCATGATTTGGACTTATTAGTATTAGATAAGTTATGAAATATCTGGATTGTTGTTTTTTTAAGTTTGTTTAGTTCTTTTTGTATCCAAATGTATTTATGAGGAGGAAGAGTTAATTTCTTGTCTTCTATCATCACCTGAAGAAGTCTCTCACTGAGGGAGTTGAAATATCGTGATATTAAAGTAGGAGTTATTTGAAATTTCAGTAATGCTTGGTTGTTTGAGTATGCTCAAATGTATTTCAAAAACAACAAAATACCCGAAGGGTGAACAGAGGGGGTGGGGGGTGGATTTCTATAATAAAGTAGGTGTCCTCACTGACTCACACACAGCTGAAACTCTAAACATAGAAACTTTAAATGTTAAGGTTTCTTTTAAAATTGGGCTAAACGTTTTCTCAGGGTTTGACAATTTTTTCCCCTAAAAGGTGGAGAAGGGCAGGAAGTCTTATGTCCTCCGATCTTGATGAAAATTGATATCTATGGGTTTTCAGGTTACAAAATACAAATATAACCTGCATTTGTAATTATCACAAGATTATTTTACCAACTGGGAAAGGTTTGAAGTGATCTCACATGCACAATTTCTTCCTTCTCCACACCAGGACAACTCTTTTTAATTTGCATGAAGCATGGGTGTTTTGCTAGTAATTTAAAATTATATAATAAGTCAATTTATATTAAGTAATATCTTATATATCGTGGGTTGATGACTGAAAATAAGTTGTCATGGAAGAAACATATTGAATCTTTAGAAATAAAATGTGTAAGTTTGATAGGTAATATTTTTAGATGTTTTCAAAATACGATTGCAGTATCATGCTATGGAAATTATTTATGATGTGGCTTGGAGGCTATTTTGGTTTACATTTCTGAAGTTAGGTATATTGTAGTTGAGAAATTAAAAAATTAGAAAAGAATCACTAAAAGTAGTTTAAATTCTTTTAAAAATAATTAAAGCTTACAGAATTGTCTCCTATGAAGCTGCTCAAGTATTAAGTGAAGTTAAGGCAATTCTTGAAGTTAAAGATATACAAAGATAGATATAATACCAGTTTCCTCTAACCTTGCTTGTATTTGAGTTATTGAGAAACAACCACATCCTAAAGAGTTAGTGCAGAAAACATTATTAGTCTATTTATAGCAACTCTGATAATAGTGTTGGTGCGTTTGTTGTATTTTATAATGTATTTTTTGCTAAAAATATATGAAATTAGAACAATATTTTGCAGCAATATATCCTTTGTATTTATTAAAAAATAAATAATTAAGTATATTACTAACTAGAATTATAGCTATATTGAGTCTAATAATGCTGGTATTAAAAAAATATTTTTTAGTGATGTATGCAAGAGATTAAAATGTAAGCATTTTAATATAGATTGTCTACGTATATAATTTTTAACTGGGCAAGGTACTTTTTCAGATGATTTACATCGTGTTCATGTGACTGGTTCATCTTTATGTGCATATGGTGAAGATAAACTTCTGTTCACTGTTTATTCAATTGGAAACAGTTTTTATGTGAAAGAATGGAAATCTTTGGATTCCAAATTGGAAAATTTTAATAATTATTATATTTGTGTAGTTTATGAAGAATTACAATTGTTTAAAAAATTGCATAAAAGCTATTTTGCTACTATGTATAATAATCACATGTAATTTTATTTGTTTGTGTTAAATATTGTATGATATCATAAATAACTATAAATATATTTATATTCGTGTAATACTAGCTATATTATTTAAATAAACAAAATATCAGAGTTTATTAATAGTTACGAGACTGTTCGTATTAATATACTTTTTTCATACATTTATTTTGCTGATGATTATTCATTTCTTATCAATGTGGGTTAAAAGTAACAGCACATTGTATAAATTACTCTCTACCTAATACATTATCCACAAATTTGTTTATGTTGGAAAGTTATAGGTAACCTTTCGCATACATGCATTCCTCTCATTTACAATAATAACATCAAAATTTCATCCATTTTTGAAGCAATGGAGTTGCCTACATCCCTTGATAGCAACTGTTAAGTTAATCTCTGACAATAAGTCAAACTTTCTTCATCAATAACTAAAATCAACAAACTGGAGAAGATATAATCTGACTTTATATTTTACTTATGATAATCATTATTTTATTATCTTAGTATTACTGTATAAATTGAACATGAAATAATAAAGTGGGTTATGCATTCTAAAATCACTTTTAAATAAAGATATTTTACCTCAACCAATATATCTGTGGGTTTGTCTCCAACAGATAATGCAGGCTTTTTAAAAATAGGACCTCGAGAATCATTGCTATCCTCATCATCATCATCATCATCCATTAGCCTTTTAATTGTAGAATTATCTGTATTTCGCCCAAAGACAGACCTGCAAATAAGTAAAATGGATGAATTAAAAAATCTGAGTTTTTAATGAACAGATTGAGATGTAAAAATGACTAAAAAAAAACAAAACAAAAAAAAAAAAACCCTCTCACTTAATCTCTGCTTTTTTTTTTCACGTTCAACATGAAATGTGAAATAGTGTATTTGCATCTCTGTTATCAGCGAATAGGAAGATGGATGACACAAACAAGGTGAAGAACATGGATTGAAATGTTAATAATAATGATACTGCATTTGCTTACCAGTGATGTGCTTTACTGTAGAAGATTACTGTTGATATTGCCTTCACAATAATATATAGTTTGTGTTGCTGTTAATCATATTAGCTGAGTAAATACCTGAGTAATATATTTTTCATTTAACATCTCAATTCATTTCTACTGTCAAATACCTAACAATTTAGTTGACATCAACTCAACTTGAATAAAGTGTCAGATATCCAAGAATGTAACTTCATCAAAATGTGCATTTTTAAGATATATTTAAAAAAACAGACTCTTTCAGGTAGTTTTAAATTTTACATTTGAAAAACATAATATAATAATGAACTAAGATTCTTACTATTGTTATAATAGTGATTAAAAAGGAAATGTTTTACAGTAATGTACACTAGCAGTATCATCCAAATCATTACTATCCAAAGCAAATAAAAATATCAAATCATTCAGCTATGCAAAAAATCTGCTTTCTTTTTGGTATTCCTTCCTTTCATCAACTTTAGTCAATTATGGACCACGGGCTAGCCCTACCTGACAACGTCAGTGTGAGGCTAGGAAATTTAAGAAGGGGGACAAGATTCACATCCAGTCCAGAAACAACCCTGAGATAGTAAGTCCCAGGGGAGAAACAGATGAAACATCCATGCTCTCGATCGGGATTTGAACCCGGGTACCGGCACATAGGCCGCATGGCAGACCAACGCCTGAGACCGCACGGCCTTTTTTGGTATTATTTAACCTTGAAATTTTTTTTTGATTTCTGATGTTTCTTTTCTGGCAGGAACAAAAAGCTCAATGTGGAGTTAGATTTTGAGTTAGATGTGTTCTAAATTAGTTCTCAAAAGGTTAACTGAAAGAGAAAATTTGTTTTTCATGTTTATTCTTTTTGGATTTCCAGTAATTCATTTTTGTCATTTCTCCACAACCACAAGAGTTGTGGAGAAATTTACAAAAATTTACAACTGTCTGCTTGTGTCACTGAAATTGACTGCAGCAGATAAATGAACTGACTCTACAATGACAAGTTACTTAATATAGAAGTGCATTAAACATCATCCCATTTGGCAGCTTAGTTTCAAGGTTCCTCATGGGCTTTTATAATTACCTTTAGTGATAAGATTCCCAAGCAGTTATTATATTTTGTCTGACTTCTCCACCTCCCAGTCTTATAACATCATCACTGTATTGATTTTCTTATGTTCATCAGTATTTGAAAGCAATTACTGTAAATATAATTTTGTGTTTCAGTGTGAAAATTTATCTGAAATTTATAAAAGAACAGGCGGAAGTTTATTTTCACGTTTAAATTTTATGTAAAGCGAAACGGTCTGGATATTTCTTGAGATCTTTATAAGGGAAATCTATCAGTTATAGTAGTACTTATGTATTGCTTTTATTTATTAAACATTTTGTTCAGTATGTGTCTTAGAAGTTATATATATAAATGTTTTCTTGCCTAATAAATGCTTCATCCTCATCCTCCTGCTTCTTTTTAATCTTCTGGGTAAACTCTGCTTGTTGTTGCAGTAACTTTTCATAATCCACATTTGCATGTCGTTGATTCAAATCTCGTAACTCTTCCAGATTTTCCAACATTTCCATCTCAAACTTCGATGCTTTCGTTCTATTTTCAAGCAACTGAAAAACATAAAAGATAATATCTCATTTTAGTTCTCATAATACGAATACAAAATTGTCAAGGAAAACAATTAATCCCAGAATTAAACCTCCAATATTTTCAGCTAAAATGATGCTTAAAAAAAGCAAAGACCTTCATGGGATTGCTGGCTTCTTCTTCTTCTTTCTCCTTTTGTTCTCTTTCTGCTTGTTCTTCAGCCAATTTCAGAGCCTGGAAATTTCTGGTAGCTCCATGTTCAACATCGTAATCAGCATTTTTGGGATCTGTCTGCAAAAGACAAAATAATTAAATGTACACAAAAAACTTCATTAAAAAATACAGAAAATAAGAAGTTGATATTGTTTACGTTTATTATTTACTTTAATTTTGTAGTAGAAAATAAAGCATTCACAATATGTATATAAATTGCAAATAAGATAAAAATCTGTGTATTTTTAATAGTAATATTTTATAATGGTTGCATTGTTGGTTTGGCTAAATTTAAGTTTGTTCATGGACAAAGTTGTAGTTTTAATAATTCTTATTATTAAAGATACACTAAATAATGAGAATTTATCAAATTTGTGACAAGTTTTGAATTTACTATAATAATCACTTTTCTTAAATCGTGAACTATAAAAATAAATTACAATCAATATTTCCTGAAAATATTCTTTTGTAGATGATAACTTACTTTAAAAGTTATTTCAGCTAAACATCTCGTGCATTTAATATAGAATCGGAATATTTTGATTCCTAAATAATCTTCTCCTTGAACTGTTTCCTTACGAGCATTGAATTTTTTCCCTTTATAAATGTATTCCCCACAAGTCTTGCATCTGAAGAGAATTAAAGATTTTATAAACATTTCAACATTATACAATGTTTATTTTTTTTACATGTGGTTAAAATTAAAGCACAAATTATTCAAATCAAAATGATTCTACTGTAATATGACGAAATGCCATCACAAACACCATGCTTTCTTTTTCATACAAATATTAACTGAAGTGAAAGGTTAAAGAAATGTTTTTTTTAAAATCAAAAATACCCAAAGAATGTTTTTTTTTTTGTTATCAATAAAAACTTCTTAAGAGTATTTTTTGTTTTTTGATCAACTTCATTCTAAATTTCTTTTGATTTCTGGTACTTTAATGTAAGTTTTGGATCATTATTTTAAAGTTGTTTTACGAAAAATATATATCTCTATAACGATATAAAATTTTGTTATTGTTTAAAAATATAATAAATCAAATCGGGAATTTTTTTTTATTTCAGCAGACATTAAATTTTCTTATCAAAATATAAAATGCAAACTTAAATTGGATAACATATGTTGCGCAATGATTGAAAACACATACAAACATAATTATGTACTGTATATTGAAAACAAAAACCTTCCATTTGTCTTATGTTAATGTGCCGTTTAGGATTTAGTTTTATGACAAAACGGAAAACGGCTGAAAAATTATTATTCATACATGTGTGAAAATATTACTACTCTAATCCAAAAATATTTAATGAATTTCGTTAACCCAATATAACTGAAATAGTTTTTTTTTTTTTTTTACCTCATATTAAAAGGAGCCATAAGTCGGACAGTGTATTGTCTTTCTTTTGGTAAATGCAATCTTGGGATTTTTGAAGGATCAAAATCCGGAGGATAATATTTCTAAATGTAAACAGAATAAAAGAAATACATTATTCAATAGAATTACGTAGTAATAAGCAACATACTGAATTGGTGGGAAAAATCTATCTACAATTTAGATCAATATTATTCATTTACGTCGCTTGTTTTGCACTTACATTGAGAACCTTTCGTTCCGACATTCTTTATGTCAAATACTAACAAACAAACAAACAAAAACAAGAAATATATGAAATTTAAATTAGAATTCAAATGAGGAGGAAAAAATTAATCATAGACGTCTCCTCTACTACGTTCATGATTGCCGTAACTTATGGTTGGTGTCGCTGTCATCGTTTAAAGCCTAACTAACGCATGCGCACTCACAACAATGAAAAGAGAAACAAATATAGGTTTCACTTTCGCTGTTTGAAGACGTACTCGAAAAAGGTTGTCATAAGCGGAATTTCAGCATTTTGATGGGGGGGGGGGGGGATGGCAAAAAATCTAATCACTCGCAAACCTTAAAGTATTTTAGATTACCACTGAAGGTAAATTGTAGATAATTTAATACTTGAGAAATTTATTAGTTAAACATGAATAATGCTTGCTTTTATTAACCTTTCTTTAACGTGCGGAGTGAACTATCTAGGAACACAATTGACACGCACAATTTACGCAAAGGATTCGCACCCCGAGCTGTCATCGTGAAGAGACTGGGACGGACCGTTTCGCACTTGTTATGTGCTCATCAGCCAGCCAAACTCCACCGATAACATGCTCAGGAGGTGCGATACTTTAGCTATCCCGGCTCTTGCTCCCAAGAGCGGGACCACTCCCCAAAGAATTTACTCCACAAAGAATTCACTCCACAAAATATTTTGTATTTCTTTGGGGAGTGGTCCCGCTCTTCGGAGCAAGAGCCGGGATAGCTAAAGTATCGCACCTCCTGAGCATCTTATCGGTGGAGTTTGGCTGGCTGATGAGCACATAACAAGTGCGAAACGGTCCGTCCCAGTCTCTTCACGATGACAGCTCGGGGTGCGAATCCTTTGCGTAAATTGTGCGTGTCAATTGTGTTCCTAAATGCTTGCTTTTATTTATTTTTTTTCTCAATATATTGAGGGGAGGAAGCAACTGCCCCCCCCCCCTTTTTTTAACATTCCTTAGCAATCTGTGACTTTTTTTTTTATTAATCGCTATTTAAAGTAATAAATACAGCATTTTATATTTTTTTCATTATTGTTAATTTTGAAATGGTATTACTGTAGTTAAATATTACTGATTTGCATATGAAACTGCTAGCAAAGTAAACACATATTAGTAAAAATATTATGGAATATTCTTTTTATAGTTCCATGATTCTGACCAACCGGACCTCAATGTAGCGTCGTCCCGTTGGTCATGAAACGTCGGAGCCTTACCTCCCGCGCCCAAGGGCCTATATAGGCCTGTCGATGGCCCTGTTAACTTCCATGCAGGCCCCCACATCAAATTCCGGGCCCAGGTACCAAATGAAATACCGCCCCCCCCCCCCCCCATGTTATGAACAAAACCATAAATTCTTAGCCAAAACTATCGCGAAAATACCACACGATTTCATACTTCTACAGCAGGGGTGGGCAGACTTCTGTAAGGTAGCTACCTAATGTATACTCCAAGTGCCGCTATCACCTTAAGACTAAAAAAAAATGAAATCTCCAAATCGACAACTAAAAAAAAAAAAAAAACGGAATCTCCAAATCGACGACCAAAAAACAGACATAAGCATGCTGTAGATCTCAGCCGGGCCCCGGTGCTGAGGGATCAACTGACCCCCCCCCCCCCTTTATGGGGGCCCTGCTTCCATGACTGTTAACAGGGAACTGTTAAGTTCCATGACTATGGACTTGAGTAATAAAGAAAATAAGTTACATTTGGAATGCCAAACGAGCAAGAAGTCGTTTGGAGGCTACTCGAAAACAAAACTAAACACTACAAGATAAATTGAGGAGAAGAGAAGAATGTACGAAATTTACAGAGATCTATCTATTTATTTATCTTCATTTCAGATATCGAGGAACCGATATATCGAACTTAAATACTGATTTATTAATATTTTGAGGTTTTGGTCCAAAGTCTTTACCTACTGATTCTGAAATCCAAAAAATTTAAATCCTCGTTTATAAAAAATCTAAAGTTTCTACTGAAGTAAGTAGAAGAAATAACTCCTGAGTTATGCTGATCACAAATGGACCGGGCAGTAGATGCAGGAATCCAAGTAAGGGTTTTACGGGGTTTTCAGATTATAAAATAAAAATATAACATTACTTTGTAATGATCACCTGATTTTGTATCAAATGGTGAAGGTTTGAAGTGATAGGGATGGGGAGAAGGACAGAAAGGGGTGGGAAGTCTTATATTCTCCGATCTCGATATTAATTTCATATTTAGGGTTTATCGAGATACAAAATAAGAATATAATATTAATTTGTAACAACCACGTGACTTTTTTACCAACTGAAAAAAGTGATCACACAATTACAATTTCTTCATCATCCACATCAGAACAACTCGTTTTTGTAACCCGAGCGAAGCACGGTATTTTTGCTAGTAGCTAACTAAAATTAATAAAATTTTGGTTGATCCAATCTTGTCATTGATTTTCAAATGAATTAAATCAATGGACAACTTGAGGATAGGCGAGGCTTCATAGTTACACAATATCCCACCAGGCTACTGCTTGGCTTGTGGGATAAACAAGCCATGTGCTTCGTTTTAACCCTAGTAGATATAGAGGGCGAACTAAAAGATTTGATTGGGATGAAACGATTGTAAGCCTTCCAACCCCTCAGGGCTGGTTAGTTGTAATCAGACGGGCCTGGCGAACCCGGGGGTTTCTTTCCCGAGCAAGTGGTCAAGAAAGATTGGTGGTTTAAACCTCAATTCTTCTGACTGCAAACCAGATCCCTTTTTCTCTGGTCTGGGTCTTTTATCTATATCTGAGTCTTTTTCCTTTCTTAACTCGGACACTTTACTTCATCCCATTCTATCTTACCCCTCCTTTTCACAAGGCAAATCCCATGGTTGTTAGACCCTCGCCTAAGGGATGAATGTCGCCGGCCCTTATTCCATCAGGCGATCCTAGAGGGTCTTGATGAAGGAGTATTACTCCAAAAACAAGCTTTGGAAAAAGAAGAAAATAAATTTCCGTACCCAGGTGGCAATCCACCCTCTCCTTCGGGAGAGGCAGGCTCCCATTCGGATTCTGGGGGGAGCCATCCACAGCTTTCTTCATCAGAGGCCCTGCTTTCTGCAGAGGCCTCAAAATACACTTTAAGGCAAGGGGCAGCAGAGACTGCATCCAGCCAAAGTGACATGGATAATCAGTCAAACACAGACCTTCTCTCAGAAAGTGAGGAGGCAGTTTCTCTGGGCAATCCTGACACACCGGGGACCTCAGACAAGCTTACGAGCACGACTCAGCAACTTGACAAACTAAAGGTCAACCGAGTTAAAATGACAACCAGCGAACGTAGACTAGCTGTAAAAGCTAGACTTGAAGCGCAGGGAATACCTTGGGATCCTAGCAAATTTGGAAAAGCAAAAAAGCTAATAAACTCAAGAACAAAGCACGAAGGGCAGAGGCTGCTCAGACTCCCTCTAGCAAACTTTCAAGCTCACAAACAACTGGAAGTAAACGCAATAGAGCTGAGTCCACCACCCCGCCGTCAACTGAGATTGACAGAAAGCGGCAGAGATGACTCAGCCAACAGCGCCAACAACCTCTAAAGAGACTAATATTACATACAAAGATAAACTCACAGCCACAAAGATGGCAGTGGTGATTGAAAACTATCCAACATCCAAACTTACCAAAGAACAGGGTGAACAGATAGAACAAGCACTGATAGGCAGGATCGGCCGACTTTCAGACGGCACGTACCCTGTCTTTGCTGGCACTTATCTTGAGAGGGGAGCATTAATAGTTTCCTGCAAGACAGAGAGTACCGTCAACTGGCTCAAACAAGCAGTGACGGAAATAAATCCTTTGGGTGAGGAAATCAAGCTGATTGTAGGCGACAGGAAAGAGGTTCTGCGGGCTACCAAGGTGCTCTTTAGAGCACCTGCTAAGCTCGCGGACTTCACTCCTGACAAGATCTGCGAGCTGCTTGACAACCAAAATCCACTATTAAAGGTCAACGAATGGACAAGACTATCAGTTAAAGACGATCCGAAAGGAAAAATCTTTATCTTTCTGATAGATAATGAATCATTAGGGACACTCAAAGCATCTGATTGTATTGTGAACGTCGCCTTTTGGACGTCAACTATTCTTATACTTTCGGGTAAAGAAAAAGATGACGCTATAGGTGATACAGATAAACCTCCACCACAGTAGAGCAGCATCAGCTGCTCTCTGTCGTACCTTTATCAAAGGTAATTTCGATCTAGCCCTCATCCAAGAGCTGTGGATCTACCATGGACGTATAGTAGGGCTTGGAGAAACAAAAGGTAAGATTATTTCCTGTAATTCAATAAATAATGCTAGAACTTGTATTTTGGTAAAAAATGACTTACAGATCTTTCCGTTGGTTGAATTCTGTTTCAGGGATCTAACCTCGATACTTGTCAGCTGGGGCGAAAGGAAGGAGTAAAGCCTAATTGTGAGCTCAGCATACCTGCCTTACGACTCCAATGAATTACCTCCGTCTCAGGAGCTTAGACTCTTAACGACGTATGCACAACGTTCCAACCTCGATCTCCTTGTGGGGTGTGATGCCAATTCTCACCACAAAGAAGGATGGGGAAGCACCGATACCAATGCTAGAGGTGAGTCACTTTTAGAATTCCTACTAGCAAATAACTTACAGGTAGCTAATGTTGGTAGTTCTAGTACTTTTGCTAATAGACTCAGGTGCGAAACTATAGACATTACCTTCTGTAGTCAACTAGACTTGGTACAGGGATGGCACGTCTCTGACGAAGCATCTCTTTCAGACCATAGTTATATTATGTTCAATTTAGGATATACACTAAAACCCCAATCGTATCGTAATCCTAAGAATACAGATTGGCAAGGTTTTTCTGATCAACTTGAAGCCATGGTAAAACCATTGGCAAAAAAAGTCAACACAGCACTTGACATAGAGCAAGTAGCTTCTGCATTAAACGAAGCTATAATGGAAAGCTTCAAAGACAACTGCCAACTTGTGGAAGGATCCCGATCCTCCAGCATAAAATGGTGGACAAGAGATCTAGACCGAAAGCGCAAAGCAGTCAGAAAACTATTCAATCATTCCAAGCACACTGGGGACTGGAGGGAATATCACACAGCCCTCACAGCCTTGAGTGTTGCAATAAGGAAAGAAAAAAGGAAATCATGGAGGGAATTTACGCAAGACGTAGATAGCCTCAAAGAAGCTGCTAGACTTCATAAAGTTCTTGCAAGCAAACCTATTAATCCTGTTGGTTCTCTACGAAAACCCAACGGAGAGTGTACGACCTCAGCAAGGGAAACGCTTGAACTTCTCCTGACGACTCAATTCCCTGACTGTGTTATTACAACAGATAACGAAACTAGCGGTTACAGCATTACTGGCAAAGACCCAAGGCCATGGGCCGCCAGATCGGACTGGAACCTTGCAAGGCAAGTTATCATAGTATCTAAAGTTAGATGGGCTATCAGTAAATTTAGCCCTTTTAAATCTCCTGGGACTGACGGGGTATATCCTGTCTTGTTGCAAAAAGCACCTCAGTCAGTCCTCAAACTTCTCTGCAAACTATTCAGAGCTAGTGTGGCCTTAGGGTACATTGCACGGGCCTGGAGGGTGAGCAGAGTGGTTTTTATTCCCAAAAGGGGT
>JAFIDM010000001.1:146974258-147003244 GCA_023159025.1 Thereuonema tuberculata | reverse complement strand
GACGCAAGATTGGGAAATAAGATACTGGAACTTATAAAGTTCACCGGTGACGGAACTCCCTAACCTTTCAAAATGGGAGCACAATAAATCTTTTAGGTTGACGTGCACGGGGTCAAGAACCCTAATCCCACCAATAATCTAATCTAATCTAATCTAATCTAATCTAATCTAAGCCTTCCAAAATTTTCATATCGGATGTAGAGCTGATTGAAGAAGACGACAACAATATATTATCAAAGAAGGATATAATTTAATGGACCACTTGAGGATAGGCGGGGCTTCGTAGTTACACAATATCCCACCAGGCTACTGCTTGGCTTGTGGGATAAACAAAGCCATGTGCTTCGTTTATCCCGTGTAGATATAGAGGAACTATTATATTAAAGAAGGATATTCCAAGCGTTTTTACAGAATTATTACAATAAGGAACTGCACAGTACTGAACCATTCCCTCTTGCAATATCAAAAATCGACGATTTTCTGAGTAATTCACACTAAGTTATAAGTTTGTTTATCCCACAAGATCTCGCAGCATGTGCTTACACGTCATACGCGACGTCGGTAGGGGCGTAAACCTCAAGTGATCCATTGTTGGATAATTATGTTGACGGAAAAGTTCAGTGACAGTAGCTCTGGCAACAGCAAATAAAGTTAATCTACATCTAAATACTGGTTCTAAACGACAACTTGTTTCTCCTGGAGTACTAAAAGAATTGTTGGTCGTCATTGTATTATTTTCTGCTGCGTTCTTCCTGACAGTGAAACAGATACAATCGTTCATACAAACATTCCAAGAAGCTTGGCTGTGCAATTCTATCAATGTTCCTTGGTCGTCATTGTGTCGACTTTTGCTGGATGTACCTGTAGGCATGATTAAGAATTTGCTAATTTCCTTATAAGACAAACTTTCTTATGGTGAAAGTATGTCTTATCTTCCATTCTACTTCACTGAATAGTTTCTATACTTAACCATTCAGTGAAGTAGAAAGGAAGATAAGAAACGCTAAGCCTTTACTAGGAATTTGAACTCAGACTTTTACACAAAGGATCACTAAGGTTTCGTATATAACATGAAACAAATGTCTTTTTTTAAGTTTACCTGTAATTCCTGTCCATTTCAGAAATTTTGTAATGAACACAAAAATCTTAAAATAAACCTTAAAAATAGGAAAACAGATTGATTAAATAGAAAGCAAGTTTAACGTCCGTAATCATTTATAAATGGAGGGAAATCGCCACCGGACAATAAATATGCCTTCGCCCATTGAGCCAACATCAACGAGAATTCTGTACAATTGTTTCGTCCTTATTGGGGACTCATCAGCAGAATTTACTCGTTGATGTTTGGCTCGGCGCGCGAAAGCTCTACCCAAAAAGCGAACTGATGAGTCCCCAATAAGGACGAAACAATTGTACAGAATTCTCGTTGATGTTGGCTCAATGGGCGAAGGCATATTTATTGTCCGGTTGGCGATTTCCCTCCAGATTGATTAAATGTGTGATTTTTTTTTTGTTTTTTTTTTCCCTTACTTAGAATGGGGATAATTCCTAAAAATAATTTATTTTATTATTATTTAAATAGATGCGAAAAATGATTTTAGAATGTCTGGTGTGTTTTTTTTTAATCGATAATACCCGAATTTACAAATTGAAAGTTGGCTTTAACCACGCCAACCAGAAACGCTTGGCTGCTATGTCGCTCCAGCTGTGACGTCACAACTGATGAAAATTTTACTTGCAAGGTTTCGCTTGTGCTGGTGGTTCACTAAATTAACGTAATCAATGGAAATAAACTTTAAAGGTGAAAATTCACAACGTTACAAATACTGTATTGTAGCATTTTTTAAAAGTTCAACAATTACTACACCGCAAAAAATTACATCATTACATTAAAATTAAAAGACAGAAGCTCATTATAAGCAAAGTAAAAATTTATAATCTCTTTTATCCAATTTTAATAAAATAAGTAAAAGATTTAAAATAGCATCAATTCCAAAAACACATACCAGTAATGATATGTTTGTTCATTTTTTTTTAATCAGGAGCTTACTATAAAATTAAACTTTAAATATTTAAACCTAAATATTTCAGTGATTAAAGAAAGTAGATTTTGTACAAGACAAATCATATAAAATTTATAACTAGCAAAAATAACCCTGCTTCGCGCGGATTACAAAAAAAAGAGTTGTCCTGATGTGGATGACGAAGCAATTGTAATTGTGTGATCACTTTGAAACTTTTCCAGTTGGTAAAAAAAGGCACGTGATAGTTACAAATTAACGTTATATTCTTAATTTGTAACTCGATAAACCCTATAAAAAATAAGTATCAAATTAATATCGAGATCGGAGAATATATGACTTCCCACCCCTTTTTATTTAAGGTTTAAAATTTTCTAGATTTCTTCCATTTTCGGACTAAATGTGGGTGTTTCTAATCTCTACAAAGCCTGTATCTTAAAGTAATTAATAAGCAATTCACGGATCAACACAAAAGTATACGTTTGAGAGAAAAATAATAGCATTGTTGATTTTTCTTTCATTAGGTTTTGGTGTTTGTAACCTCTATTTATCGTCTCTTAAATAACTCTAGAGCATTTACTTCCCTAATGAATAAGAATAATGAACTATTGTCATATTTGAAAGTTTAGAATCACTATACAGCCTACATCTTATTAACTTTGGTGACATTTGGTTTCGAAGTTATTTCAAAAGTTAAATCTTAATCTATTAAATTGGGAGAAGTATACAATTAAAAAAAAAGTTTGAAATAAATCACCATAAGATCTACAAGATCAGTTTTCTGAAAGGCTGTAATCGGTAGAAATTAGGAAATTGCTTTCCTAAGTTGTACTGGTAGGCTCCTGAATTGTATCATAAAAATTGTTTCTCAGACTACACAGTATTTTCATTTGCAGTAGACACAGTAGATCTTCTCAGTGATTTTCTCTCTACTGCACTTTTTGAATGAACCCCTGTTTTACACTTCAGACAACTAATCATCTCATTTGTTCTACATTCATAACACATTTTACAATACCAGTTATCGAGCTGTATCTTCAGTCAATAAAAATGAAAACAAAAACACATGTTGAGTGTCCTCATGTTATGATCGAAACAATCAAATAAAAGGAAATAAGAGTGGTACTACAACGCCGTGAGGATTTTTGTTGTTGATGAATACAGATAAAATATCAAAATATCCAGATAAAAGAAAACACATATATTGCTCTCCTTTCTCATTTTGTCCAAGAGAGTCGAAACTGTCTGGTGTAAGTGTAGGTGTTTGAAACTTATTACTAAGAAATTTTAACATAATTACTGGAATTTATTTAAATGTGTGACAGTAATTTTTCGTATGTTATTATTATCATTATAATTATTATTTTGGTTGATAGGCCTAAATGTGATATAATTGAATGTCATCCTAAGGTCATTATGTTCGATGTAGGATTGTCAACACTGTTGACAACAAATACATGTACAAATACATGTACTTTATGTACTTTAGGCAAGTGGTTGAGACGCTACAATGAAGCCAATAAATGGAAAAGTATAAACAGAAAATTTCAATTAAATCAAAAACAATTCTATAATTCCCTTGAAGAAACTCTCCCGTACTAGAAAGTTACCAACATTATCTGCCATGGAAACATATTGGAGTTCACTTTGGTCTCAATCGGTTTGTTACAATTCTAAAGCAAACTGGATACAAAAAGAAACGCAGTCATATAATGTAAAAATGAATGATGAAGAAATATCACAAGAAGATCTAAATTCATGTATTAAAAGACTTCATAATTGGAAAGTAGCAGGCCCTGATGGTATCCAAAATTTTTGATGAAGTATTTAACATCCTTACATACCCCACTTCATAAAATCCTTAATGATATCCTTAAGGGTAGGTCTGAAATTCCATTGTTTCTAACATAGGGTGTTAAAAAGTTAAAGTTAAAGTACCCCTCACTGCAGGCCTATACAGGCCTATTGGGGCGCAGGAGGTCAGGCTCCGGCGATGCAAACCACGGGACAAAGTTGGGGCCGGATGGTCAGCCCGACGCCCGCCCACCTTTAACTCCCGGAAAAGAAACCCGGTACCCATTTTAGAGAGGGCTGGGTAGACCCTAGGACCCGTTTGGAGATGAAAGGAGCGTGGAAAAATCCCGCCCTCCGCCGAGGCCGGGAATCGATCCCGCCACCTCCAACCCGCAGCCCAGCGCCTTGACCACTGGACTACCGGGCCCACGACATAAGGTGTAACTTACCTAAAACCAAAAAGTAATGAAACAGACAATCCTAAAAATTACAGACCCATAACATGTTTTAATACTATTTATAAACTAATTTCATCTATCATAGCTAATCAAATATCTAAATACATTACCAAATATAGCATTTTGGCAGAAGAACAGAAAGGATGCCGTAAAAATACTCAAGGATGCAAAGAACAATTAATCTTTGATGCAGTTATTACAGGTTAAAGAAGAAAAAAGGAATCGTGATGGACCGTTCAGCTTCTTCTCGAGTGGATTGCAATGATGGCGACGTACGCATTAGACGAAATCAAGGTGAGCGCCTTATTCCAGACTGCATTGTCCAGCGTCATACTGCACGAACGATAGGCGTGATTGTTGGAGGAGCAATTGGGTATCATAGGCGATCTCGGCTGCTATGAATTGTGGGCGTTCAACAGCAACCACTACATCAGGAAAGTTGTGGAGGCTGAAGTCGTACCTTTCATTCAGCACACACCTGGAGCCATATTCTAAAAAGACAATGCCCGACCACATGTTGCCAGAAATGTCCAGGCCATCTTCGAAGCAAGGCACATACCCCTTCTTCCCTGGCCTGCATGGTTCGTCACCTATTGAACATGTCTGGGATATGGTCACTCGGAAACTAGCCAGTCATTGTCATCCAGCAGCCAATGCTGGACTAGGATAGAAGCAGCTTGGTAGGCGATACCCCAGGAACACATCTAAGACCTGTTTGATTCGATGCCACGGCGTATAGCAGCTCTTATTACAGCTCGTGGAGGCTTTACACCGCCAAGTATTGTTCTTTGCAAGTACTGTTGTTGCACTGCTCTAAAACTTTAATCGTTTGTTTGTATCACTATTAGAAATGTGTGTAATAAATTTCCTTCCATTCTGATGGTTCCTTCATAGTTTAGCAATTTTCACAAACGTGAGTGTACAATAGCTTCACCAGAAAACCTCACCGTCTGAAAAAAAGTTTAGAGAAAAACTGAGAAATCCTCTTAAGGCGATTCCTCCTCGGAGACATTAGGGACAGAACAAAAAGTTCTTAAGAAAACTTAAAGCCTACTTTCCTCAAACTGTGTCCTTATCTTTTTTTTTTTGAAGTCACGAAAACTATACAAAAAAAAAGTATGTTTATTTTTAAATGATAATATCTACTAGAAATATCCCATTTTCTGTGAAAAAAAAATTCAATTAACATTATTTACTGAAGTTGTTTAATTTTACTCCGATCACTTATACGGTGTTAGTGGAAAGGATTGTTTCTAATGCTTCTATGGGAAGTTTCTTTTTCATCTTCACACCTTCATATCTCGCCAATCACCCACGCAGGAAAAAAAAAGTAATATATATGTTAAAGCGTTTTTTGTCCTCAAATAAACAGGGCAGGTTTTAAGAAATACCATCCAGCGGCTCTTAAAGTTTTTAGGACCCACCCACCCAAACAGACGACTCCTCTCAGAGCCTATGAATAAACCACTCGATCGCCTTTTGAACATATAATATTATTTTATGCATTTTACCTTAACTGCAAAATTAGAAATCATTATTCAATTATAATAATTTGATTTTGTAATAATTATGTTGTTTTTATTAAATGATCAAAGTCGTTAAGGAAGGTTTTAATAAAAATCTTTTTAAGTTAAATTACAAGATTATACAAAATATAAAATTAATATGAACAGGATATTAACAAATATACATTTTTTGCATTATTAATTTACTATACATAAACAAAACATTGATACATTTTATTGATATATTAATAAAAAAAAATATTTTTTTTTGTTCTATTTACATAACTTTCAATGGTACAAAGATAAACTAAATCTAAGTCTAATATGATGATAAATAAAAAATGATAGATTGATGGTAATGGTATGAGAATTACCAGAGTCTGAAATGTTTCAGTAAAAATCTTAGTACAATTATTATCTGACGTCAGAAATACGTAGTTCAGTCAGTTTTGTCTCTACAAAAGGCCTTTGGTTGTATTGAATTATGCATTTGGATAAAAGCTATCTGTAATAATTCCGATGTAGATATTATTGAGCATTGGCAAAAAATTCGGCTTGAATGTACTTACGGGTACCAGCCAATGAGAAGCGATCTTGCCATTCACTGCCTTAGCATTAGGTTAGTTACAATTAACTTCCCTAAGGCACATTACTTCCCTAAGGCACATTTGCATTAGGTTAGCTACAATTAACTTCCATAAGGCACAATTAGGGTTAGGTTAGGTTGATTGAGGTTCACTTAGCTGCAGGATGTATGTATTGGTAAAGACCGCCGCCATCTTGTACCCGTAAGTAAATTTTAACCAAAGATTCTTTGTGAAGTCAAAATAAAAATGGAATTTGTGAACCACTGGTTTTGATGAATATGAATTTGGTTATTTCCCAGAATGCACTACGAAAAATACAAAAGAAAAGAAAAATCAATTATCGGGATCTTAAAATTTTTAAGATTTTTTAGATAATTTATATATTTTTTTATAATTTTATAAGTCAAAGACTAAATTCGGAGCTCTAAGTTCCTGTAGATCGAAATGTGGCTAATCAAAAATATATTCCTTAATTAAGAAAAAGAGTTGTAATAAGGATTTTTATAAATGCTTTAAAACTTTTAAATTTGGAGGTGAAACGTTTGGCTTTTATTGTTTGGAATAAAAGATAGAAAAACCTCATCAGCAGAAGAAACATTCTTCAAGAAGGTCTTGGAAATTAATTAAAAAAATGGAGTTAATGGAAAAATGAAGAAAGATTAAAGATTTAGAAAAATACCAATGTCTGATTGTAAGAAAACAAACATGAAAAAAAAAGAAACGAAACATTGAAAGAATGATGAGAAATTCAAAGAAATGGAAGAAGAGATGAACAAAGGCATCTGGTACATAAGGTAGAACAAGATCATAAAGAACGATCAGCCAAATGAAAGAAACAAAATACAGGAATTATTCAGAATAAATCCTTAAATAAGAAAGCTGCCGAGCACACAGGGCTGCTTGGATAGGTTTCTCGAGTTCAGTGATCAGAGTTACCCAGTATTCGAAGGCTCAAAGGATAGGTATATTATAAATATAAGGAAACAGAACAAAAGAATAAGAGGGGGAATTACTGTAGTTAGAAGACGGGAATTATAGACAAGTGGAAGGAATGTGGAGCACAACTTCACTGAGAAGGAAAAGTGTACAAAGACATCAGTACGAAGTTACCAATACTAGAGGGAATGGCTATAAAGAGTAAAATTAGCAATTGGTAATATACAATTCAAATTTCTTAAAGGGTCAAATGACACGTTTGGTAAATCATGGATTTTTTTTTTTTTTTTTTTTTTTTGTATTA
Organism: Thereuonema tuberculata; assembly: GCA_023159025.1. Classification (NCBI taxonomy): domain Eukaryota; kingdom Metazoa; phylum Arthropoda; class Chilopoda; order Scutigeromorpha; family Scutigeridae; genus Thereuonema; species Thereuonema tuberculata. Next base: position 146,995,639 of record JAFIDM010000001.1, on the reverse strand, counting down.
CGTACAAACAGATGAACTTATAAAAGCAGATTTCGGTCGGATTACAGTGAATCTGGAACTCAAGACATGAAATGTAACGAGAGTTACAATGAGTGTAACAAATACCTCAACAATGCTAAAGGAAATGCTAATGAAAAAAATAAGAAGAAAGGAAATGGAATGTAGACATGATTAGCCTTGATTCAAGGCAAATCGTAAATAAAAGCAAAGAAAGATAATGACAATCCCTTGGAATTATCACATTCTTTTGATTTGTCGAGTTTGAGAACATCTTTGATTAGCCAGCAACGCAAGGGATGTTAAAAATGCTATGAAAATAGAAACTGATTCTCCTGCGAACAGCAAAATAGTCTGTAAGATTATTGGAAAAAAACAGGCAACCTGTCCTGGGCTAACGTTAAGATCATTAATTCAATTTATCAACAGAATAGAATCACTAAAGGACAAACAAGTAAAACATATAATATTTTGTAGGTTGAGAAAAAAAGTATATTTAATAAAGTATTAGAAAAAATCAAGATCGAAAATTCACCCGAAAGGGAATAACGGCAACAGAACGGCCAGGAACTGATGTCAATAGTTTTCCTTTGTTTAAGGATAAAAATAAAAGTGAAATTAACCATTTAATGCCCGATTTATCATTAAGATAAAATGAGTAATACGACCACAAAGGATTGAGAGAGAAACAGTTAAGTTTGATGGTAAAGAAATACGCTGATTATGAGAAGGAAGATACATGGATCAGGGGTTAATACATCAGGGTTTTATTTAGGGAAGAGTCACATTAAGGACCCGATCTCAAACAGTCAAAAAAAAAAAAAAAAAAGAAAATCGTCTTCAAAACGAGGAAGGTGGGAAGGTCCCTTCAATTAGCCATCCAAACAAAAGAAAAGAAAGAAAAAAGATCTTACTCTATACATCGGGGTAATGTCAGACGCCCCTCGATCTTCCCACTATTGTAAGAAAAAATCCTATGATACGGACAGAAAAAACCCAAAAAAGATCAAGAACTGAGTGGCTTTCAACTAAGTTTTTCATTCTATTTATTCTCTATTACTTCTAAGTTTAATTTTTCAAAAGATGATAAGGATCAACAATGAACGATAAAGTATTATGTAAAAAGGGAACTAGTTTTTATTAATTGTAATACTTTGCTTGAAATTGTAAATATGGTGGATTTAAAGATTGTATTTGATTAAAATTCATCAAAACACAGCCTTTCGTGTGTTTACATTATTTACATTAATTTTTCATATCAGTGACTCGATATTCATTTTATTTATTGTAATATTGTGAATTTACTAAAAATTCGCTTGAAACAGTACATAATGGAGACAAGTCTTCAATCTTCAAATCTTAATATTTGCAACTATGTTATTTTGTTCGTCAATGAGTTGTAGGGGAATTAATAAGATCCTGAAGAAGATCACCATAACAGAAGTTTTTACATTCATTTCATGTTAACCTAAATGGAAAAACAAACAAACTTGAATTGCTTTGATTATAGAAAATATTCCTCAAGTTTTTCTTCTTCTCTTTAATCATTCTATTTATTTTTAATTATATATACTTTTTTCTAGTTTTCAATCGAATCTGAACTGAAGAGCAATAATTAAATTTTACCAAGTCTAAATTAACCCATTCTGTCCATTTACTCAACGAGACTTTTCCAAGGAAGATATCCATATTATATACATCTCTCGAATATCAAGAGAGATTTCCTATCACTTCTATTCAAAACTAATAAAAATAATGGTAACTGTTTACATTAAGGAGTTTCCTTATATTAAGCGTTCTCTTCGAGAAGATTAGCAGCTGCTATTAATCTGCGTGGCACTTTGTAAACTACATTAACTGCGTGAAAACACCTTGCAAGGCAAACAAATCGAAAGAGAAGTCGAAAAGGTCCAGTCATTGTTTGAATCAATGCCCAGCCAAGTTGTCCGAACACCCGTGGCCCTAAGGAGACGCGTTCATCGGAGTGAGTCTCAACCGAATTCAGGAGAATGAGACAGATATTCAGGGAAGCCAAGATGACCAGGGAGAGTCTTCCCGGTGCCCTGTCTGCTTGTGCGGCAGTCAAAGCGTAGCACCGACACGCACACAGTAGAATCACGACCTGAACGGCCGCAGTGGCCACTGAAAGCACTCCCGCCACCAGAGCGAGGATTTCGTCGCCGGCGTGATGCGACGCAGCCACGCGGAAGGCGTCGTGGATGAACAGTCCTCCGGCAGCACCCAGCAACAGAGCGGCGGCGAACGAAGAGTCCTTGACGGTGTCCGTTCCAAGAGGCTGGAGGCGCACTGCGATGGCCACTAATACGATCACAACAGCACTGTGAGTGGCGATGGAAGCACCCCGCAGTAGACGCAGACCGAACTCAACGTCACTCCATTGATGAACTACGATGAAAAACAGAGCTATTACTGCAGCAATCACAGCAACTAGCATTACTCCTATGACGATAGAAACAGCCATGCGACATCGACGGGTTTCTGGTCCCCAACGATCGTAAAAGTCATTTTCATCGGTGACAATAGGACCTCGAGACACCGTCCGCCAAACGGAAATCAGTAAAATACACGAAGCGAAGCAAAAGCCAACCAGTACAGGATGAAGATACAGGGAAGTGAGATACAGATGACGAATTAATGGCACAGGGAATTCACAAACCCGAAGATCTGCAAAATAAAAAAAATAAAAAATACTTTAAGTAATTAACTTTATTAAGACTGTGATCAATGAAATTTTAAACAGATTTTTTTTTTAAAAAAATATATTAATTTAATACAAATTAATTCGTGAATGATTTTTGATTTATAAAGTAACATAATAGACACTTAAAAAGAAAAATAAAGTGATATGAGCATCCATTGTTCTGCAAATTAAAAAAGCTTATTTCCTTATTAACCAGCTGTTTTTCAAAGTCCCATATCCCGTATGTCTTTTACAAATTAGATAACTGATGGCGTTGTTATGTAAGATAATCAGGTAGTAAGACTGTAGACAGCAACTGAATCGAGCATTGAATTAAGAATCAGGTTCGGATAGTTTTTGATGTCCCTTTTCTTCTGATTTTTCTGTTCAGTATAAACAGGTATTCAATGAAAAAAATAGTTTTAAAAAGTGATGATCAATAATTTAGGTTTTACTAAAAATAAAGATTAAAGTTATTTTAAACCTAACGGTATTATTTGTTCAAATAAGTTACATCACATATATGCAGTGGTGCACTCAGGATTAAAGTTTAGGAGAGGTAAGGATGTTTTAAAAAGTCCATTCAGATGTAGGCCTATTTAAAAATAAATTGTTTCAATGATCACTTTCCACAGTAATAAGATACAGACACATCAGTGCTTTAATAAAGGTTTTTCTTCTCGTTCTTTCTTTCTTTTCTTTATCTATCTTTATTTTTGGGTTCGGAAGGGCTTCAGCCCCTCGGTGGATGCGCTATTGCATATTTTTATAATCTATAAAATTAGCTGACGGTGGAAGTTGTCTCACTTTCTATGATCAAATCACCTCAAAGAAACGAACTCCTGAATAACAAAGAGAAAACAATTCAGACCCTTGAATTTCATTATTCGTTGAATTTATGAAAGCTTTTAAGTGGTTTTGATTTCACAAGTAAGAGGAGATCTCGAAAATATTTTGTATTTATTTTAATGGGATTTCTCTGAAACATTGTAAAAACAACATAATTTAGGTTTTTAATGATTTCTTCAAAAGGAAGACAGAAAACATTAAAACTAAGGAATTAGTAGAATTTTATCTCCTTTTCCACATAAAGAAATTCCATCTACAGCTAGTTTCAGAAAAAGATCGGTAGTGACATCAGGCATAGGAATCTTTATTCTGTGGTGGCGAGATGGTCTAAGCATCCGTCTTTCATGCTAAGGTTCGTTGGATCGATTCTCCTACATGGTTTTTTTCTTTCCCATCTCCATTTTTTTAAAAAAATTTTTGTTTTATTTTTTAATTAATCCTGTTTAAATTATACATATTTTAATTTTATTCTCGCCAGTCAAATCATAGGACCAAGCAAAGACTGACCTTTTACCATTAACTTTAAAGTACATTTGAGGAGACACGTGCAAGGTAGTGGAGGCAGCCATGATGTCAAGTAGTTCGACAACTTAATAACCAATAGCATGATTGGTTTTTACTAGTTTGAAAATTTCCACAAACAATAATCTTAAACTTTTTATTACATATCAGTACAAACTTCACATCATACAAAACCTTTTGCTTGCAGAACGATATATACAGAAAGGTGGAACTATGTTTCGGGCTGACGGATATTGTGTAACTTGGTTCAATGACGTCACTCCTGATCTTTTTCTGAAACTGACTGTAAAACGGGTAAACAATCTTTGAGGGTATTGTTTTACGGAATGCGAAACTCAAGTTGTTTCTGAAAGCGATACAGAAACGAAACATCACCCAAATTCTAGCAATGATGAAGCATTCAAAAAGAAAATCTTCGCACTTTGAAAGCGATAACATTAATGAATAGAAATTTCTGTGCAAGGATCTAGTGAGACTGTGGTGCCTTCAAGGTTTATGGAAGCGTTGGAGGTTTAGGTCAATTGTTTTAGTGCCCAGTCGTAATGATAACGATAATGGATTTTGAATTTTCAATGCTCTCCCCCCTGGGAAAGAAACGTCATTCTACAGAAGACTGGGTCTAAGAGCAGAAACCCCTCGTAAAAAAAAAACGAATCTTCTGAGGGGATTGAATCCGGTTCATTCAGCCCACAGTTCAGTACAATAATAATGTATAGCCAGTTTCCTACATGCTATTTGAAGTATAAGCAAAGGAGATAACCCTCCCTAAATGTTGAATAAATGTTTTTTTATTGGCTGTTGCTGGATCAGTTAGGAGTCAGTTCCTAACATGCACTCTCCCCGAAGAAAATCCTATAGAAATACCCCTAAATACCTGCTATAAACGCTAAGATCATGTACGTAATAAGATAGCTGTAGATTAATATGATCTAAGTATTCAGTTAATACACAAATATTCACTAGGTTATTGTGAAGACTGTTCAAAAAAAAATGTTAGTTTTTAATCCATAATCCAAACAGAATAAAAAAAAAATAGTAAACGGAGTGAAATTACAGTAAATTTATTTGGGACGTGAATAGCGTCATTGGTGGATAGAAAATGATTCTTATTATTTAAATGCTTCAAATTTACTCATTTCAGCCATGAAAGAAAAAAAAAAGTAAATTACCTGGATTTGTAAGGAACCGGAAATAGGCGTAGTGTTCGCAAGTGAGGCAAGAAGAGGAAAATACTAGAAATATTCGCATTCGAAGATAAAACTCAGTTGTGGTGACGATGGCGTAGATGGCGATTAAGGCATTGGTTACAACTAAATGCATTCCTAATAATTTACAAAAGGGTTTGGAGTAGGAGAATTCGGCGAGCTAAAAGAAATAAAAATATCAGATTAATTTATTTTTAGAAATTTACAAAAATACCTGGAACTTACTAAGTAATTGAATTAGTAGTTGCAAAAACAGGTTAAGTCATTTTTTTTTAAATTTTTCGCTTTCAATGGATCTACAGTGTTCATTTGGATCCGCATTAACTGTGCAAAAACCAGCTAGGACAGATCAGCCACCACGATAGTGGAGACCAGCTTCATATAGTGTCATTTGCAAAAAACAGGTTAACACTGACTTGCCTGGTTTTTCAACTTACACAAAATTTTTATTTACGTTTCGGCAAACCACAGGTGGACATATGTTCGATGTGTGAAGAATTTTCAGTTAATTAAAATGTGCTAAAACAGCCGAAGAAAAAAAGAAAGTTACTGCTGAACACATTGTGCACAAAAGTCGAGCAAACAAGTTTTACAAAAAAATACAAATACGGTAGTGAAAAAGATGTGTGAAGAAGATAGTACTAGAAGATAGCTAAGTGTTGTTTCATCTGTCGTATCCACTATTATTGAGTAGGTGACGGTAATAAAAGTTTAAACTTCGGGTTTTTTCTTCGCAAACATGAATTCTTTTACTCGATATTTACAGTCAGTTGCAAAAACAGACTAAGTCAGCAAAACAATTTATTTTTTAGAAAAATATCTAAAAGTCAAAAAATTGTCTGTTGTTGCATTTTGATTCAAGAGTTGGTTAAATAAATAAAAAAAAAAAACTGTAGCCTACAAACCAATAGTATTTCATTAAAACAGTTTTTTCTGTTTTTTGGAAAATGGAGAATTTTGACTTACTCGGTTTTCGAAACTATCGATTCAGTTGTACTCCTACTTGGATAGGTATTTCGTAAGTACATTAAAAAAAAAAACTCTATCAATAACAAAAGCATGTGATAAATGAAATATCTCTTCTAGTAGATATGAAAAAAAAAAATAACAACAAAGAATGTTTAGAAATAATGATTGTAATTGTCATAGATTAATCAATGAATTTTATTTAAAAGCAGACGGGAAATTTATCCAGTATTTACTCTATTTAGTATTCACTCTATAATTTCCCATTCCAGTTATCGACAGTAAAATCTTGTGTTGGAATTTTTCATAGACGACTGTATTTCATACAGAGAAGTAGCACCTTAAAAATATTAAGACTGAGGGAGAAAAAGATAAAGAAAAAAAAGGTTAAATTAAAAATTAATAACAACGTATACTTTTTGATACTCGGAGGGTCCTAGGAAGTTCCTTTGATTCCGTTTGGTCAAAGGGTGTGAAAATGCTTCAGACAAATACACATTCAATTCAAAAAGATGTACTTTTATTCATAAATAAATAAATTTCCTCTTTAATTTTAAATTTGTTTCGAACAGCTGTTTGTTATGAAAATTAAAATTAATTTTTATTTTAAACTTATTTTCTCAGAACATTTCAAGAAAATATAAGAAAAAACTTATGTGTAAGCTTCAACTATACAATTAACTTATTCCATGAAAGTTTTCAAATTCCTTGTAAATTTGAATTCCATATACAGTCTTTAGAAAACATAAACTGTGAAGTCACGATGGTTGATTACTTCTCCTGTTTACTTCTCACCTGATTTTAACTTGAGGTCCCTGGATATCACGACGTCTTCTCAACGATTGGCCAACAGACTAATCATGCATATTATATAAAAGTGATCTTAAGATTCGAAGCAAGAATTGGCAGAAGAGTTCTCAGTGCAATGAAGATCCAGAGGATTCAAAAAGTCAACCGCTGGTAATGAAAACGAATTGCATTATTAAAATTAACAAGAGAAGAACAACCGAAAAGCTATAGAAAATATGACTTATTGTTCAGTAAGAACACTTCGCTTTGAAAGAAGAATTGAAATCGGAGCAATGGCGGCACACGATTAGGAAAATAAAAAAAAAAAAAAAATTCATAACCATCTTCTAAACTTTTACAGGTAAAACCAGAAGAAGAGGACGATTCTTTTGTCACTCACTCGACCGACGCTGTTTGACATTTTTTTAGATGCTAGGTCGGTTTTGGGTGTAGAGAACCTAGGTTTTTTGCTGCAGTTTCGGACAAAAAAAATCAAGAAATACGTTTGATGTGAGCTTAGGATCTCGCCTGCTCTAAAAACCGCTTGGATTATTATTATACAATCACTTTTAACTGCAAGAAAGATTGCAGATTAAATTTCAGCAAATTGCAGATCCGTGAGTGAATCATTGTGTAAAAGTAACATTAAAATGAAAATGTCATCACTAAGATAGAACACGAGGACAAACCTTAATACAATGAAGTCATTATTTCCTCTTTCCTTTTTATTTAAGTCCTTGAGTTGTATTTTAACAGGAAGACAAATGACGATTTGATATGTTTTTATTTTTGTCTTTTTAACTGATTCTTTCTAATCCTCTCCATTTCCATTTAAATATTAGAATTTTGAAAGGAGTTCAATCATCAGATACATAAAAAGACAATTATTAACAGTCGTAAGAACACAGTGTTCCTTCTGCTTCATTGAAAAAGTATCTTAGATGATCCATTATTGTAGCAAAATGCCTAAAGACCTCTTGAGAACTCAAATCCCTCCAAAAAAATGCGGATATAGTTTTAACAGATACAAAAGAAGACAATTACAAATATTCAGAAATAAGAGATAAGTATAATTTTTTGAAGACTTGGAAACTTTATTAGGATACAGCCCAGGACTTCGTGAATGTCTGAATCAAATTCTTGACAAAGCAAAGAAGCGTGATCGGAGAGGAGGAAAGTTGCTGTTTCTTAATGAATCTATTACTTCGAGAATAGAGAAATCCTGATTTAATTTCCATACTGAGAATGTATCGCTGTCATTGCTTTTAATAAGAACAGGCAGAATGTTGATGACTTCCCTCTTGATGGTACAGTTAATATGACTACTATTTTCATTAGCTTGCAGGCATTGATGAACAAATTATTATTTTCACATTTCCATTGATAATTGGTTGATGTAAGACGACTGTATCTGATCGTCTTTTTCAGTGAATCTTAGCAAAGGAGAGAGTTGCAACCCAGTCTTTAATTTTAAACGTAAAAATTGTTGAAGGGAGATTGTCCAGTACAACTACAACACTCTGGAAAATGGGAAAATTATGAGAGAGATTTCTTGTTCTAATCCTCTATTATCCTGAAATCAAACTGCCCATTGTTACCAGAAGATACGATGTTTTATAAAAATGTAAGGCAAACATATAACAAGTAAATTTTAGAGTCATTTATGAACAAGCGTCATTCATCTTCATCAGCTACATCGTGTTACAGTGATCCCTCGCTATTTCGCGCTTCAAGTCTCGCGGGTTTTTCTCCAAGATAAAAACCCCAGCTACACCGTCAGCGACTCCAGCAGAAGAGCATCCGAGTGAACCTCAACCCTCAACGAGTGGGAGTAAGTGATTGAATGTATATTAAGGTTTTATATACAGTATATATTTATACTTTATATACAGTATATATGTACTGTATGCTGTATATAAAGTATAAATATACTTATTTTAAACATTCTGGTACCCACACACACATACGAAAATTCCTAGGGGGGGCCAATCCTACTTCACGGATTTTCACCTATCGCGGGGGGCTCTGGTCCCCATTAACCGCGATAAACGAGGGATTACTGTATTGCAGTTTTATATCCATGAGTGTTCAGTATTAATTAAAAGTTTTCCTTAACTTTTTCTTTGTAAATCTTTCATTATTATCATTGGCTATACTATCCACTTTTCAATCTTTTTCTAATGATTTTCTGGTAGAACTAGTAAAACTAGAAAATCCTTCATCATTGTCCTTCTTAAATATTATTTAACCCTATCGGAGCAGAAGTAGTTAGTGAGAGAAATATCAAAACAGCGAAACAAAGTCTCAAATTTGACCGTTTGTTTGTTTGTTTGTTTTTGTTTTTTTAGGAAGCGAAGAAGAAGAAGAAAGACAAACACACTTGAAGATGTGCATTTATATATATGTAAACCCATCAACCTTTCTAAGCCGTATCCAGTCATTTTCAAACAGAAAGTTCAAGAAAACTTCAAAAATGTTGTCGTAATCTATTAGTGAGAGATCACAATTAAATATTGTTTCCCTGTAAAACAACTTCTCTATTTTTGTTTCATTGATTTAAGTAGAAAATAAAAATCCTGAATTTTTTCCGTAGGATATATTGAAACTAGGTACCTAAAGTTTTGATATCTCAAAAAAAAAAAAAAAAAAAAAAAAATCTGTCTCTAAAGGACCTACATTAAGATGTACGCTTTCTGTTAGTTTCATTCATTAGAAACATACTTGTTAAGCAATTACATTGAAATTGTTTTTGGAAATTACTAATGAGAAGTGATAAATAACTTACTTTGTTGTTTCGAACTAGAAATGGTAGCTGGAAAATGATAAAGATGGCTGTTAGAATGTTGGATACACCGACAAGTGATGGAATACAGGTTGATAGCAAATACTGGACGAAATGAAGGACTGACAGAGTAGCAGACAGGAATCCCATTACTGGAAATAAAGAAATGGTTTAAAGGACTTTTTTTTTTTCACTTTATTAAAAAATAATTATTATAAATAATTAACCCTTAACAAAGAAATCCTTTAATGAATCACCCCTGAATATTAAATTCCGTAATTATTTAAAAACTAGCCGGCTACCGTCGCTTCGCTCTGGAACCCTTGCATACATAGCATTAAAAACAAAAACTCTATATATTTAGCAAATTAATATCGAGATCGGAGAATATACGACTTTCCAGCCCGTTGTGGCCTTCTCCGCTTAACTCAGGTGTATTGCGGGTTGGCGCCAAACACCTGGGGTTGTCAAAAAAAAGCATGTTTTTACCTGTCACAGGTGTGACGTCTATATAATAGATATATAAAAACGTGCGCGTATTCGAATGCAATGTTGTGTCAAAATTTCAAAGCAATTGGTGAAGAGCTTTCGGAGATTTAAGATTTTGAACAAACGAACATTTACATTTTTATTTTTATAGATAATTTAATAATAATTATTATTAAAATAATTATTATAATTATTTTAAAAAGTAAAACATTTTGGAAAAATAAAAATTAATATAAAATATATACATATTAACATAAAAATTTAAAATTTATAATTTATGACTGTTTTGCATTTATAACAACTGTTTTGCAAAAAATAAATAAAATAAAAAATCAAAAACCTTTAACAATTATTTTTTAATTAAATTTTGTCCAATCAAATTAATGTTTTGAAAATGAAGTTATCGTTAAATTTTATAGCCATTTTTTCATATTTTTTAGCTTAAATGATTAACTACTTAATTGTTTAACGAATGATTTGCTTTGAAGCCAAACCCTCCCTTCGATCTGTGTTGTAACTTCTCTTAGGAATGCGATAATAATGTATTTAAATTAAAATCTACTGATTATAAAAAAAAAAAAAAAAAAAGAACAAAGAAAGAAAAGAAAAAACAAGTTCTCTTCCAAGTTCTGCAATTATTGCTGAAATTGCTTTTAATCTGGCGACTATTTAGTGAAATTAATTTAAAAAGTTCATTTTGTGCTCAAATTAAAAGCAAATTAATACAGTGAAGCTCGGCCATATCGCGATCTTTCGGATCCAAGATCTCGAAGATCGCGATCTGCCCGAGCTTTTTTTACTTCGCCATGTTAAATGTCGTATACTCGAACCCTATTATCGCCCGCACGATTCCAAATCGATTTTAAATGGTCATTTCGCGATTAACTACATCATTCAGAGCGATGTGAGAGAATTTTATACAGTATTTATAAATAATTATAAATCATTACCTTTTCAACACTTTGATGGGTTATATTAGCCAAAATCTTCGTACAGTATTTCTGTTTTCTTACGGTATTTTGGTTTAATGAAAAAGTCCGCGTTTCTGGTATTTTTTTAAAATATATATTTTACGCATTTTCGTCAAAGGAATGTGTGTGAACGCAAGTTTAAAATTGTAATCAGTCGGCAACCGCTTCCTCTAACTGAAAAATATAAAGGGATTAGCAGTATTACCCAGTAAGTATTAATTGTAAAAAGCAAATCGCGAGCAGTTCTCTAAAATCAATCGATTCTCGTACTTTTTGGGCGAAAATATGATAAATTTTGCAATTTTACAATTATACACCTTTTCCAAAATAGAAGGGGTCCAAACCAAATCGCGTTATATCCGAATTCGCGATGTAAACAACCATGTTATAGCCGAGCTTCACTGTAATTAAGTCAAAGTAGATGATTTCGTAGTTTACCTAAAACCCCAGATAATCAAAGTATGCGAAGGAAGTTCCTGATAAGATAATAATTTTTATATGAAGATGATTTTTATAAAAAAAGAGACTTACTGACTAATATCACCCTCATTGGTAACTCTCCTGTGATGGCTGCATTTCGAAGCGCCATAATCTGTATGGCTTTTGAAATGATTCGGGCATGAGGGGGTGGAATGGGTGATACAGGGGGAGTAGAAGACTCCTTCTTAATACATGAGATGATCCAATAGATGTAAAAATATACAAGGATTATGATGCCTAATGCTACAATCACCACACAGAAACCCTTCAAAGAAAAACAAGAAAAACATTAAATAATAATAATTCCTTTAGCAACTCGACCAGCAGTACAAAAAAAAAGGCTACAGTTTGAGAATTTTTAAAAATTTTTACAAATCAATTACATAACTTATAATAAGAACTATGTATTTATTACAGCTAAAAAATAATATAATATAGTTAGTTTTGGCTTAATTTACTTATTATTTTTTGTCAAATATACGAATTTCAGGAATCTTTTATTAAAATAAAGCGATCTAATTTTTCATACTTGCAGGGGAGAGTGAAAGACATTTACATGTTCCGTTAAAACTATAGCTTAAATATTACTTTACTAGTGTCATAAGAAGACGAAATATAGTTTGAGACTGACTTCCAACTGTTCATTGTTCATGGGATTAGATTTAGATGTCGAATTTGCAGTTACCGGTGCTCTTACAAAGAAAGCGATATTTTGGAAAAAAAAACCCAGCGTAATTTCTATTGCATCTGCATTTTTTTATATTTGGGGGTAGCGGACGAATAAATATAAGCATAAATCTTTCATTTATGTTCTTTGTGAATTTTTTTTCCAGTTTTCCTAATTTTGCAGATGTAAATTTTCCAGAAAAATCTTTTGTCCATTTTGTTTTGATGTTGTAGGCAAAGCTATTAATACATTGGTGTGAAGTAATTAAGAAGTTTCGAAATGGAAGGGGTTCCGACAGCATTTGTATTGCTTGGAAATTAAATTACTAAAATATCCTTCTGTACTTCTTCGTCTAAAAATGATATTTCTTTTTTTTTTCTTTTGGGCCGATCATGTAATAGCGAATTATTGTCTCTCTTTCTGTTTGTTCTCCTAAGAAAAATATTGCCGCCTCAGTGAAAGAATCCACTGCGACTTAAAAAACGCGGGAAACGCATTCACCCTCTTTGCCTTGGACTGAAGCGACGCAGTTGAAGTGACTTCAAAATCTACACCAACGAAGGCGGTTGCGCTCACCTCATTTCTGTAGCCTGCAGGTAAACTGCAAGTTCAACTCTCCGCCCGACTCATGCAGCCCCAATAGAACTCTACCTTAAAAGAAAAGCGGATTGTCATCTGTCGTTATAAATGATAACGTGCGAGATATATTGGACCAGGGACTGCAATTCCTATCTGTGTAAATGAATCTGAGCGTTACCTTTCTGAGGCACATGAAGCATTTTTCTACAAGAAGCAGATAACACATATCTTAAACCCAATGAATAAACGTGAACGAGTTCTCTGACAGCGATGCAGTCCATGCAGATAAATTTTTCATTGCAAATTAAAGTCTGGCAATCTGGTGATCCTCAGATACTTCAGAGGCATTATTATTAATTGCCAGATAAGAAATTCGCTTGGATATGAGTGTCTATGAATTCTCTTTCCTGGAGATACACGTCTATGTCTAAATAACTATCAGGAATTTGAAGATCAGTTATTCCATAAGAAAGCATCATTTTAAAGACAACCAGGAGAACAATAACTTCCTTTATTATCTCTAATGAAACAGAATTTCCAGACACATAATTCACTCGCCTGACCAGATGCCTATATTTTCTAATACTATCTCATATTCCGAAATAAAATATATATTAGAAAGTTATCAGGAAGTAATATTAGATTAATAAAATTAAAATTCCTGAAAAAGAAAAAAAAAATAAGTAGTTTCAACTTAAACATTAAAAAACGTTCTCTTAAATTTTTATGTAAAACGTATTTAATTATGTATTAATTATGATCAAAATTTTTATGGAGTAAATGGAGTATTCAAATTAAAGAAAAATACAGCTTTCATAAATTCTTGCTTCCAGAAAGTTGATAAAATGTAAAAAAGTCAATTTTCAAACAGTTCTCTCTCTCTTAATGTCGGATCTCTGATCACTACCATTCTTTTCTCTTGTTTTAGTTTTCTTTTCTTTTCTTTTTTATTTTCTCTGATAGATTAGTAATTAGTAGCAGAAAATGTTGTTTTGGGTAACTAATAGAATATTGATGTTTCTGGGAAGAACGAAAAGCACAATTAATTAAAGAATATTTTTATTTGGTTTTATTGTTTAGTAAACTGATCATAGAAAGAAATGAAAATAGTGTTAATCTTAATGGAAAAGCTCTGCCTTGGGTTTTCTATTACGTAAATCTTTCAGTTGTGAAGTTTATGGTCCGTGACTAAGTTTAACGTCGGTTTCCTGTCAGAAAAAGGAACAAACGAAAGAGCTTCACTGGAAAGGATTTCATTCGAAATGACTTCATTTTTTAAAAGTTTTATTATTATTATTTGTCCTATATATATTAAAGACCATTATATTATTTATAAATTATACAAGGTTCGTTTCATAGTTTTCTTCAAAGGCAAATTTATTTTTCTAAAAAAAGCTTAAAATCTGTTTCATCTCCTGCAGGTTTCAATAAATTCGAAGCGTAATTGAGATTTGTCTACTGGAGAGAGAGAGAGAGAGGGTTGTACTACTATCCTCCCCCGCCTCTCGTTGCACCCAAAAATTAAAAAGGAACCGTGAATTTTTCCACCATTTTTCTTTGGTGCGATGGATGCTTCTCATTCAAATTGCTACTCTTTGTCTATCATTGATTTCATTCAAATAAAATTAAGATTTAAATTTTATTCCAAATGTAAATTAGTGAAGATACAAATCATTAAACAAAGAATTCTTATTTTCGTTTTGATTTATGTTATGCTTTTAGAATTTCTAATTTTGAAAGGAAGGGTAGACTTAAGTTAAATTTCAGTTGTTTACTATTAAATAAAACGTAAACATGTTTTTTAAAACGTAAAAATGTTGTCTGTCAATGACGTAATTTCTTCGTTCTTCCAAATATTAAATATCATTCAATTTCAACAACAAATTTCATCGTATAGATTTGTTTTTCACAATGATATCAGTGTTAAAACCGGATTTGATTTTTAAATTAAATTGATTTGGTTGTTTTGGTCAGCCATCCATGAATGGGTGGGCCCGGTAGAAAGTCGTCAGGGCGCTTGGCTGCGGGTTGAAGGTAACGGGTTCGATTCCCGGCCTCGGCGGAGGGCGGGGATTTTTCCACGCTCCTTTCATCTCCAAACGGGTCCTAGGGTCTACCCAGCCCTCTGTAAAATGGGTGCCGGGTTTCTTTCCCGGGAGTTAAAGGCGGGCGGGCTGGCTGACCACCCGACCTCAACTTCGTCTCGTTGGTCCTAAACGCTGGAAGCCTGACCTCTTGCGACCCCCAAAAGCCTGTGTAAGGCTTCTCGTGGGATACTTTAACTTTAACTATACCAGGAATGGATGCAGGGAGATTTTGTTTGGCTTTATAAAAGGATCTCTGTTAATTTAACATTCAGACTTTCTTTGCAATCTTTTAAAGACAAATTATTATATTTTCTCGCCAATCTTTTAGAAATCGCAAATGAAAATTTAAAAAAATACGTTTCGTTCGAAAATCTAGCTTTTTACGAATTTTATTCGAGAGCCCCCAAAATACATTTCTTTTTCATTGTTGCAACGTAATTAAAATAGTGAACAGGATATATGACAATGAATTGTTTTTACTGTCTGAAGCCACACGTAGGCTACATTGCGGTCGGCAAATAAACTGGTTTTATTTCATTTGCTTATATGTTATTTACTGATATCTTTCAATTAAAGAAATAGTATCTGATATTGACTAATCATACAGTGTTTGATGTGAATACTTACTGTGTAATAATGGGCAGGTACAACAGCTGACGTCGTCATGGTAACCGTCAATGTAATCGTTACAGACACAAGAAGAACAGCGTAAACCCAACTGATGGAATCCATGAGACCAGCGCTGAAAAGAAATACAGTTCAAATTTAAACAAGCCTTTTTAATCTTCCTAGTGTATCTGTCTTTTTTTTACAATCAAACATTGTTTGAGGAACCGTAGCTATCACACAAAAGTATTGCTGAAGTTTGAACTATTTATTTTTAAAATTAAACCGATTCCGATTAGCGTAGCTAATGTTATCAGCGTGTTTGATTATTCAGCTCCATGTCCACTTTGCAAACAATGTAGCTGGTGTTTAAAACAAGATTGTTATAAGCACAGAAATATATTTTTTTTTAGTTTAGACACTTCAGACGACTTTTGTAAATTGTAGATTTTTTGTACATACAAAAAATTAAAAATATTTAATTTGGTAATTATTACATTTTTTATTATGAATCTTGGTGTAATTTTATTTTCTTGATAGCAGTGATGTAACTAGGTTTTTTGACGATCGGAGCATCCAATCAAAATGCAGTCTCAAGACCCGAGGTTTTGTTTCCATGCAAAAAAAAACCAGGTATTTTGCCGCCCTCTTTCAACTGCCGCTGTCATCCCTAACCCTATCTATACCATTGTTTATTAGTAATTCTGTACTTTTTTCTTTACTAAAATATCGACACTAAAATACTGACAGTTCATTGGTTTTTTTTTTTTAATGATTTTCTTAAGAGCATTTCAATTTTCTTTTAATATAAGGTAGGTTGCCCAAATAAGGCCCACCTAACGTTTAAAGATTTTTTATATTTCTACTGCAAGAGTGAAAATTCTGAAAACTGTCTTGAAAGGTATTGTAAGGTGTGCTGTTATGAAAAAGTGAATTTAGAATTAGTGGCGTTTGAAATTCTTTCTGTAATAATACAGTTTTGAAAATAAAATTGAAGGGCCTTATTTGGAGCCCCTGTTCGAAATAAGGCCCACTACTAGTCACAGGCAAACTCGCCCACAGGGAAAGAGCTTGGCAGTGAAAACAGCCAATTTCCAACATTTAGTTCTGACTAAATATTAAGCTACAAATGAATAATTAATTAGTAATTAATTTATAAAATTGTGAATTTAAAACTAGCTTTGATGATTTTTTTATATTTTTTCTCATTATGTATAATTACTTTATGTTATAGAATGGAGGGTTTTACTTGGAGCCCCCTGTTAACCCACGCTTTCATGCATTGTTTTACTAAAAAGTATTTAAATGCACGTCAACTGGAAAATATCAAATACAGTATCTTATTCTACTCATTATACACTTTAAAATGACATAAAACATGTTTATGTATATTAAGTTGCCAAAAATTGCAGACGATTTATCAAATTAAGTTGAAATAGTAACGACAAAAGCTTCGGGCGACTTTTACTGTTCAATTGAAACAAACACGGTGAAATTATCCACTTCAATGGACCTAATTTTTGGTGTAGCCGCTAGAAGCCAGAACCTGTCTGAAACATAACTAATCTTGGTAAATTGTCAACGTTCTATTAATAAAACGAAGGATGGGCCTTATTTGAAACCGGGCCATATTTGGGAAACCTACCTTATAATAATAGGAAATACAGTTTTCTTTACAGATGTATTGTTTTTATCTTCACTTAAATTACTTAATGGATACAGATTCTAAATGCAATTTCTAGAATCATCTACATCTAAAATTGCATTCATAGTGCATATTTAAACTTCAAAACTTTCACAGCACTGTTGTATTTAAATTGCTTTTAGTATCTTTCCAACTTTCCAACACCATACGAGGATCTTAATACTTGTTGTTCAAACAAGCACTGAATGGTCTAAACTTACAATCAAATTTTCTAGATCACTGGATATTTACTTATCATGATAATAAGCATTAACGAGAATCAGGTAATAGCGAATTTGGCCCTCATCTAAAAGTCCGATTTCTACAAAAATTAATAAGAAGTTCACATTGAGTAACATTTTTAAAGTTTCAGCTTTCTAAGTGTTAGAGATATTTACAGTAGTTTCTGACAATTTTTCTGGCGGTTCTTAGTCCCAGTTTTGTTTTGTTTTGTTTTTTTTGTATCAAATTCAGTACGAATCGTGTATTTGCTAACTGGTCGTCGAGAGTGAATTATCAAGAACTTATTGGAAAACAGTATTACCAAGAAAATCAATATCTTACCACTGGGATTTAAGCTCACTTATTCGATTGGGGATGACTATTATTTTGTCATTTTCTGTATCCTTTAATCTGATTGGTTGGTTCACTACGTATTTATGTCTCCAGCTGGAATCGTTGTCATAGAAACTTGAGTTACTTAGTAATACAGGTGTACTTTTTTTCTCCTTTTTCCTATTGAAGAGAGTCAGATTTCAGTTAGTTTCTTATTGAATTGCTAAAGACAAAAAATAATAATAAATAAATAAATGAAAAAATGACAATGTCTAAATGACGTCACGCTAACGCTTGTGCATTTTAAGAATTCGACTTCGGCCACCATTTGTAAGGAAAGCTTATATTTCAATAAAGTGATGGTTTATGTTAATAAGTGTTCTCTTTTTATAGCATAGAAATACAATAAGTCACTTCAAACATTGTGCAGTGAATTGATCAACCAATTTAATTAAATTACCTTAAACTTAATCTCTTAATTAAAAATAACTTCTTTGGCATCTTTTATCAAATCGATTGTGTTCACAACCAATCCAATTCCCTCCACCAAACACAATAACATCTAATGGAGGAGGATTTGGCTTTTAGAGAACTTTTCTGTAAATCTATCTTTAGCTGCAATAAGAAATATTATAGATTCAATGAATCTTATAGGAAACTTATAGGAAGCTCTAAAAGTATCGGAATCGAACTACTTACTATTAATCCTTTTTGTTGGATCTTTCCAAATGATTGAAAAGAATAACAAAATTCCTAATCTTTTAGTATTACAACTTGTAACAGTTAGAAAACAGCGTAAAACACTTCAGAAAATGTAGACAGGCAATCGGGATCAAATGTGGAATTTGAGCAACATTAAGATTTTCTTCCACTGATATTTTTGCAAACAGATTTTGAATATTGATGTAATAAGAAGAATCTAAGCAATTTTTCTTAATCGATCAGGAAGATAATTGAGATAACAATTAAACCTTTTAAATACGTTTTAAGTTTTTTATTAAAACAATTTTAAGAAAAGACTTAAATAATTAAAATTATTTTGAGAAACTTTCCACGATCCTATAACTACATAGTATGATACTGAAATGTAGAAACATCTAGCGAGACATTTTATATTTAAGGTATTTGTTTGTAGAGAATTATTACATAGAATATGTTAGAAGTACGAGTATACAACACTTCAATTTAACGCACAATGAAGTCTAATTAAAAACGGCTTAACAAATATGCTTAGTAATTTGGTTTACTATTATTTACAATCTAAGACCAAGAGTATATATTTAGGTCAATTTTCACGCTTTGAGTAGTGAAAAACTTAAGACATGGTAGCAATCATTCACAACTGACGAAATACAAACTTTTACCTTCCTTTATCTTCAGTTTGATAAAGAGTCGGAGAAGGACTTCAAAATGTTAACTGTTTTCTATTGCTTGCATATTGACTCTTAATTTTATAAGTCAGTGCGAAGATGAACTTACCTTGATCTACTGCCGTTCTGTTTAGTTGATGTGTTTTCCGTCATGGACGTAGCTTCTTCCCCTTCCGTTGCCATTCCTTGCCCGTGACTGTCGCCGTGGTTTTCCGTGGTTGTTTGAAGCCTCTCTGAATTTCTTACCGACTGAAACGAGTTCTTATTTTAGACAGTGGCTACATTTAAAAGGAAAGTTTCTAAGATGTTTTAGCTTTGCAAAAAAGGACTGTTAAAAAGTAATAAAAATAAAACCAGGAGCATTTCAGAGGCATGTGAAGGAAATTAGACTAAACGACAGAGTAAATGCGTGGAGGAGGGAGTAACACTGAATTTTACGATGTTATTACTTCCCACACAATAAATTAAGCACAATACAAGAGTCATTAATGTTGTTGAACAATGCAGGGAAGCTGTACTGAGAGGAAACAGTAATCCCCGATTCAGACTTTTTTTTTAAAAAAAAACAAAAAAAAAAACACCAGACATTATTAGTTTAATAAAATAGAAATTTTGAATCTAATTCACATTTTGGATTGGTTTCAGGTATAATATTATTGTAATAAATTTACTATATTAATTTCTTCAAGAGAAAAAAAAATCACTGATTTATATAACATTTGGATTGTTTCGTTTTATTAGAAACGATATACAAGGTGTCTCAAAATTAGACCAACAAATGGTATTAAACTTCGGATGGCTATTAAAGTCACCAAAACAAGTAATTTTTGTCAGTAAACCTATAACCGAAAATGAGCCATTTCGGCACGAGATAGAATCAAAGAAACATATCCATAATTGGACAATAACAATTAATCTTTGATTCCATCTCGTGCCAAAACGGTTCATTTGTGGACATAGGATTTACTGACAAAAATTACTTGTTTTGGTGTCCTTAATAATCAGACGGAGTTTGTCGGTCAAATTTTGGGACGCCCTGATAATTTAAGTTAAATATCCTTCAGATTCCCAAACTAATTTCAAGTGTCAAATGAAAATTAGTAGGATTCAGTGATTTTATTGCATAAATACGCTAATACAAATTTATCTATCCTTATTGAGATCTATGTAGTTGTTATTATTATTATCATGTAAAGTAACTATTAAAAAAGTGGCTGATAAAATATAATTCGGATAAACCTTTGTTGTTTAATTGTTCTCAATGTTGTTGTAAATTTATATGTTGCATCTTTTATGTTTATTTCTTTAAATTTTGTACACTCCCAAGGTCCTTCTTATGTTTATTACTATTAGTTCTTACTTTACTCGATAAAAATAAGATTAATGTAGGTCACTTTGTTATATAATTGTACATATTCTATATAAAAATTGTAAATAATATACTTACTTTCTGAATAAAAAATAATTTTTACTGATTATCATTCTATTTGACAAAAATCACTTGAAGAATAAATATTTTAAAAGAGGACCTAGTGTTTATTTGTGCAAAGCGCCATTCCCGAACAGCTGTTTCTCGGTAATATGCCGATCATCAGCGGGAAGCAGAGCATAAAACCCCTAGGTCCCATTACAGAGGTGGATATTAGTTAAATAGAGAACCTCCAAGCTTAAAAACAAGAAATAAGAAAGCACATTAAAAGAAAAGAATAGAAAACCATGTGCCAGGCTCCGCTGGCCGCAAATGGATTTTCTGTAGGCATCAAATTAATCGCCTAAAAATTGTTAAACACATTAAAAGAGGCCCTAGTGTTTATTTGTGCAAAGCGCCATTCCGAAAGCGCACATGGTTTTTCTATTCTTTTCTTTTTAATGTGTTTTCTTATTTCTTGTTTTTTAGCTTGGAGGTTCCATTCTTGTTCTCTCTTTAAAAATAAATATTGATTTAAATATTAAGTTCACTTTTCAATCAACAGTATTTTTGAATAAATATTAAAAAAAAAATACTTTTACGATCATTGAATTATTATCAATGGTGATTTAAGAACATCCTTGTTTATTCATGTTTCACCAATGTACAGGGTG
>JAFIDM010000001.1:146952641-146974248 GCA_023159025.1 Thereuonema tuberculata | reverse complement strand
ATGGTTGAATTAAACAAAACAATTAGATAACAAGTTATTCGTTTTCTATATCATCAATAATTCCTAATTTCACTATCGAAATTTCAAAAATGATACATTTTTGACCCTAAGCTTATTGGGTATATTTTTACTGACCTGTCTTTGTAGAACCTGTCATTGACGTTTGCCGATGCCTTTACAAATCAAATGAATTTAACATATAGGTTTATTTATTGCTTTTATTGTTAATAGAGTTAACATTATGCCGACTCAATTATGACAATCAAGAGTAAGCACTTTCGAGAATACCTTTTATGGAGAAATAATAATATGCTGACAATATTCCAATATGTGGTTTCGATATATATAAATACTTTTTTTAGATGGCAAATGATAAAAGAATGAACTGAAAGTAAAACATCAAATATTGCTTGATATCAAATTTTCCCTTACTTAGCATTTTTTCTTGTTGTTCGGATAAGTCTATCGACTACATCAGAGAAATGTCTATTAACGTTTGTGTTAATATTTGTGTTGTATTTATTTTATGTCTAGAGGCATAGTTCGTAGATGAGCCACTCCATATTTCTGGGAAGTTGAGAAACTGGGTTTATTAAAAGGCTCAAGTTTCATTATTACAATCAAAACAAAAAAAAACAAAAAACCTAAGTCTTTAAATGTTCAAATAAACAAGAAAAGCAATTAAAAAAACATAATAAAAATGGTTTAAGTGGCAAATTTTAAATATAAAACTAGCAAAAATTGCTTAAATTTGAAGCCGTCAATCTTACTGAGCAAACAACGTTGTCATTGAATAGCTCTACTTCTAGAAGAGTTTTTGATATGAAATAAATTGTGAAATCAAGTCTTAAGTTAGCTCCAACAATTCCAACAAAAGGGAAATACCTGACCGACTGCACATCTTCCCATTGAAAAATCCGACTTGAAGTGAGTTTTGTTTATGTCAAATTGTAACGTCCGAAACTATCAATCTTATGCTATACTTTTTACATTGTTTAATGATCAAAATTAGGCTTAGTGGGCTGTCTATTGTTTTATTTAGTTGTGCAAATTAGCTTCAGAGGGTGCTACAATTCTGAAGTTAAACCTATGTTGAAACGCAATTTTTTTTTTATTTCGACAAAGTTTGCAAGATGTACAATTATTTTGGGCTAAATAAATGTTTGGATTTTTCGTTATGTATGATGATAATTTGTGGCCTGGTGACATTGAAAGAAAAACTAACCAAGATCTAGAAAAGGGCCTACATCATCAACTTTCTTCGACCAACAGGCCCTCTTGGCAGCAAAAGGTTTCTAAAACCTTTAAAGCCTGACATCGCCAACCTTCTTGTTGAAGAGATCTGTTGTTTTGTGTGAAGCCCAAGTAAGTTTTAATAACTATTCTAATACAAGATGTGCTTGGACACTATCACTAGATGTTGTTGATGAGTGTGTGAACCAATTAAAGTCATTGGACTAAGAGGCTTACAATTCATAAAATCTTTCTTTTTGCATTGAAGCCATAGTTTAGAATTAGAAATTTGCTGCAAAGCGTTGGTAAAGAAATGTCAGTTTAAAAGTTCAAAATAAATAAAACTTGTTTTCCTTTAAAGGCTATTTTTAATTACTTATTCAGTCATCAGTTGCTTAAAGAAATGCTTAATGTATTATTCCATGTGTATGTCAAATACTGGTAACATCCGCAATGGGCATGTCAAATGTCTAACATCCAACAAAACTTCAATTAATTAATTTAATATTTTCTGAGCCATTTGCTGTCTTGGCAGGACTGTTTGTGGCATCTAGATACCATGCTGGAGAACAGGGAAAATATCGTGATGCTATAAAACAGTTTACTTTGGGACCTCAATTTAACATTTCTGTACCCTAAAATATGGCAATGGCTCAGAGATAAATAGATCGTAATCGATGGTGGAATTTTTTTTTTTTTTTTGATAGGGATGAGGGAATGGATTATCAATTACAGAAACAAATTATCAGATTACCCGGTTTTTTTTGCTAATAATTTGAAAGTATTAAGAAAGAATTGAAAATGCATTTTGATTCATATCGGAAATAATAATAATAATAATAATAATAATAATAATGATAAAGAATTAACTAAAAATATTTAAGTGTTTGCTTTCATTCTAATATGTTTACCTCCGATAAATGTTTTGATAAATTCTGTTTATGGAAGTGCTTTTGGGAACACAATATTTTTTGTTTTTCCGTCTGGCGCATACACGAATAAAACAGAAGGGTTTCCGACACGTGAGCAGGCCATATATAGCTGTCCATGTATGAAGCATGGATTTTCCAAATTTAGTCCTCACACTTGTAGCGATTGTTCCTGTGCTTTGTTGATGGTCATTGCAAATGCAAGTCGCACCGGAAACTGCAAACGTTGAAACCGGAAATACATTCATTTGTTGAAACGACTCGCGCACCATATTGTAAAATGGTTCTACTAATTCAGAATCCTCCGCGGGCGTGCGCACAACAACTCACCAAAGTTTCATCGCAATCTGATGAATGGTATAAGAACGCTTACGGTACAAACAAACAAAGAAACATTCATTTTTATATTTTAAGATTTGACAAGGTTCAGTCCATTATATTCGCATCCCTGAATCATCTCTGAATAAATTAATTTTCTTGATTTCTGATTAAATTTCATGATGTCTTACCGAGATAGTTAAGGAGACGTATTATGTTGCAAAAGAAAATGATCTGATACCATATGCTTATTTGATTAAATTACATATTATAGCTACATATCATATTTGTTCAGATTATTTGCTATCAATTAATGTTTCTAAGACACTAATGCATTTGATTTACAATGTCGGCTTAGACAATTGAAGGAAATAATGCTAAATGTTCGTTTAGTGATTCCTTTATGGCGTCTTCTCTCTTCGATTGTTTCTTCCTGGCAGAGACATTGCCGAGGATAGGCAATGGAAACAAACTCAATTGAAATATTGTCTATTGCCAAACCTTATTATTTTTTTCAGTCGTTTGTTAATTATAGAATCAATTCTATTTTCTGTAAGTTCTTTAAGAAAAAACGAGACAAAAAGAACAAGGAAAAAAAGTTACGAAAAAGTTTTCTATAAAAAGCCTATCTACAATTGACGTGTGTTTGCAGAGATACAGAAACTCTTGAAACATTCAATTGAATTTGGTACTTTTCGTATTATAGATACACTGTTGATTTCTATAATGTAAACATTTTAAAACAAAATAAAATACGAAGACATTTCATCAATAGAATCCTAATTTTCTATACTATCAGAAAACCTCAGTTTTTTTTTGTTTTTTTTTTTGTGTGTGTGTGTGTGTGTGTGTGTGTGTGTGTGTGTGTGTGTTAGTGGAGTGTTTGAGATGTTGGCTATTTAGTTATTTCCAGTATAACTCAGTTCATTCACCATGTTTTCACGCAGCTATTACTAACTGCAAGAGATAAAAAATTACTACTAGATTTTCTCCCAATCGGGTACTGGGATAATAATGTAGACTAAGCTGTGGCTTCCAATATAAGCCAACTTGTCGTAAAATACCGGCTTCACAAGCCTTAAGCTTACCAGATTGGGTAAGCATTTGTGGGTTTAATTTTTTTTTTTAAATTTACGGAAGCACTCGATGGATCAACAGATTAGAAAGGATTATCCGTCTGAAATTTTCAATAAACACTCAATACATTTCGTTTCCATTAAACTGTTCATTCCTATGCGTGATACAGACGAAACTATCTGGACTCTTTCGAGTGAATCATTAAAGCCTCATTGCTTATTCCCTTCTTATCATTTTCTGAAACGAGGTGTTATTATATGCTAATGTTGTAAATATTACTGTTATACCTAATTATTAATAAAAAACCTCAGCCAATATGATTGTACTGCATTTATTACAAGAATATAAGTCTTTAGTTAAGAAATATTTTGTGACTAAGTATTTGCCCGTCACACGAAATTAAAACGAATGCATTGCTAGGAACATAAACGAATTTGTTTATTGAAAGGCTTGATGCGGGCATTATTGGGAACTGACGGCGTTTCACCTTGAATGGAAAATTGATATCACTCGGTTGAAAATCGATCCTGGGAATAGTGACGATATCACCTCTGTTGCTTTTCGAAGAACTTCTGCCATGATTAAATTGTGATGACACTCCTTAGCGAACAATCGTGCGCCATTATTTCAGAGCCCTTTCTTTGAATTGAGCTTGGGAAGGAGTATCACCATGGATTCTTTCTTCAAGCTCAGCTGTTGAGGTGGTATGCCGGAAAATGTGAGTGTGAAGAAACTCTGCAGAATAGTTTCGTTCATCACTTGGATCATCCGACACTACTACATCTGCGACTGTATTAGATGTCAGACTTGCAGGGCAGCTTTCTGATCTGTTGCGTTACATACAGAGGGATACAGACATAGAATTGGAAAACTATATATGCTTTTGGTAAATTGTAGCTCTCAGGAGCGCCCATAGGATTTTTTCCAGGAGGATGAAAAATAAGTTTTTTCCAGAGGGAGCAGTGTAAAGATATACTGCAAAAAAATTGTACTTAACATTGCGATATTATATAAATTTAAATAAACTAAAGTAATTGTTATAATAAAATTTACCAGTTTTCTATCTTTCAGTCCTCTTGAGAGAAAAACAATTCTATGGCTTTCTTTTAAATTGAAAATTCGAGAGTGGGGCAAACGCCCCATATGTGAGGGCGGCCATGGTAGCTCGTTATTCATAGTTGAGTTATCGCGAATTTAATTTTTGAACTAGATGGGAAGCAGCACAAGAAAGATATTGATAAAAGAAATATTAAGCCACAACATACTCAATATAAATAAATATAATAAAACATATATATACATTTATTAAAACGAAATTTCGTTGCATTTTCATTGTAAGCTGAAGAAGAGACGATTTCTCTTTGAAAATTTCGTTTCAATAAATGTATATATATATATATATATATATATATGTTTTATTACGTTTATTTATATTGAGTATGTTGTGGCTTAATATTAAGAATTCCAGAAGAGAAGAAATAAGAAAAAAAAATAATTTTTTAAATAAAAGACAGCAAAAAATAAACCCCGCAAACAAAAAAGTAGAAAAATACAATGGCGTTTACCAGTCTTAGAAGTTCAATAGAATTCATAAATATCCAATTAAGTCACGTCTTTCTGTGGATCATGCTTTCTATTCGATACCATAAAACGACCTTTAAGAATATTGTTCTTCAGCTTCAAAGGTTTATTTAAATATGGCTCATGTAGTTCTAAAGCAAGTTAAAGAATTTGCTTTCAATAAATCAAAACCTTAAAACTCTTTTATCATTAAACCAAAGATACACATCTAGCTTCGTAATAGAAACAGATACAAAAAAGTATTTACTCTATTACAAATGATGATTATCTAATTAACAGTGGCAATTAGGATAAATAATGAGTATTAGATTGCTGATTCTATCTGTAATTCTCAAGGTCAATTCCTATGCTTAATCCTCTGAATTTCTAATGAGACAATAATGGACTCAGACATTAACCCTAAACTCTAGTCAAACGATTTTTCTCGTCGGTGGCTGGTAATTGCACTATGTGTGAATGAATTTGTAAATGGACGTAACAGTAGGGCAATAGGACAACCATCGTTTATTTTGTATCAAAGTAGATATTAATGTGGAAAGATGAGATGTTCTCTCATTATTCAAGACAATACCAATGCATTTTCACTGTTTCCAGGTTTTATTCATACTATTAGTATCTCACCAAAGGCAATTTATTATTCTTTAACTCAGCACTCAATTTGTCTATCTTTAACCTGACTGCGTTTTCGGTGCCAGTTAATGATTGGTTAATGGCACTGATTGATGAACCACCAATAGGCTAAATTTGGTGGTTCTTACAAACATCGCCGTATTTTAATATAGTCATGCGTGCATGGAAAACACCAAAGGACTGATAGACTATGATTGCAAGCATTTACAGCCAAAATTTTACGTAGTCGACTGTCCCGTATAATCATAAGATTTAAGAAAGACGGATAAGAAGATCACAAATAATAAAAATTTGTAAATTTACTAATGTGGAACTAACGTGAGTTGTATCAAATTTATTTGAGTTGCTTTTTCTGGTTTTTAGTAGCTGAAGTTCTAGGATCGTGTGGCCGAGTCGTAGGAATAATATTTTTTTTTCTTGCGAAACTCAAAGGTTATTCAGTGAATTTCAATTTAAATAGAAGTCTTTATTTTACTTTTACTGTTTGATATTTCGTAATAAATTTTTCAACAGTAATTTGTTATGTATCATTAATTTTATAAATCATCTTCTCGCTGTTGCTGCAGTAGCTAATGCAAAAAAGGATGATTGCTTGGAATATACATTGAAAATTCATCGATATGAGTTAGTTCTCTCTTTTTTCTTTGATACCATCTACGTTGAAGTGAGTTGAAGATAACCTATCTTATATTTGAATTAATATTGTTGAGATATTGAAGAACAATTTCCTATGTTCTTTCTCCATTATTAAAAAAAGATGGTCTTCATAAAGAAAATATTAATCAATATAAGGATCTGCACATAAATTGCCCTCACTAACATTATCAAGTTTATCAATGTTAATAAATTTTGAATTATATTTCCTAATAGTAAGGAAAAGTATAATTTTACAAATAAATGTGAATTACAACTCGAATATGTGTATTTATATCCCGAAAACAGATTGTAGTCCAATTTGAAATGAAGAACGAATTGGATTAGTGATTTTAATATATTTCTGCAAAAGCTTGTTTTTATGGATTTTTTTTTTTTCATAAAGAAACTGAATAATGAAGTTTTAACTTACCTGTACAACATCAGGTTCATCCGTTCTTGTCCCTCGGCGAAAAAACACCCGAAACTCTTCTAGGCTAGATTCGCTGCCGTGCGTGGATGGCGGTGCTGGCACTGTGATCACTGTTTGTTGAGACTGTATTGGATCCTCGTGCCATTCGTCGTCGCTATCGTTTAGGTCGTCGTCGTCGTCCGGTCTCCTTTCGTCACCGCCCCCAACTTGCGAGACCCAGGGCCGGCGTTGCCATAGTAGCCGCTTCTCGGGTGCCGCCCAGATAAGATCCACTTTCCCCTCCCAGAGCATTTGAGCCACCTCGGCCGTGTCGAGGGAGTCGTCGTCCCGCGGACTGGTCGACTCGTCCGGCGAAGTGCGGAGCAGATGCCGGGGATTGAGAATGACCACTTCGTCCACGGTGCAGTCCTGCGTCTGACCACTGCTGCTGCTTTCGCTGCCCCATTGCACCACACTACCTACAAACAAAATCATTTGTTTCAATTCTATGTTAAAGAAATGTTTATAATGGTTTCAATTTACTTAAAATACCAACATTAAGAAATTCTAACTGATTATAAGAAAATTATGTATTTGTTGTGAATAAAAAAGTATTTCAGTATCAAAGTATGAAGGTTGCCTTAGAGCAAGTCAGGCTTCCTTAGATTCCTGTAAAAATTGCTATAGGTACAATTCTCTATTTAATGAAAGCAACGTCTGCACACAATATATCCAACTGAATATGCAGAGATTTCAGAGGTCATAAAACCATCCAAATTGCTCTCAATTTCAATACTTTGAGATGCTGATTTGTACGAATGTTAGACCGAGAACTTTCTCCGCTCAAGATTTGTATCTTGTGGTTTCATTTGTAATACTGCTATCAATAAGCAAAAAAGTACATAAAGCCCTATTGCAAAGTATATCTGAGAAAATCTTATAGCAACCAAGTACTTATCACAGGGTAAACCTAATCATAACAGTGTTTGTCATTTCTTTTGCCATTTTTAGTAAAAAGTGGAAAATTTCATCAAGTTTCACCCTTGCCTTTAATGTGATTTTTTTTTTTTTTTTTTTTAAATAACTTATATACCTTTAAGAGTTGTATTTAGTTTTCGAGGTTAAGATGGCTTTTAACATCACCCCCATCAATGTTCTCTGACACTTCTGAACTCAGGGCGTGGATCTTCTTCAAACTTGATATACATATTTAAGTGCAAAATTTTATTCCAAACAATTTGATATAAAAGGCGAGATGACATCATGATATTTCTAAATCACGCCACTATCTTTATCTAGAGACTGGATGGCAACATGATTAAGAAACCATATAGTATGTTTAGTAAGAAAGCAGCTTCAATAAAAATCTCTAAAAAAATAATGAATTAATAAGGAAAGCAGGCTCTAAGTTCTTTTGAAAATTGTATTGTTTTAAGTTTTGGTAAACTTTAATAATTATAATGTTTGCTATATTCATTTCGTTTGTCTACGTTTAAACTTTTTACAGTGAGTGCAAAAAGTAAACAGATAAACATCAATGAAATGCCACGATTGACTGTCACTTCACTAGTTCAGAGTAACGCCTAACAATTTATGCTAAGGTAATGGATACAAATTAGACTCGACGAATGTTAACGCTAATAATTTTAATCGAAATATTCATGAGTAAATAAAACAGATGCATAAAAATTGGACAAATTTTGAATTTGTTAAATTTAAATGCTTACATAATGTGGTATTCTTTAGTAATATATAAATGACCAATTCAAGAAGAGTAAAAAAACAACAGCAACAACTACAATAATAAAACAGCAACTCATATTCAAATTAGTTCTCAACCTGTATTTCATCTTAAAAAGTATTATTAAAAAAAAATCCACTTTTCGTCTTACATGAAAATGCACAAATTCACAATATGTAATAACTTTTGTAATTTTTATTCATATCAATATAATAGGAGTAGAATATACATGTCTCCTGCCAATATTACCGAATTTTTACTTTTTTTTTTGTTCTTTTGTTCTTTTCTTTTGGTTGTTGTTGAATATTGTGGTGTCTTCTGATGCAGTGAATCGCCAAATAGTAGCTAAAGGACTGGACTTTTTAATAGAAATGTTTTAAGATTGTTCTTCGATATATTGACGAAGTTTTGTGGTATTTCTTGCCCACATAAAGATTGAGTATTCGTCATTTAATTTCAAAATTGACCAAATGCAGTTCAGAGTTGAAAAGTTAACAGTTCGATTGGGTACTTACCGTTGCCGTGCGGCGTTACTTGTCCGCTAGCATCTCTGTGACCCAGTAGTGCTTTGGGTGGGATCCTCTGTCTTTCGTCTGCCCCCTTGACTCCTGTCATTGTCTTCTGTTCTCCTTCATCCTCCTTTCCTCCGAAAAAACGCACCCGCCGTCGCTGAGAGGCAGCTGACACGGAAGCAGGCAGTGTCGTTCGTTGCCATGGCCAAAGCACCGTTGCCATGCAGTCAGTGAGGCACTGAAGGCATCCGCCACGTTGCTACGTTACCACTGCAAAAGGAATTAGATATTTACCTAAAAACTCTCTTATTTACACATTATCATCAATCTATTTGCAAAATGGAATCAACAACTATTCAAATGTCTGCAATTATCTAGTTTACTTAGTTTTGAAATAAAAATAAATATCAAAAAAGAAAAGCAATGTGAATGGAAACCAGTAGTTCCAAAACTACGTGCGTGGAGATGTTTCACTGCAAGAAGTAAAGAAAATGAATCAATTAAAATTTTTAATAAAAGAAGTTTAAAACGCCTTTTTTTACTTGTTTAAAAATTATTTTCATCTGCTTTAAGATGTAATTAATGACATCAAGCACCAATATTAAGTTCATGTTATAAGTATACAGGATGTTTCGGAAAGGATACACAAAGCGAAGAGATACGGGTTCCAAAGGTCATTTTGAATTGAAAATGTTCTATGACATTTTGTTGTACGAGCTGTAGTTTTAGAGTTAGGAAATGAATGCTTTGGGAATGGTCCCTAATCAAAGAAAGCTCAGTTCTGGCCATTTTCAGCATTTTCTTTAATTATCCTATCTGTTTTCAGTCATGATATTTGTTATCAGGATTGCTTTTTTGTCCGAAACCTTTACCTTATTTACTAACAGTTCCTAATGTGAACTAGTTTTCTTTGATTAGAGACCATTCCCAAAGCATTCATTTCCTAATTCTAAAAGTATGGCCCGTAGAACAAAATTCATAAAGCATTTTCGACTCAAAATGACCTTTGGAACCCGTCCTCTTCGCTTTGTCTACCATTTCCGAAACACCCTGTATAAACTTCTTCATTACAGTGCTGTAGAAGCATCAGGTGGTCGCAAGTGAGTAAGTACAAGCAGTGGCATAGCAAGGGGGGGGGGGGCGATCCGTCCCGGGCTCCCGCCTGGGAGGGGCCCCACCAGCCAGTTTATTTCCTTTTTTTTTGGTTGTTAAATAGGAAATTCCCTTTTTTTTTGGTTGTTGCTTAATAATGGAACTCCCGCCCCGGGCCCCCCAAGGCGTTGCTACGCCACTGAGTACAAGTAAATGATGGGAAGTAGAACAGTTTCGGAATCACTGGTTTGACAGAAGTGACTATATAGTTAAAATTCCGGAATTTTCCAGAATCATCGATACTGGAAGGCAAATGAAACAAAATGTACACAGAAACAAATACAAATAACAAAATTAAAATGAAAACAAAATAGTTTTTGTTCAATCGTCTTCTTTGGACTAAGGATCACATAAACTATCACAAGGCATTATAACTACAACTTTGATTAAAATTCAAAGGTCTCGGGTAGAAAACCCATCTTATTGATTAAATAACCAATTCTCGTCATTATTTAGTATAAAAAAAGAAGAAAACAATGAAAAATCCACTGAAATAACCTTAAGACTAATTTTTAGATCATTTTTTTTATCATTTTTTTGATATTTTTCAAATCTTTATTTTCATATCAATTAAAAGAACATACATTAAACAGAGCTGGTTTCATTGACCAGTTCTTTGTCATTGTTCTTCTAAAAAGACAACTGTTTCGTTTCAATATTTGATTCTGGGAGGTTCTGTTCTTGAAGTTCAATAGGTCATGAGTCTATAAACTCATATAATGGGGTTAAGTAATGCATTTAAGTTGAGGTTCATCAATTTATTAAAGCGAAAACCCATTTTAATTTTTCAAATACTCCTGTATCACAACTTACAAATTCCACAAGAAATAATACTTTAATTCAATAACTCATCCCCGATATTTCGTCCTAATTTAACATTAGGACTTACTCATGGTTTTAAATACAAATGAAAAGAAGAAAAATGATTCTAAATTTTAAAATTAAAATCCATTTTAATTTGTTTTCAAGAAGTAATTTAGAATTGTTTATACTAAAAAAAAAAAAAAATTCTCAATTTCCTGAAACAACAATTGCAGTTTTGTTCAGGAAATTAAAGTGAAAAAAATACGTAAATCTTTTTAATTTTCAGTTTGTGAATCAAGAGAGATTGAAACCTCTGCCGTTAAGTAACAGAAAATGAAAAATTTACGACATTTGAAGATACAAAAAAGTTAATTTCAAGAATTGCAATTTTTTTTAGATTCAATGCTATGATTAGATTTCCAGGCTTTAATATCTATGAATAAATGTGAGTTTTATTAATTTCAGAATTTATAGTTCTTTTAAATTTATTTATAATTTTAAAATTTGAGAGATTTTGGAACCTTTACATCATTTGTAACAGGAACGAAAATAGACGCCACTCTTTTGGGGCAAACGCTACAACTGCTATGAATCATTTTTCACAAACGTATGGTATTCATCTTTTCGTTCTTAAAGAGTTAAATAAGGCGCAGAAGTTTAAGAGATCTCAAAATGTGATTAAAATATTCTTTTTGGACAATTAGATGACATTAATTTTCTTCATAGTAAAGGAGCAACTGTTAGAAAAGGATAGAAAGTGGAATTAGTTATTTTGAATGGACAGTTTTACTTCCGCTGCTGCCAGGAGAAGTCAAGGAACTGCAAATATATCCCTCGTGTGCATAGGCCTAAATCCCCGATTTTGTGAAAGCCCTGTCTCAAGTTAGTAATGTCTTGCAAGTTTAGTATTCTTCGTTCACAATTTCTGTTTAGTTTATGTGGTGAATGTGAGTGGCAGGAAAGCCAAGCACTGCGACCAGAGGTCTATTGTACTAACCCACAGAAGTAAAGACAGAGAAAGTATGGTGGAGAAGTGCAGGGGAAACGGGAGAACCCCGAAAAAAACCGGCCCAGCATGGATCGTCCACCATTACGAAACCCATCTGAGAACCGAACTCCGGTACTCAGAGGTGACAGGCCAATGTCGCAGCGAAGACGGCAACCGCGAGGCCTCTCGTTCACAATTAGTATGAATAATGCTTTTATTTTTAAAATTTTGTAATAACAATTGGATTTTGTTATATTTTTAACATTAAATAATCATTAAATAATCTACATAAAATATCCTAAAAATAGGTTTTAAATAGTTTATGTAAAATTCAAATTTACATCAAGATAGCGCCAACTAGCAAACAAGAAAAATTAATAAATTTTTGCTTGTAAAAATTGGCAAATTCAGTTTCTGACGGTAATTTTTTTTCTTTTTTTTATACAGAGTTTGTTATTGTTATAAAAGTTATTAAATGAATTGCATTTCAATTACATGAGTCGCCATTTTCCCTTTTCCATTATTTGACGGAATGCTTCATTACGTGTCATCTTCTATTGCTGTTCTTATTACTTCAATTTTCTTACCAGTATTTCTCTTATTTCTTATTTTTGTTCTGCAATGAATCATATCACGTGAGAAATCAACCAGTCATTGTAGTTCAACAGAAGGACGTCGATCTGAAGGAATCGTTTTTATCTATAACTTCATCTAACCATACAATTAAGAATCTAAGAATTGCATTTCTTCCCTTTTTAAGACTTAAATTACTCGTGTTTTGAAGAAACAACGTACAAAGAAAGTTAACGAAATCGAATATTTTAGAAATCGAATTAGATTTGAGAAAGAACTGAAATCATTCTTTTTAATTTATTTAGATCTCTACATTTATCTTCGTTACAAGTTTGCTGGAGAATCACCTACACAAGTGATTCTCAATCTTTTTACTATATTACATAAACTAACAGTGATAACAAACTGCGCTTTCATTTAATCACGACGCCATTCCTCCACTTTCAGTTACGTAGCCCTTATTAAAGTAGCCCTTAAAATTAGTCTACAAGTAATAAAGTTCATTCAAAAAATAAGGCTAAACTTTTAAATTTGAAGTTTGATGTAGTTCATTTTTTTAAGTTATCGTGCCAACAAAATTCTCAACCATAGACATCCTTTCCATATGTAAATTGAGTTAAGACGGCTTTACACGGGCTAGAAAAGCAGTCTTTCGCTGTTGAGCAAAATTAATGTTGTTTTAGACTCGTAAGGAAACTTCTAGTGGCATTTCATGATTTGTTCTCGATTAATCATGGCGAAATGACGAAAAGAATTCGTTTTACTGTTTTAGTTTCAGTGGTTGATTCATTCAACAACAGCGATGAAGAAATAAAAAATGGAATGATCTCGAAAGTTATGGATGAAAAGATAAAGGACCTCCAGACTTCAATGTGGAGCTGTCTTTGCCATTATTTATTCAAGTCAATATTTCTCTCCGCTAGGCGTGCTAGTATCAACTTGTCGCAGAAACTCAAGGACGTATAAAGAGTTTTACTTCGGAATGGACCAAGTTAGAAGCCGATCTCCAACATTAAAAAGTAATAGGCATATAACAATAAATTACTCGGAATACCAGCTAATTGATTAATTAAAATTAACTAATTTATTAATTCTCATTCAACTTAGTTTTTACACTCTATCTATCTATATATATATATATATATATATATAAAAGAAAGTGTGTAATCCCATCTCGAGAGACAGGGCTAAATGTGATAGCAAATTTTAGGAAAAGTGGTAGCTTCTCCGTTTTGATTAAATGGCAAGAATGTTGTTCTATATTAATTAAAAGTGCAGTATTTAAAAGAAGTCAGAAATCCTTTAAAACAATATTATCTTTTCAACAATAAAGCAAAACAACAAGAAATATAGTTCAAAATAACAAATATTTTAAATTGACTTCATATAATACATTTCATACTCAAATATCTTTCCTTTTATTTAAAATTAAGGAAACAAGTTCTTTTCGTTTTCTTATAACACACTAGGAATGGCTATTTATTCTTTTAAAGTTCATTTAAGTTCAAGTTTAAAACGCTGATCTTGGATGCCTAATGTTATTTAAATCAGTTCTTCATGAGTTCTTTATAACAATAATGAAGATTATTACAGTCTTCGCGGCGAGAGTTGAAATTCCCAGAATGCAACGCAGATTATAGGTTTTCCTTTCCTGGCCGGTCGCTCACATTCAAATAGAAGAGAAAATGGCGGTGGCTGCTTCAATTCAAGATTTCGACGAGGAAAAGTTCTCAACAGTCAAGCTGGGGAAATTATTCTTAACGTTGCTCGTCGATTTCAAGAAGATGTATGTGAGATTTTTGATAATTGAGATTGATATTTCCTGCGGAGCTCATGCATTGATACTGGAGAAATTAGTCAATGATAATGTGTTTCCTGTTTCAACATTCGCCGCGACGACTATAAGTAGCCTTTATCCCTGCGCGAATGGATTCCATTCTGACGATTCTAATAATTCTCTCTCCCAAACATCGTTCTATTGAACTTTTGAATCAGTCGTTGCCAAAACAACTGATCGATAAATATTCAATAAGGAAATTGTTTCCCATCTTATTCTTCGTCAAGAAATGTGACGATAAATTCCAATGCATTTCCAAAAATAAATAATATCAGTACGTACAGTCGTCCATTAGCTAGGCTTATCTTCTTAACTTTAGATTTTATTTTTTTAAAAATAGAAATAATGAGCAAAGACGTGATATCTATCGCCTTATTAGCACAGTTTTTGTTATCGGACATGTTATTCTCAGAAATCTTCTTTAGCTCGAAGTTAAAAACCCATATATTCACACGGCTTTTCATAGCTCCCTCATCTTCCAACTACCGTTACTTTTTGTTGCCATCGATGTCGATTGTTAATTCTAACAACCTTTATTCTTGCGCTATCTTCATAAAAATTCGTAAATAATACTTTTCACTTAATTTGACAACAAAATTACAAGTGAAATTTGTGCAAGAGCATGTTGATTTTTAATAAAAGTAATTTTATTAAAAAAATTCATAAACAAATGGAGGCCTTCTGGATCCCTGTTAAGGCGTCCCCCTGAAACTAGCAAATGGTTAAATCGCATCAAAATCTACGGTTGGAAATGTAGTTATTAGGAGAGGTGTAGCCTTCCTCCAACCGTAGATTTTCTATGGGTTCTACTTGCTTACGATATCATTAACGATCCTCATTATCTTTCTGATTTTCATTCAAGAAAACAGTAATTTTTAGAAATAATCAACAGGTAAAATTACT
Organism: Thereuonema tuberculata; assembly: GCA_023159025.1. Taxonomy (NCBI): domain Eukaryota; kingdom Metazoa; phylum Arthropoda; class Chilopoda; order Scutigeromorpha; family Scutigeridae; genus Thereuonema; species Thereuonema tuberculata. The sequence goes on along the minus strand of JAFIDM010000001.1, from coordinate 146,958,925 downwards.
TTTAGTTATAGGTAATTACAGGTTATAATTATTATTAACTTCGATTCATTTCAGAAGTTTTGCATTAAGATATCCTCAATAAAAAGTAATACAAATTAATATAAACTTTATTAGTCTACAAGTAAAAATATATACGTCGTTTTTAAATGCGTTAGTGAATGTCTATTATATAGGATACGGTTCGTCGCATCGTACTTTCACTATGTTACAGCTTCATATTCATGTTTTGACACAGAAAAAGACGAGAAGAGGCCATTCTAACAAGTGCGGTCACTGCGACCACTCGACAGTTGGGAATTCTTATTCACGGTCGTATTCCCAATGTCATTCTCTGTGACAGTAGAGATAGACAAAAAAGAAAAAGTGATTAAAATTTTATTCCATTTCGTTTCGTCCCAAATACTAGTTCATATTATAATTCATTGCGTATTTTAATATTTAATGCAATTTTGTAATTATTACACGTAGTTTGTTAAGCCTACGAAATACCAACAGTTAAGAACTTTATAGTAACTGAATCATTAATTTAGACTAAATTTTTAAGTCAGATTTCAAAAATTGTGGATATTTAACTTTTGATCTATATTTTTATTTTTACATCTAACAGTATTTTAAAGTATATTCCCTAAATGATTTTTTTGTTATTGTTATTATTTCTACGTCCACAGGCTAAATAAGAAAATAATAGTTAATCAGCTGGATTTAATCATTTTTAGAAGTTTTAGTAAAATATAATGCGATAAGAACGTATTCATACCTTATAAATGCCGAATTACCGCATCATATTTTACTATTAGTTTTAATGCTGTTTTTTGAACCTGGAAAGAAGCATAATTTTTTAACTGAAAACAAACTTTAGAAGCCTGAAGTAATAACGTGCAAGTGAATGTACGAAGGAAGATAAGAACTGTGCTGAACGTAGATGAAAAACTGCTCTGTTTTCTCTGGGAAATAAACCTCCAGCGGAAAATAGAACAACGACTGAAGGAGATCCTTTTATATGGTTTCAAATGCAAAGATTCAATGCTTAATTTACATGTAACCACAATGAGAAGTGATGCGAATTCAGAGGGTTTTCTTTTATAATAATATATAGACCTACAACCCGAATTCTCACTCTAGCATTCTTTAGTTTACTCCAGTCTTAATGATAAAAAAATTATTATTTCTTTCAGAGTACCGGCTGGCTACGATAGTAAGGTCTTTTCATCTGAAAGGTTAGATTGGGGTGAAAGTTTGGCAGAAACTATGTTCTCTGTAACAATATCACGATTGTAGAAAAACCCTCTAAGTTAATCTTAGATGGTATAAGATGAATATGTTAATGTACATAGTTAAGTCTTGGTAAATGAATTCTAAAGAATTATCATAATATATTTTAGAATATTTTTAGAAATAATTTATTTCTCTGTTATTTTCGTAGAAATTATTTATCGATATTCATTTTTATCATTAACCGTTATTTATTCCTTTTCTGTTTCCTAATTATTGATGTTCTGTTTATTTTAAAATTCTTTTCCGTTGTATCCGTTAAATAAGTCAATTAATTTCAGTTCGTTATTTCCTTGTCCAATGTATATTTTTAATTACTTAACTAATCAAATAACACTATGTATGTACTATAAAACCAACGTTTTCATGTAATAAATTAATTCAGTTCAGTTCCAAAACTTGACTCGTTATCTCTAGTTTCCAAAGACTCTCTCATAAACACCACCATTGCAATGTTAAAACTACTTCATGATATTAAGTATGCAGGATTTTTGTATGAAATATTGAAGGTGTTTCTGATGGGTAGCAATTTGATGTGTACTTGTCTAAATTTGTTTTTGTTGTAATTGATTAAAGAATGATCTATTGTGGTATTTTAGACAATGATTTCAACGAAGGAAAGCAGGAATGAAAATTAAACATAGGCGGAGGTAATAGATATGCAGAAAACCACATTTTCAACATTCCCTGACTATCCAGCATCTATTTGATATTCTGATCCAATCAAGATGATATTATGAGAAGTATCTGTTATGGTACAATCTATTTATTTAATCCTATAACCATTCAATACATTTTGTAAGTTATCCTTTCTCCTGCAAATCACCTAGAATAAACAACTTTATAAAATAGAAATATAAATATTAATTTTTTAAAGGGCAATTATGATATTTACCATCTCTAGGCAGTACTTTAACTTATAAAGAGAAACAACACAGTCTTTGACAATGGGGTTCTGGATACACTGGCAAACAATATTATTGTTTTATCAGAAGAAAAGAAAATCTTTTGTATCTTATAAGATTAAATTCCTCTAGATATAACATGAAGTTTAAATTTTTGTTTTAATTATTACTAATTGGCTTGTCGAAGTTGTCTTCTGTGACAGTAGTCAATCAATTCGTAAACATTCCAATGCGGAAATTCCTTTCTAGCTAAGGATAACAACTCTAAATTGTGAAATGAAATGGTTTGTGAAACAGGAAGAAACTTTGTTTACAAACTGTGCTTCTATCGTTTGGGAAATTGAAAGGACAATTGGGTGTTCGTGAGAGAAGAAGCTTTTATTTCATTTCCTTTTTAATCTTCTTCTTCATTCGGATGCAGAAGAATTTGCTGAAGCAATAGTTGTGGGTGATGACAGTTTAGAGCAGTGCTATTCAATCAGCGGCCCGCGATGCATTTCCAGCCAGCGAAATATTAAAATCTGCCTCTTCTCATTTATTGATGTACTGTTATTAATATCTATTTTAAACTGTAACTCGTAAATGTAATTGAAGAAACTCTTACAATTTTTATCGTATGAAACTATAATAGCATTTAAAACAATAAAATTATGAGTTATAATCTGCGCTAATAATATTTAAATTAAATAATTTAATAAAGTATGACATTTTATTTCAAAAATCAAAATTTATTTGTAACCTAATTATTCAAATTTATTTTAAAATATTAAAAATAAAAAGTAATAGTAATCAAAATTACCATCTCAGACAAAATAATAAAATAAAATGATCTTATCCTCCTATTTATATTAGCTACGAGCAAAAAATATTAAGTTAATTTGGAAGGAATTGTAAATAATATGAATATAAAAATCTTTTTTAAAAATTAAAAATATCAATTATCAAAAAATCATAAAAATGCATTACAGTCCTACAAGAAAACTAGATTTTGTTACTTTGACACAAAAAATACTAGAAATACTAGCAACAACAACAAAAAATAGTTAATTTTTATCAGTTTGTGTTTTTGTAATAATTGCCGTCAAAGTTACTATTTTTTTACCGTGGAATAGTACAAAAGATCTGCTTTCAGGCCGACGTGCTCGGCAGTCATGCCACCCACTTTCAATTAATCTAATCTAATCAATTAATTTTTAAAATCTTTTAATATTTATTCTATAAAAAAAGGTTAAAAATGTGTGTATTCAACGTATTTTTCTCTAATCACTTATAATTATTTCATAGCCATTAGTAACTTAATCTACCAGCTTTTATTTAAAATTTATTATCGAAAATAACATTAAATGTAAATTAATATAAAACATAAATGTTTAACGTTCTACACAATATTATATATTTAATTGGCTTAAGGAAATTTTCAAATCCTCAAAGTGATTTTGAGGTTTAAAAGAATTAAGAAAATTGTTATTTATTTATTCCCTTCCACTCCAATAAAAAATGATTAAGAAATAGAAAGTATAAGTTCAAGGACACCGAGAATTCATCAACATATTAGGATTGTTTATTTTTATTATTTATTAGGAAAGAAAGATCAACGTTGTCCAACTGAAAACTTAAATAATCAAAAAGAATAATTAAAAGCTTTCAAATGAAATTCGCTTATTTCCGTTGATTTGACTTTTATCATTAAACAAAATCTTTCTCCAGGAGAAGCCATCCTTGTTGTCTAGACTTGCCATGAGGCTGATACGTCTTAGCCTGAGTTCGAATCCCGGGTACGGCATGGATGTCCTCTGTTTCTGAGGATATAATGTGAGCTGTCTCCTACGGGCAACGATTCTTCATTGCTAGATAGCTCTCCATTTCCGCCCCTTGTCGAGGCTAAAGAAAAGGCAGTCAGTGCTATGAGCCCTGGCATTGGTTAAAGGAGAAGCTATCCCGTGTGCCATCCAAGGAAATTTTGACATGCTTTAAAGAAAAACGATAGTTTGCTTATTTTCTATTAACTTTAGAGAAGGGACTCAAACAGTCCACCCAATCCTATCACTTGCAAGTTGTTAGGTGTTTCAATATACCATAGTTTTCCCGTATGTATTCGTAAACTAATTGCTAACATAATAATATTATATACAGCATTTATTTAAAGATACGTTTAAAAACATGACACGTTAAAATGTAATCCATGAAATACATACTGACACACAAACACACAACAAAACATCTTCAACTGCGCAGTTTTTTCTGTTACTCAAATAAAACTAATATTAATCTTTACATTTAGTGAATTTGAATTAATTCCATTGCTTCAATAATAGTTGTTATTAACTTCACTATTTTTAACTGAATTAATGTAATTCTCTGTAGTTACGTCATTCGCTATTTTTTTTTTTTTTTTAAGTGATTCATTTATTAAACATAATCTCCAGAGGATGAACAAAATCATATGATATGATTCAAAAACAGTAATTCCGAAATACAACAGGAAATCTTAAATACTTGCCAGGAGACATTCAACTTTGCGATAAAATTAATGTCGGTTAAAGTTTCAGCTGCCTAAGATAAGCAATTCTCCAAGTTATCATTTTCGATCCGAATGGACCTTGCATATTTTTTTTATATTTCAAATGGCGTTAAATAGCTGTCATTTCTTTTATTTATTTTTACTCTCTTTTTGATTTTTCCTCTCCGATGCTAAACCTAAAAAATACTTGGGATTAAAAAAAAAAGTGTGGATTTCAGAATTATCCAACGAAATATTGCCTTTCAGAAGTTTTCTTTTTACTTCCTCTAGCGTGATGTCCTGGTTTTAACATTCCATTGAGATTCCTGTAAAACGTTTTACGTCCATCTCAAAATTCCATTCATTTCAAAGTAATCATAAGAAAAAAAGAATGGCCATACGTAGAAAGACAAAGATCAATTCATGGTCGAACATTATTAGCCTAAAAAATTGATATATGGTTAATATTCTTCAATTACAAACATATTATTATTATCATTGTTATATAATCATGCGATTCTTATTTGAAATTAACCTTTTACAAAATAAATAAATAAATAAATAAATAAATAAATAAATAAATAAATAAATAAAATTACGAAAAGGCAAAAAAAAAATAAAAAAATCATAAGACGATTACCATTAATGGCGTTGAATTTGGAGGCAAAAAGAAATATTACTCACAACATATGTAAAGGTCGCTTAAGAGGTCCGTCCCTCCATCCGAAATCTCAAAATTAGCCCTATTTTCTTTCGTGTTTTTTTTCGTTCGATAACACTTTGAAGAGATCTTAGCACCCCATCCCCTCCAAGAAAACGATTTTTTTTTTTGGTTGTTGCTGGTTCCTTTAATTCCCCCCCCCCCCCCTCCCGAAATAAAATCCTATGTATTCCCCTGTCTCTCACTCCTTTTTTTAATTGAAATCTACAATGTTATTATTATTATTATTCGGAGTGAGAGACTCAATAAATACCCTGACGAAATAACAATCAGATATGTGAATTGTTTTTCAGAACTGTTGACTTTTAATAAAAAGTAAATTCTGCTGATGATGAAACAGCTGATGTTGGCTCAGGGTGCGAAGGCCTATTTGCTGTCCAGTTGTAGACTTTTAAATTAGCAGATATTCTTAATCTTAGGAAGCATTCAAGATCAAATTAGTTTCAATTTAAAAAGCTTCTTATGTCCATGAAAAAGAATGAACAATTGTTTCACTGTTCAATGGAAGCAGATAAAAGAGAGAATACATTATAATATAATTAAAATTCCTTCCCCATTGAAACAGCAGACGCTTCTGTGGACGGTACTATTTCAAAAGTGCCCTTGCTGTTTCTTCGTAAGTTAGATCTAATCTACACGGAATTCAGTGGGATCTTTTGTATTTGCCACTCATCTGTAATGATCCAAACATCTGTACTGATATATTTTATGAAATATATGAATAATGAAGCAATAACATGTGAATGACTATAGAAAAGCAAATTGTATTCCATTTTCTTAAAATCTATTGTAAATCTTCCCAATGTCAGTGCGAAGACAAACAATATAACAACTGTGAAATGGACGCTGAGTGAGTTGTTGCTTCCTTCTTTGATGGATTATTTCA
>JAFIDM010000001.1:146882378-146952241 GCA_023159025.1 Thereuonema tuberculata | reverse complement strand
AAAAGCTGAATAAGATATGCGTCAAATTCTATAAATAAAAATAAAAAAGAAATAAATAAGCATGATGGTAACGGCTTCAAATGTTTAACATCTCAATGTTTAATTATTTAAAAGAGAAAGAATCTAATTAATTATAAATATTATGTTGGTGTATTTTAGAAAGTTTCGATTTTTTTGTAATAAATACTTAGAATGAATTTATTTCTTTAATTAAAATAAAATTACTCATTGTTGCATATTTTTTTTTAATGTTTTTATTTAGTATTTTTAAATAACCTAATTATTAACACTGATTTCAAAGATTACGACCCAAACCCTCCCCTCCTACCTTTGCCGCTGCCAACACCTACCTACTAACAGTGGAAACGTAGTTATACAAAGCGTAGTATTTGATTAAGCGCAGCGTCGTGAACTACAGATAATCGTTGTTAAATCTACATCTAATTATCTGGAAGACCTGTTAATGAAATTTAAGATAAGTTTGTGTAAAGAATTGGACAACCTGTTTCACGTGACAGCACTTCCACTTCACCGCTGCATCCGAGAGGGGTTTTTTTGTTTTGTTTTTTTGTAACAAACTCTTCCACCTGTTAAAACACAGGTGACCTGTTTTATTTATTTTCACTGCAGTCAAGGAGAAAGTGTTCTATTCTCATGTAAAACAGACTGTCATCTTCACTGACAATTATAAAAAGATAACAGACAATCAATCCAGTGTCAGTTTTTTTTAATTACATTTTTTTTAAATTAACCAAATAAAAGAAAAATATTTGCACTAAGAATAAGAACGAGTTTGGAATTTTCTGTATTTAAAGAAAAAAATGAAAGAGTAACTAAGCCTTGATATTATTTTACTCCTCTATTTTTTTAAGAAGAGCTTTTATTTATGGGGAAACTCTTAGACGCCGTATTTCTACAGTCGTCTGTTCCCAGCACATAATTTTTTTCGTCCTAGATTAATTCGTTGTGTGATGACTTCAACAATGAACTACATAAAAACTGCGATTTCACAAAAGTTAGGATAATTGATAATGAAAGCAGTAGCGTCTATTGAATAACAACCGTTCGGGCGTAGCCGAATGGTTAAGGCAATGACCTGCTGATGCTCATGAACCTGGATTCAAATCCCTTGAGATGGTCGGATATTTGTATTTCTCTCTCTCTCTCTGCATTTGATTTATTTTTACGGGTATAACATAGATAAATTCTTATGTATCGTAGCCTGAGCTACCATTTATTTAGTTCAATAGTCTACAATTTCTGCCTCTTGTGAAAGTGAAGAGTGCAAAATCAACACCCTCGTTATTATTTCTGTCTTCAATAAAATCTTTTCAAGCCTAAAACACAATTCTACCAAATCTGATATTTTTCTGTATTTAAAAATAAATTTAAATACTTCAATTTACCTGCGGAGCTGCGTTTGGGGTATGGCGGGAGCAGAAACAGGTTCCGAGTTTTTTCATTTTTTTAAATTTTTTATAGCAAAGTAATATGGCAGCCATATTAACAAAGGTGTAATAATCTATGTTGTCTTAATCATATACGGAACCCATGCCCGGTAGCCAAACGAATTTAAGATATTAATGTTACTGGAACTGCAATAATTCCAGTTAAACAGTTTTTCCATAATCATATTTTTATCATTGAGATTTTTATCATTGGAAAAAAAAATATATATATACCTCAACTGAGCAATGAGGAAGAGGAATTCCAGTCCACGGAAATGAATATTGATGTTGTTAAAATCACACTGTCACTGAACTTCGAAAAAATAACGTCTGGAATTGAGCATTCATTCCATCAGGAAACAGAAATAATACAAGCGCTTTTACATGGAGGCCTCCATCAACAGCCTATCAGGAAAGTTTCACATTATACAGATGAAAACAAAGGTAACCACTGACAAAATAATTTACTGAAAAGACAAATTCTTCTTTAGATGGGATTTTAATGCTCTTCCGGTTTAAGAAACTGAGTTACAAAGTGAAAGATAAACTTGTAAAATAGAGTGAATAAATTTAAAATCTACTACCAACCCACTAACTATAGGTCCAAGGTCTGATATGTCGAAGACTAATTCGTCAAAAATCAAGGATTAAGTCTTCAACCTTTTATAATTCAACATTTGTAATTTTATTTTCTTTAGCGAATTCTGATTGTTGGTGAATTGATGACGTAGTGATCTTTCATCTGATAAAAATAAACAATGTGCAAATATTATTCGAAAGAAAAAAAAAAGAAGAAGAAAAAACAGAATTACTTGAAAAAGCTAAATTTCAACTGTTAGGAACATTCTACAGCGTTATTATTTCAAATTTTCAAGTAAACTCTACCTCAAAATTAAATTCTATCTAAGCCTGTCGACTTTTACCTGATTATAAATATCGCCGTTCTACGACTGAATGAAAACAATTACATAAATTTGTTTTAATGTCAGTTATGTAATCAACAGAAGAGAGAAAGAAAGAGCTCTAAAGTCTTTTCTTGAGAAGTACAAACGTGAAACCCTCATTTGTCTCAGTCCTATATAATCTATGCTTTAGTAATGGCTTCCTGAATCGCCTTAGAAATAATACAATTGATTCAATTCTCATCAGTGAAGACGATAGAAATCTACTACGTACAATGCACTCTAAAAAATGATGAATAAAAACATGTTTATAGCCAGCGACCTTCCCTCCTCCTCCTCAGTGCTAGAATAGACGACGGACTTCGGATATCAGTTAGGTGATGGGCCCCTCTGGAACATTTGTTTAATAGATTTTTAATGCGATTCTATAAACAAGTACAGTAGACTCCCGATTATCCGCGGACCTCTCCGGTTTCCATTTTTTTTTACTTTACAATAAATTACGGAATTAACAAAAAAATATTAAAACTAGAATAAGGTAAACAATAAAAGAGGCAGATTTAGCGACGTCCAAGTAAGGGTTTTCGTGTTTCGACACGAAAAAACAAAGACAATTAACTGATTTTTTTTTTTTTTTTGTTAAAAAGTAAGAAATTAAAGTAAATTAAAATAAAGTAATTGTTTACAATGAATATACTGCCATTTTAATGTAAATTAAACATGTTATAAGCATTTTTGTGTTGATTTTCGTCCTTTTTCGGCCTATTTCGGATTATCCGCGGAATTCGTTTATCCGCGATTGCCGCGCCACCCAACTCCGCGGATAATCGGGAGTCTACTGTATTTCTGACTTATATGGATGAATAGCCAATGCTTTTGTGATTGTAATATAATGATTACAAACGCAAGGAGTCGAGCAGACCACGAAATAATCATAATAATAATAATCTAATAATAAGAATTTCCAATTCTCTTCTTTGCATAACTACTATTAAAAAACTAAAATACTGTTAATTCCTGTCCGAGACCCCTTGAACAATACTCGCTACAATACTAATGTAAACCACCTTCCTCTGTAAGTGGGGACTTGCTCTAATTATAAAGGGAAATTAAACTAAAACCTTCCCTAAACTAAGATTGAATTAAAACATAAAAACCCATTACTCAAGATAATCACAGTATTTTAGGTCTATTTGACGCTTACAATGGGGAAATAAATAAAGCTTAAATGGTGTCCTTAACTGTAATTATGTCACTGATTTATGAGCAATAAACATATGATCTGTGTAAACATATCTTTATTAGATTCTTGATTGTAAACTTCAGGGAGGTTTGTTTCGAGTTAATTTTAAATGAGTTTTTATTTTTTTTTTCCTTTATTAAAAATAATAAAATGTTCGTATGTTTTATTTATTTTTACATAAATAAATTAACTTTTTTTCCTAATCTTTCTCCAGTTACAAAAATTCAATAATTTGATTCATTCTTTTTTCCTTTTCGGTTTTATTACCTTATTAGGCCCTAACATCAGGCCAAATAATACATCAAGAAAATTTTGTCTTCAAAAGAAAAATCTATTAGTTTAAGAGTCATTTGAAGTAAATAAAAAAAGTTTTATTTTAATAATAGGGTATTTAATGTTGTAATTACAAAAATAATAAATCATTATTTAATAAGCACTTAATAATTTTAGATCCCGAGTTTCCGTCATTACTGTTCATTGCTTAGCTGATCTAATTGCAAATTTATCTGGCCTTTGAAGTAGCACCCAAGAAAGGAAACAACACAAAAATAATTGTCTCCATTGAGTACATCGTTGTATTACTTGTTGACGATGGTTGGATAAAAATAAATCATTATATTAATCATTATATCAATGAAACTATTCTATTCTAAAAATAGTTATTAAATTTAGCTCGTTTTGTTTGCATCTTGACGTCGTCGATAGTTACGAACCATCATATTTTCTTTATATTTTATTAATAGATTATTTTAACCAAATGAATAAATAATAAAAAAATTCCTTTTCTATTATAGAATATTAAGCAATTTTGCAAATGAGATGTTATAACAAACAAAGAAGAGTACGCGTTCCACTCTAATGATATGTTTTACATTATAATTGGGACATAAAGCACATTATATGGAGTTTTATAAGTATTATTGTAAGAAATTATTCTTCAAAATATCTACGTATTTCATTTTTGATTTGAATAATCACACATTTTAACGACATTCAAAATAAACTCAGAAATTTATTTTAACTGAGCTACTTTTTTTTTTTTTTTTTTAATTTAAGTGAAATTACAGAATAATAATCATGTTTCACGTTTGTTCAATTTCAATCAGTGACAGCAAAAGAAAAAAAGAAACACACGAAGAAACACGACAACGAAAACATTAGAGAAAATTCAAAGAATAAAGAATTAAATCCTAGCTGGAAGATTTGGTTTTACTGATAAAAAAAATAACCAATAAGCTAATTTAACCTGCGCCATTTATTTGTTTACAAAGAATTACAACAAAGAATTTAGTAGATTAATAAATTCAGTGAAAATGTGATTGAATCGGTGAACTTCTCAGTCATACGAATTAGCTGGACTTTATTTTGAATTTTTGGAATATATTGAAATATTTCTTATCATAATTCAAAATATATATTTTAGGAAAAAATAGAGATATTTTATTCAAATATGACATCCCTTCGAGATAAGGGTTGGAAATATCTGAAACATGACTTTTTTAATATGAATAAGAAGGATCGAAAAATGGCCAAAATTGATAGTAATCGTCATGGATAACTGGCAATCGTTAATGAAATATTGGCTGATATTTCAAAAAAAAATGAAAGATTCGAGACCTAGCGTTTAAACAACCGGTTAAATCTTTTGAGTGTTTTTCTTTTTTTCTTTTCTTTGGTGTTTTGATCACAGACAGAGCATGAAAAATTGTTGAAAACATTCAGTAAGAGCAAAAAACAGACTGACAAGCCAAGGACGCTACAGGCGCTTTTTTGTTTCTCCTCCAATTTGAGTAATGATTGTTCTATATGGTTATTGGTGTGAATCTATATTAGGTTCTTTTGATGGATGTTAAGAAGGTAAATTAGGCTTTTGATAATAAAAAATAAAAAACAAAAACAAACAACAACCATCCAGCTGGATTATAATCTCTGTACTTTAAGTAAGATGGAAAATTAAATGTAGCATTTTTTTCAAGTCTCTAAAATTAAATTAAATTTTTGAGGCAAATATTCCATTGGAATCTGTAGTTAAAAATTGAGTATTTCTTCCAATTTCTTCCTTCCAAGCAACTGTTCCTTTTCAGGTGTTACCTGATTCAGTTTATGATAATGATCAAATTACCAGGACTGAAATATTCAGTTTAACATTCAAAGCAACGCATTTAATTTTAAAAAGATAAAAAGGCTCACTAATTTAATCAGGACCAGCATTTTTAGTCTAATAGCATTGTTGATCCATTTTTACGATATTCATTTGAAATTTCCTTAATGAGATTATTTTTTAAATTATTCATTGTTCTCATGGGAAAGGCTTCGCAGTTTTTAATCCAGAACGTTCCTAACTAAATCAAAGTGAAGTTCACAAAACTTTTAACTTTTATTTGCTAAATATTAAATTTTCAAAATCGTGCAATGACAAGGATGCAATTTCCTTCGCTCGGGCAATATTATTTTTGTTGTTGTAACTATAAACTGTGTCTGCTCTTGTTGGGTGAACTGATTTATATAACTAACACTTACATCGGTTTAATGAATTGTAGCTTATGAATTGGATTTCTAGCGATCTCAAGGGTTTAAAATGTGAATGTTTCATCTTACTCTTCTTCTCAAACCAAAGAATCACCGGAAGATGCTCACTTGACTTCCCTGTTATTTACGCTCACTTCCGGCTTATCGTAATCAGTTCAATATAGTCTATCATTCAATTCTGCCTTTAGATTGTATGAAAGATATTGACAGCACTAAAATAGCCTTTTAAATAGCAAAAGGAATATTGAACTGATTATAACTCGAATATGACAGATGTTTATATGGTGTCTACTACGTTACAAACCTAACAGTCTCAGACCCAATAATTAATTATTGACTAAACGAAATAATAATTTCCGTATATTTAAAAAAGCTTGTTAAGGATTTTTGAAAAAAAGTTGGAAGCAATAACCTGCACGATATATTGCATCAACCTTTTTTTTTCAAAAATTACCTGCACGATATAAATACATTGTAAGAAAGAAACAAAACAAAGGAAGGGACGAATTAAAAGGACGGACAGTACACAATCAATGGACCCTCTTTTTTCCAAATTACTTTAAACTTGAATCGAAAAATAATATCAAAAATAATGTACAAAGATAACAAAAGAAACAAAAGAACAGCTTCTTATTTTGTTTCTCTTAAGTTATTTCACAGCACGTTAAACTTTGGTTATTTTTCTTAAATAATGTATAATTTTAAAAAAAAATTTAGCCCACATAATAAAACAAGATAAATAATTCATTTAAAAATCTAATAAAATATTAAAAATGGAATTATCGAGGACCATTTCAACCCACTGGCCGCTGGGTTATTTTCAGATCCAATGTTTATATAGATAAAAATAATGGAAATAATTAAATTGACGATTAATCAATTAAAACAATAAATTATAAAAAAAACAATGACAGTAGAACGTATTCAATAGACGTGTGTGTATTTTCTTTCTTTTCTTATTTATCATATATTTCAGCATGATTTTATTTTTAGTACAATTTAAAGTATCGATGGTAATATATTTCCCAAACATTAATTCAGTATAGTTTAATAAGTGACTTAAGCAATGGAAAGGATGTGATTAATGATCTTCAATCATAAAAATGATATTTAAAAAAGTCGTAATACTTACATAAGCTTTTTTTTTTTTTTCCTATTGCATAATAATATTTCTTTCCTTTGGATTTTGGCTATTCTACTATTAAAACTTAATTGGGATTTCAATTATTTTTAAATTGTATTAACTGTAAAGTAAATGAAATTTCAATTACCTACATTATGCAAAAGAATTTCAGTTGTATATTAAAAATTTTAGATTTTGTAAATTATATGTTTTTCTTTCTGAAATCTGTCATTTCATAATTTCCAAACAAACCTGGTAACTATTGATACAGCGAACGGAACAGCGCAACGCTGCCTCCCCCGTGGTATGCAAAACATCCGAGGAAATGGATAACAATAATATTTACCTTGATTTTGGTGCGTTCCTTCGTTGCGTTTACATTGCTAGGCCTAAGTCAGTCGCCTCCACCCTGAGTAAACGTTTGTGGTGAGGAAATCCTCGCGTTCTGTTGCATTCAGAATCCCTATGAGAGAAAGCGCTTGTGAACCGATCCCACAGCCGACATTTTCGTGCCTGTGCCGAATGACCTGCCGGCCTATTTCCTGGCCGCCAAATGACCATCACAATAGCAGACGCCAGCTCCATCGTTCTCATGCGCGCAGGCATAAACATGCTGGACTTTGAGAAAAACTTGGGTAATCGGATTAAAATGATGCTCTCTTAGTTAATTACATTACACTTCACTTAATGTTTTATTAGAAAAAAATAAGTTTAATTTTAATTTTTTTTCCTCCTGTAACAGCCATCGCGTTTCCCTTTCCTAAACGAATAAAATAGGAAATCACATCATTCATCGTAAAACGAATGGGAAAAAATAGGAATGGAGAGGAAACAATAGATATGTTTTTATTTATTCTTTAATAACATTCTTTTAGCGTTATGTTTGAATTGTAGTTTTTATTTATCATTTAAATATTTACTTCTGTGATATAAAAAGTACAAGTACCTCCAAAAACTAAAGAAAAATAAAAATTCACTATGAAAGTGAAATAATCAATTCACGTGCCTGCAATCACTCTGGCAATAAGTGAAATAAAAAGGCGCATCAATTAAAAAAAAATGAATAATATTTATAAATGGAGTTCTTTTGTTTCAGAAGTGATCTCCTGAAACACCTATTTTGCTCTTTTTTTTTTTTTTTTTTGGGGGGGGGGGGGGCCCAAAGCACCTCTGAACGCCTTCGTCTGTTCTTTTTCAATTATACAAAATGAATGCTGAAACAGGAATTAGTTTTTTATTTTATGGGGACATTTTAATTTTCTTAATTTTTTGGAAGTTTTGCTGTTTTTCCGTGATGTGTGTTTCATTTTTTTTTTTTTTCCAAATGGCGCGAAACATTATTATTATTACCGCAGAATTATTCCATTTATTTCACCATACATTCCGATTCAAAAGTTCAGAATAGGAGAGATATCAGAACTTTAAATAATCTCAAAATTACCTCAAAATGTCTGTCACCTCAAAAAGAAATTATAATAAAAAAAAAAAAGTAAGGGTCTTCTTATAGACCCTGTTCCATATAAAAGATAAAAGACTAAAAAAAGTCACTAATTTCAAATGATTTATTTCATTGATTTTTTTCTCTTTCTTCTTTACCTAAATCCGCGTTTTAAATTAAAGTGTACATTGATCTTTGAGACTTATTCCTTCTTCACAAAAAAGGAAAGAACTGAGCCGAAAAAAGGATTGCGTTTTTGTTATCAAATACGTTATTCGAAGGGAGTCAATCCTCTACCTTCGAACCTACAAAAGTAACTGAGGCACAGCCGATGTGATGTGTTGTTTTTTTTTTGGTTGGATGATATTTTTTCTGTAACTTTTTTTTCTGTTTTGTTTATAAGGATTTCTCAAGACTTTAGCTTTCCCTTCCCACCGCTTACAAGAAAATAATTAAGCAAACAAAATAAAAATGAAAATCCTAAATACATTCCGCACTAGCAAAGAGAATTTCTGAGATTGAGAAGAACGGTTCATTACCAATTACCTAAGGATGTTTTCTTACTCTACTTAATTCGTGCTATTTGTTTTGTTTGCATCTATTCATTGACTGCCTGTTTTCATTCCATTTTTCCATTTTTCTTATCTGTTTCCTCTAGTCATAGTTTAATGACTTAAAATACCATCTGATTTCGTGTCGGTTTGCATCTGAATCCTGGCAGACAACAAACTCATTTCTATTCAGTCGAATAGTCCGTGGTTTGATTTGGGAAGAGAATTTCAAAGTTGATATGTATTTCTAAGTTTTATTAGATAAGAAACATTCTTACAAAAAGCCAGTACATTTGTTGATTTTTGTTTTTAATCAATTTTAATAATTTTTACTACAGACATAGGGTGAAGATGATTCTGCTGACGTCATTAATTCTCTTGTGAAGACAACATCTTCCACTGAATTCAAGTTCGGTGAAAAGCAACGAAGGAAGCGCTAAAGATTTTTTATTTTTTTTATTTCTTTTTTTGTTGAACTGATCTTTTTAATCCCCATTAAAATTTTGGATGGAAAGGAGTCAGTATTGAGAGAAGAGATTTATAAGTTACAGAAATGTGTTCTAGCTGAATTCATTTTGAAATTTAAAATCATTTCCAGTTGAAATAGCACTTTAAGTAAATTCAAATTGCCAAACCAACTACTGTAGTTCCATTTACAAAGAGACAAATATTTTCATAACCTCTTTTGATCAATTATATACAGTACTAGCTGGGTACCGTCGCTTCGCTCCGGAACCCTTGCATATATAACATTAAAAAAAAACTTTATTTATTTAGCAAATTATGACAGATCGGAAAATATATGACTTCCCAGCCCATTGTGGCCTTCTCCTCTTCAGATGTACTGCGGGTTGGCACCACACACTTCATGGTCAGTTTGCCAGATTATTCCCTATTCCGTGGGAATTTCGAA
Organism: Thereuonema tuberculata; assembly: GCA_023159025.1. Lineage (NCBI taxonomy): Eukaryota > Metazoa > Arthropoda > Chilopoda > Scutigeromorpha > Scutigeridae > Thereuonema > Thereuonema tuberculata. Next base: position 146,942,094 of record JAFIDM010000001.1, on the reverse strand, counting down.
AAATTCGGCCTTATTCCTTGTCGACATCATAAAGGGAACCTCTGTGCAAAATTTCAGCTTTCTACGTCCAAGGATTTGGGGTGGGCGTTGATAAGTCAGTCAGTGAGGGAGTCAGGAATTTACTTTTCATTTAGGTGGATTTTTATGAATTTTGTTTTGTTAAACTCATTGATTAGTTCTTCATAGATTATATTTGGATCTGTTATTTTCTCTTTTTCAACTCTTATTGTCTGAGATTCGTTCTTTATATAATATTCCTGGTGTTTCCATATCATGCTTATTTATGAAAATATGATCTACATTTGTTTTCATATTTCCATGAATTGTACAGTTGTTTCTTGTTGTTCCGTACAGACAATTTTTGAAACCATTATTCCATGTAAGTTTTAGATATTTCTGTAAGCTACTGCATTGTTTTTATTCATTTTGAAAAGATCTACATTTACGTCGCCAATTAGTATAGTGGGACAGTTATTTAATATATTTTCATTTTTTATGAATAGATTCTCTAATTCATTAGTAAATTTACCTTTCTTTGTGTTTTGTTGGTTTATATAGGGCTAAAATGTTAATATTTTGTGTTTGATAACACAAACACATTTTTGATAACGAAACATATTAGGTTACAAAACTTCATGATAAATAACGTGTTTTGTAAAAAATTCTTGAATCATTTTCCAAAACATTTCCTTGCTCCGACGTTTTAGTAATTTATAATTTAACATTTTGCTTATAGAATGACAGACAGAATAACCTTTTTTATAATATATAATAATAATAGCCGGGTACCGTTGCTTCGCTCCGGAACCCTTGCATATATAGCATTCAAAAAACAAACTTTATTTATTTAGCAAATTAATGTTGCGATCGTCGGAGAATATATAACTTCCCAGCCCGTTGTGGCTTCTCCGAATTACTCGGATTTATTGCGGATCGGCGTCACACACCAAAAATTCACATTTTTGCATGTATCTTGCAAACGCTGAAGCGTTTGTGAATAAGTGATACATCATTCGATAGAACTTTCAAATACCAACATTTTCTCAATATAATGTTCTCTTCCATCTTTTATACTTTTCGTTTAAATTGAGAAAAAGTCTAAATTTGACCCTTTAAAATGCGCCATTTTGGAAACCAAAAACTTTTTTCGAAAGATTTTTGTAGTATTTTGTTTGTCTTAAAAAGCTCTACATTTTATCCATTTACATAACCAATCTGTCTCTTATATAGTAAAATTAATTTTTCGATCCACATGATAGATATCGCAGGATGTTGTGGTTTTGGTTTATCTACGATTTATAATTACTTCAGTTTGAAGGGGGCGTGGAGGGCTTTCATTTTTATTGATCTAATTTGTTACTTTTTTGTCCAATGTAATTATAATAACTATATTTTTATTTTTACGAATGTAGTAATTTCGTCATTTCTTCATTAGTATTTTAGAATCTTTTTTTTCAGTTTTTAATGCTTTTTCGATTGATGTGACCGTTGATGGGGTATCTTTTACGAGTTGTTCGTAATAACCAATTTTCGTGAAAGCTCCTGATATGGCCACCCACATGGCCATATTAAGTGCACCAGGGCCGTATCAAGTTCACTTCAAGTTTATTTTTTCTCCTGACAAAATTACTCAAAAAAACCTTTTTTGTGTCTTTTAGATATAAAATAATGTCTGACAACGTGAAGAAGAGGGGATTATGGACTGAAGAAGCCATGTCCAAGGCAGTGAACAGTGTGAAGAGTGGGAATCCTGTTTTGAACCCATTTTTAAATAATAAAAAAAGGATTATTTAAGTATCATATTTATTCATTTACATCAAAATTATGTAATTTTAAAAAACTGCACTATGAAACTGAAAAAAAAAAAAAAACGCGATTTGTAGAAAATGAAACAAGGGTGGCCATATCAGGTGCACACGTTCCTGATATGGCCACTAAGTAGACTTTTGGACCAGTATGATTAGGATATCCTACATAAACACATATGAATGTATAAAAAAAGATAGATCCCTCAAAGTATCAAAAAATTCTTTAGGTATATTCAAAAAATATAAAATATTTTTGTAAAATAAAATAAAATAAAATAAAATAAAAGAGGACAATGAAATTTTAAGTCAATTAGTTATTTAGGGCAATTGTTTTAATAATAGATACGATATCATTCTTATCAATTTATCTCTTAATTGTTGTATAATGTGATCTGATCATACATTACTATTGTCAACTAGTATTAGTAAAATTCTGTTGTTTACACTTATAAAAAGAGGAATACTTAAATAGTAATTCCCCTTTTATGCATTAACTCACCTGATGAAGAATGGTCGAGTAGACACGTTCGAAATATCGTGATGGAATAAAATAGAATTTGAAGTGATCTAATGGATTAAATATCAATATAGATAAGTATATCCTGATAACTTTAAAAAATATTTTCAAAGCTATAAAAACGTTGACTTTTAAAAACTTGCGATTTCCTTGTAAATTTATTGGTTTGTAATTGTAGCACGAATTTTATATTAATATTTTTACCCCATGTTTTATGTAAATAGTTTGTGAGGATTTTGTTGCGAAAGTCATTTTAATTTATTTACCTTCCATTTATTTTCAAATTCTAAAATAACTTCCTTCAGTTATTTACAACTTTACCATTTTTAATATTACATCTGTAAAGACGTGTATAAATCCCGATGGACTGTTTTTAAAATACCTTCCCCCTTCCCCACTCACAGGTACAAACCAAATAGGATTAAGTAAAGCTAATGCTAATCCTGATTTCAACCAGACTCTTTAATCAAAATACTTTAAAATCATTCTTGTAGTGAAGTAATTGCATCGGAATTAAAAAGAACATTAGAATGTATATTTAGCTTAATATTCTATCTAAAAAAAAAAAAAGAGAAGCATTACCATTATTCTTCGGCATTTTACTTCGAGTTCAGATTCAATTTGTAGATATTGTGTAAATAAATGTCATTTAAATTACATTTTCTTCTCTGTTTACAGGGATGGTTCTATTTTAGTGTATAATTTTATTACGATATTAATGACATTATAACTTTACTACTCGGTTTCGTAATTGTTTGATTAACGAAAAAAAAAAAAAAAATAATCTGTGGCTGTAGGTTCAAAGGTCATTTTAATCCAAGTCTTCATCTCTTTGTTTTCAGTTATTGTTATTTGGAATTAAAAAGGAAAAGTTTAAGACTCAATTGCATTTGGATAGAAAACAAAAAGTATATTTCACAATAAATGTCAGTTTCTTTGGGATGTAGAATATTTTTCTCTTTGAGAACATTATTGAATTCTATCCCACAAAGAAATATTTCTTTCTTAGAGAATGCGGAAATAATAATTTAAAATTAAATGCTGTTCTTTGACATTAGAAAAACATAATTCTTTTATTTGTATTTGTAATTATCAATACAATCAAGAATGAATACGTTTGAAAGAATAAAAGAGGTTTATTTAAAATTAGAATTACAAATAGTAACATTACACTGAAAACATAGATAAAGAAAAAAAAAAACCTTCCATTCTTTCTGGAATATTCCATTTGCTGTTCAGCTCTAAGATTAGCTTGTATTTGAGGTATTGCTGACAACAAAGGATGTATAAATAGCATGATTCCTTGATATTGTAAAAATCATTCTATCAATACACCCTCTGACATCGGCATCATTTAATGATCTTCAGCAACTGTAAATTAAAACAGAAACAACTAGGTTATTTTATCAATGGGAGCCACTTCAGATTAACAATTATTTCATAAAATACAATTATTAAAATACTAAGAAGATACAAACAAAATGAACTTCGTTAAGATAAAATTCTGTAATTCTGAAAATTTTCCAACAAAGCCATTAATAACGACTTGACTGTTATGACGTCATTCGGAAAAGACGATCAAACCCCTTGTGATTAATTTTATTTTTTTCACACAATTCACCCTAATAAATTCATACCAATTTTCCTTCAAACGATTACCAAATGACCCACAACCGAACATGAACTCCATTCTCGACCAAAAGGATGTTAAAAACAGACATCTGATAAATAGAAGCAAAGTTTTTTTTTTAACATATTAAAACGTTACTTGTTTCAACTGCCATACGAGAGCCTTCATCAGTCTGAAGATCATTGCGAATGTGTTCAGTTATAACCAACGGAGGATGAGTAATTGCTAGTTAATACGTGTAATTTAGTTAGTCATAAAATTTTGTTAACTATTTAGATAATAAACCGTTAAGTGCGTCGTCACAAACCACGTAATATAAGATCTCACTTCAAAGAGCGATTGCTATATTGCGAGTTATCACAAGCCAGTGTTTGTTGAGGTTTTTATATATTTTTTTTTTATTTTCTTCCCAAGTATGTAAAAGCTCTTTTAAGACTCCAGGAAGCTGCAACTGTAAGCTGGGGTCATTTGCTCACTCGAGTAATTTTATTTTCATTGTAAGTTTTAATTGAAACTCGTTCCGTATTTAGAATTGAAGAAGTTTCGGTATTTTTTTTTTTTAGCCGATATATTTATTGTCCAAAATAGGAAAATATGATTAATCTGTTGCTAGGAAACGCTAAATTTAACAGAATCCAGACAGAATGCGTAAATTACATTATTTCAATGTCGTTGTTTTTCCCTTTCTCAATGAAGTTATTTCTAGTATCACTTAAAATATTTTGCGATAAAAATAGTACAATTCATTCTGGTTTATCTAATTTATGAATAATTATTTGTAAGAAATGTAGTAATAAAAATAAAATAAATTATTTTGATGCATTATCTATTACTACATAAAAATCTAAATAGTATGAGAGGTATTTGGGAATATATTTTGAAAATAACTGCAGACAATACTGATGATTAAGATTAATTTTATCTTACGAATGGTAGCAATTCGCAACATTGTAAAAACTTATAGGAAATAGGATATAGTAAATTTGCGGAATAATTCAACATGAAGCTTTGAAAATAAAGTATAAATATAATAAATACAGTAAAACCCCGTTATTACGCTCCCGCTTATAGCACTATCCCGTTCTTTACGCTCCTTTTGTACGGTCCCTGGAATTTTCTATATATCTCTGTGTACTTTTACCCTCTTATAACGCTTCAAATCCCGCTTGTAGCGCTTTTTTTATATCGGAAATTTTGTATCGAAAAGAAATATAACACTGTAAAGATTCTTTTTTTTTCCCTGATAGGAGGGAATCTTTGAACTCTGTGAAGTGCGGGTCTGTGATACAGTAGTGCAAAATGTCGAAGCGGAAATCCCTTTCTATAAGTGAAAAATTGCAAATTTTCCGTAAGTACCACGAGAATTCTACAGAAGTCAGAAGGATTTCGCAGAATCTCTAGGAATTCCCTCGTCCAGTCTGCGAACAATAATGAAAAACAAGAGATGCAATTACCGATGCAGCGAAGGGTTGTTGCAAACATAAAAAAGTAAACTGTGCACTAAATATGCTCCGAAAATATATTAGTATTGCTCCTAGTGGTGTATCAATTGACGTTAATAATTACCTGAACCGCTTTGAAAATGTCGTAATTGATAACAGTAGCACACACACACGGCAAACCACAATCAAAGATTTTTAATTAAATAGGAAATAAGCTCATATTTGCACTATATCTATTGCAGAATCAAGTATGACACCTGTAAAATGGTGTCCAAATCTTTCCCCATCAAATAAATCATTTCCCGTCTATAGCGCTATCCCGCTTATTACGCTTGTAGGTCATGGTCCCTTGACGAGCGTAATAACGGGGTTTTACTATATTAATATATTTTACAATTTGATATTGACTTGAAGTAATTGCCTGGATAATTAAGAAAAAGTTCATCTAAAATTTTAATATAAAATTAACCTGAAAATAAATGATTAAAAATACCTTGCAATTAAGTAAACGGTTTCAGAATGACAATCATTTTTATGCTCAATTAAAAAGCTTTTTAACACACGTAAAATAATTCTTTTAAACAATCATTTTTATTTATTAAAAATTTAACTTAAAAAAAAAAAAGTAACCCATATTGCTAGTTTAAAATTAAAAATAAAAAGTTATCTTGGCTAGAGTTCCTCACTGTGAGAACAGTGGTCCCGAGTTCAAATCCTATGCAAGACGAAATATATATATATATATATAAAAAAGATTTTTTTTTTTTTTTAATTTTAATTTTAACGGAAAGCAAAGTTCAAATAGAATAAAAGTAGGATTAGATATTGGGACTGAAAAAAGCAAACTGAAAAATTAATCGAGAATCTTTAAATTAATTCAGTGGTACTTGGACGTGTACGAATACCAAAGAAATTAACGAGATTATGGAGGGAAAATTGTTTCTAAAAAGAAATATATAGGAAGTCATATATTTATAGAAATAGATACAGAAATATAGGAAGTTTGTTAAAACGTTAACATTGGAGTGAAAATTCGTTGAACTCAAGAGAAACAATAAAATCTCACAATAAAGCAATTCACTTTTGAACTTACCTCTTCGATGGACACTCACGTTAATGCAACCTACCAGCTCAATAGCAACACCATGCATGGGGATTTAAATAGGGAGTCAGTGTCATTTGACAGATTGATACAACAATGTACACACCCTCATTAACACCAATTATCCTGTGATTGGATATGATCTCTTGAGAGTTAGTGTTTATTGGGATACTAGCAAAATATCTGAAACAGTTAATCCTTGGAATTTTGAGATTAAAACTTTCAAATTGTGCTAATTCGTCCTGTAGTCGTTTCATAACCAGGGGGCCCGGGGCGGGAGTTCCATTATTAAGCAACAACCAAAAAAAAAGGGGGGGGGGGAATTCCCCATTTAACAACCAAAAAAAAAAAGGAAATAAGCTGTCTGGTGGGGGCTCTAGGCTGGCTGCAAAAAAACAACCAAAAAAAAAAAAAGGGAATTTCCTATTTAACAACAAAAAGAAAAAAGGAAATAAGCTGGCTGGTGGTGGTGGGGCCCCTCCCAGGCGGGGGCCCGGGGCGGACCGCATCCCCCCCCCCCCTTGCTACGCCCCTGTTCATAACATGTTGTTTTACAAGTTTCCAACAAATAGAAATCTATTGAGAATGTAGGAAGTTATCATTTCATCTTCATAAACGAAAACCACTCAGTTTCTTTTACTCATTATTTAACTAATTATTGAATTACAGTTTTCTGTTCCATTTCGTTGTTATATCAATCTTTAACTTCTTTTTTTTCTTTGCTTGGTTTTAAAGGACAATTGAAATGTATTTCATTCCCAAACACAATCCATTAAAATTTAATTTACCCCTTATGGATCCTCTTGTTATCTTTGTTAACATTAACTAAACGTTAAGCTGCTTAAAATAATCCTTCAACTTCAGCAAGATTAGAAAATTAAACTAAACCTGATCCCATGTCAAGGAAATAAATTCTAAACCAGCTTTAAGATCTTGTATTGACTTGAGATCAACTTAAATTCTTAGTAAATGGTCAAATTTCTAAATGACGATTATACAATAGTTCATATTTATTCCAAGATATTACAAATAATAATTTTGAAAGAAATTAAAGAAAAAAACATTCACTCTTGAAAAGTCTTCTTCAACAATCTTAAAAACTTAAGAAACCAAGTTTCAGTTAAACAGAATTCAGCTGTCAAAGAAGATATCAATCAATATATTAGAAACATCGATTTTCTGAATATATGTTAAAAGCTATTTCTAATTGTTTAATTCAAAAATTCTACTATAAATATTAATATCTTTATACAATCCAGATTTTTAACAAATGTTGTAAACATTGAGACCTTTAAGCATTTTTATAAGACTATTAAGAATCTGAATAATAAATAGCCCTTCCCATAAGAGAACAGAAATACCTGATAAATCCTAGATCAGATTAGCTTAACTTAATCCAGCCATATTAGTCCTTTTATCTTCATTGTCATCTGTCATCAGCTACTCTTAGAAAATATTTAAAATTCGGCAAAAGTATAAAAATTACTGATTCTTTAAAATGAATATTTAAGGACAATTCCAAATTGTTGTAAAAAACAAAAAGAGGAATTTTTTTTACAAAGACAAAGTATTTAAAATTATACAAAAAACTTTCAAAAGTAAACTATATTTTTGGGAAATTTGTGAAAATATAAAATAAAACATTTCTTTCAACTGTTTTTGTTTCATAAACAAAATTCTAATCTCATAAAATGTGTTTATTCATTGTTCAAACTTTATAGACCACTATTAGTTATTAACATGATTAGAATATGGTCATTCCATGTCAAATTTAGATTTGTCGTAATAATATAACAATTATCTTTGGAAAGTACGACAAATCCAAATTTTGGATTTTTTTTTCCATTAGAATTTTCTTCATTGAATTTCAAAATGGCGAAAAATATAATTTTGTATTTAAAATAAATTTTATACGAACTTTTTATTCAGCAATCCTATGTCTTCTTTTTTGAAAAAGGCGACAAATACAAATTGATGGAACTCCTATTGACACTCCCTTATCATTCATCAACCCTTTATCTGAAAGAGTTCAATTAAGTATCAGTTTAATCCCTTGAAATAATACTTTAGACATTTAAAATGAAAATGTTTTTTTTCTTTTTAAACTTTTCAAAATTTCCGTTCCGAAAATCTTAAAAAGACCATTTTATATTTTTCCCGCAAAAACACGTTTTTCTGTCAAACATGATTGTCTTCTTATAATTTCCTCAAAGTTTCAAGATGAGACATAAGAGATTTCTCATCATGTTCATCTTCTAAACAATATTAACTTTTGATATTAAATCTTGTGCTAATTTCTTTCTACATTTGTTATAGATTTTTATGCTTTGTTTAATATTAAAAGTTTTCAAACAAACACATCAATTTTCTTACTTTTCTTATAATTTTTAAGTTATTATTAAAATTCGTTTCATTGAAAAGATTACAGCATTTTATTTGGTCCAATCTTTGACTTTTCTGATATTTTAGAGAACAAACAACTAAGTCTATTCAAAATAGAAAGATAAAAAGTGATACCTTTGTAATAAAAGATTCTTTTTATACTATAATTATCATTACTTTGTAACAATATAAACAATTTGAGAAACGGAATCTAAGACAAATGTCTCAAATGAAAGTTCAATCAACGCAATTAATTCGTTTGTTAATAATTTAATATTACTTATAAATTCAGTTAACAAACTACTCTGTATATTGTTGGTCTGAAGGGTCACATTACTCCGAACTAAGCTACAGCATTAGTGTGTTAGTGTCTGCGAATTATGATATGCTTTGCAAAAGTTTTTTACGTATGTTAAAAATTTTTTAAAGTTCTTAAATAGAGCCAGCACACAAGTCTATCACCCCATTCACTGATGATGACCCGTTAACGGGGAGAAACTAGTTTGTTTTAATTGTAAATATTTATGTTTTTTAACTTTTAACTTAATTTTTAGACTTGTGTGCTGGCTCTATTTAAGAACTTTAAAAAATTATGATATGCTATCTGTTGCTTTCTCTACTACTATTTGTGCCTATACTAATAAAACCGCTTGTTTGAATATCGCAATTCAAAGTGAATGTTATAATTACAAATAAACCTTGCACTAAAGGCTTCAATACTGGTTTAAGTAATTTGCTTTTGCTGATCGTTTTGAACCGTTCCTGGAGGTCAGTGAAAATAAAGACGTAATTTTTTTCGCCATTCAAGTTTACGGACCTCCCTAGGATAAGAAACCCTCAACTCTTTTCACTTCCCTGCATACATAAATGATCTGTGACAACCAATAAATAATATTTTCTTAAAATAAATTTTATTCTTGAAAATTGTAAAATTCCTTAATTTCTTATTAAGTCATTCGAATCGTTTTTAAAATTTGATCCATTTAAATATCTTTGGTTTTCACGGATCCTTTTAAATGCATCAAATTATTGTGCAAAGTTGCTCCTAAAAAGTCTTCAAATTTGGAGAGAAAGGAGAAATAAAGAATTGCATCTACTCCTTATTTGAATTGAAGTAATTCTTTCTATTGGAACTGAATAAAAGCTCGTAGCATTTGAGCCTTCGTGGATTCCCTGTGAGGACACAGCGGAGGACAGTTTAAGAATCACTGGTATAAAGCAGCAGGGTTCTTCAAAATAACTATTTAAGTAGACAGGTTTTTATTTGTTTATTAAAAACAAAAGACGATTTGTGTAGATAAAATGAATAAATTGCTTGACTAGATTTACATAATAAAAATAAAATGTAAGATTTAAAAAATCTATGATTTAATCAATAAACGTAATTAATTCGTTTGTCAATAATTTAATATTACTTTAATGTTCAAGCAATAAAACGTTTGTGTATGAATTAGTATAAATTTAGAGGAATAGGAAAGGAGATACTATTTATTTTTATTTTCATTTATTGACACATTAAAAGGTAGAGACCTAGTAATTTAGTAAAAGTTTGAGACCTAACAAATAATTAATCACAAATATATGTTTTCATTTAATATTCTTATTTTATTTGAGTTTTAATTGTACTAAATGTATCCGAAATCTTGTAATTCTAATAACTGAAATTATTGTAGAATTAGAGAAAGGATATTTGAATAGATTTTAAAATTATTTTTATCAGTGCTCACCAAATGCATCCGAAAATAAATTACAGCTAAGACTAATATTATAAAAATAGAAAAATTTTAAAAGAACGAATATATAATTGGAATTTCGGTTCAAGTTAACATTTGATATAATGGTAAAGTTCATAAATATTTTCAGAGCTATAAAAACATTGACTTTCAAAAACCTTGCCATTTACTTTTACTCTTTTAGTTTGTAATTATAGCACGAATTTCTTAATTAATATTAGTATTTCTACTCCATGTTTTCTAAATAATTTGGAAGATTTTATTGCTTTTAGAATTTGTACTAATTAATTTTTAAAATACACCCCCCCCCCTTCCCACAAACACTGACTACAAACCAAATAGGATTAAGTAAAGCTAATGCTAATCCTGATTTCAACCAAACTCTGTAATCTAAATATTTTAAATCATTCTTATAGTGAAGTAATTTCATCGAAAGTCAAAATAACATTAGACTGTATAAATTATTTATTATTTAGCATAATATTTTATATAAAAAAGAGAAGCATTTCCATTATTCTTCGGCATTTTTATGAGTTCAGATTAAAAAAGACATTAACTTAAAATTATATTAACTTGTAATTACATGGATAGTTCTATTTGAAAAGTTAAAACCATACAAACTTTATTTTAGAAAAGACTCAATTGGATTTGGATAGAAAACAAAAAGTGTTTTCACAATAAATGTCAGTTTCTTTGGATGTAGAATATTTTTCTCTTTGAGAACATTATTGAATTCTATCTCACAAAGAAATATTATGGAAATAATAATTTAAAATTAAATGCTGTTCTTTGAAATTAGAAAAACATTTTTTATTTGTCTTTGTAATTATCAATACAATCAAGAATGAATATGTTTGGAAGAATAAAAGAGGTTTATTTAAAATTAGAATTACAAATATTAATTAAATTTAAAACAGATAAAGAAGAAGAAAAAAAAGAAAAAAAAAAAACCTTCCATACTTTCTGGAATATTCCGTTTGCTGTTCAGTTGCTCTAACGTTAGCTTGTATTTGAAGTATTGCTGACAACAAAGGGTGTATAAATAGTATGATTCCTTGATATTCTAAGAATCATTCTATCAATACACCCTCTGACATCGGCATCATTTGATGATCTTCAGCAACTGTAAATTAAAAGAGAAACAACGAAGTTAATGGGAGCCAATTCAGATTAACAATTACGTAATAAAATACAATTGTTCAAATACAAAATAATTAAAATAAGAAATATTTCAACAAAAATCAAATAAAATAAAAAAACAAAAACAAACAAATATTTATGATTTATTTATTTTTTTTCACACAATTCTCCTTAATCAATGAATACCATTTCTCCTTCAAACGATTGCCATACGACCCACACCGAAACAGGAACTCCATTTTCGACCAAGAGGTTGTTAAAAACAGACATCTGATTATTAGAAGCAAAGTTTTGTTTTAACATATTAAAACGTTACTAGTTTCAGCTGCCATACGAGAGCTTTCATCAGTCTGGGCATCACTGCGAATGTGTTCAGTTATAACCAACGGAGGACGATTGGTTGCTTGTACCTTTGTTTTAAGGTTTAAACCGTTTGAGTGCGTCGTCACAAACCACGTGATATAACATCTCAATTCAAAGAGTGGTTGCTATATCGCGAGTTATCACAAGCCAGTGTTTGTTGAGGTTGTTATATTTTTTTTTTCTTCCCAAGTATGTAAAAGCCATTTTAAGAGTCCAGGAAGCCGCAATATAAGCTGCTGATTTCCTCACTCGAGTCATTTAATTTTCTTAGTAAAGTTTTAATTTCCATTAGTTGAAACTCATTCCATATTTAGGATCGCACAAGTTAATGTATTTTTTTAGCTAATGTATTTATTGTCCAAAATAGGAAAATATGATTAATCTGTTGCTACGAAACGCTAAATTTAACAGAATCCAGACAGAATGCGAAAGTTAATTATTTCAATGTCGTTGTTTTTCCCTTTCTCAATGAAGTTATTTCTAGTATCACTTAAAATATTTTGCGATAAAAATCGTACAATTCATTCTGGTTTATCTAATTTATGAATAATTATTTTTAAGAAATGCAGTAATAAAAATAAAATAAATTATTTTGATGCATTATCTACTAAATAAAAATCTAAAAAGTATGAGGGGTATTTGTTAATATATTTTGAAAATATAGTAGAACCTCATTATAGCGGACCCTATTATAACGGACAGTTTAAAAAAAAAAATTATATTAATAATAAAGGATGCTTATTTTTATCTGACGGGTTTTACATTTCCAAGCAAGCGTTTAAACATCAATCGTTGTTTCGTTTTGCATAAACATGGATGCGCTGCATGACTCTGAAGAAGCAGAATCTTCAGAGGACGAGGAAGAAGAGGTGGGAGACACTACTCAGTCTACAATTAAGGTGAGCGAAGTAAACGATCATTTAAATTTTGTTATTCAATATGTTGAACAATCGGCAAATGAAAATGTGTTTGCATATTATCGAGGGCTCTATGACATAAAGGCCTAAGTGACATTTTTGTAAAAATTGAGTTACATGTCTTAAGTGAAATCCGAGAACCATATCTTTCATATGAAAAAGAGACCTAACTGAAAATTTCATTGCAACTGGTAGAATTCTGTGTGTGGTCGTTTCGCACCGAAGTGCGAGCTTCGTTGCCGAAGCATCCGTGCTCCAGGGAGCGCTAGTGTTCCCAAGACGGCGAACCCTTAGCAGATTCCCTAGAATTACAAGGGAAAGATACTGGGGTGGTTTCCCGTGGCCTTCCCCAGGACGCCATTAAGGAATGACGTCAGACCGAAGAGAAAGTGAAGAAGAGGCTACAACACAGGAAAGGAAATTTTTGAAACATCCATGCTCGCTACCGGGATTTGAACCCGGGCGCTGGCACATTGATCTCACGACAGACCGACGCCTGAGACCGCTCGACCACACCAGCGCGGCGGTAGAATTCTACTTCCATAGAACTGGCAAGGCAATACAAACATAAAACCCTTAATAACTCGGAATGGAGATTTTGTCACTTAGGCCTTTATGTCATAGAGCCCTCGTTATGAACACCTCCGTCAGTTATTAATTGAAGAAATAACCAGCAAAAAATAAATTATTCAAACCAATGAATGTAAGCAATCAACATGAACCAGGACCTTCTTGTTCTAAAGATTAATGCAGTGTATACGATACATCTTTTTCAATTCAACCTTCTATGTTGACGGCTGTTTTTTATTTGATATATAATAAGCACTTTTTATAGCTAACTATTGTACTTTCATTGATGTATACCCTGCTGCATTACATCCCTATAAGAATTATTTGTTATAAACCGGACTTTCATTAAAACGGACAACCATCAGCCCCTATTAGTCCGTTATAATGAGTTTCTACTGTAGCTGCAGACAATACTGATGATTAAGATTAATTTTATCTTATGAATGATAGCAATTCGCAACATTGTAAAAGCCTACAGGAAATAAGGTGTAATAAATTTGCGGAAAAATTCAACATAAAGCTTTTAAAATAAAATATAAATATAATAAATATTAATATAATATATATACAATTTGATATTGACTTGAAGTGATTGTCTGGATAATTAAGATACGTAGAACCTCGGTAACTCGAAAATTCCGCATAAGAGAGAGCACAAGGGGGATGGAGGGGAAGAAATTGTTTCTTTACCAAAAAAAAATTAAGGAAACCGACGTCGGTTAAACGAGGGTCCGGTGTAAACAGTGTCGGATAATCGAGGTGCTACTGTAAAGTTCATCTAACATTTTAATATTATGTTTAAAAATCTCTTCAATTTTGTAAAGAGTTTCAGAATAACAATAACTTTTCTTTATTAAAAATGTAAATTAAAAAAAAAAAAAAAAACATATTGCTGGTTTAAAATTAAAAATATAAAGTTATCCTGGCTAGCGTTCCTGACTATGAGACTAACATTGGTCCCGAGTTCGAATCCGATGCAAGACGAAAAAAAAAAAAGATAATTTTAAAACTTTCTCAGCAATGGAAAGCAAAGTTCAAATAGAATAAAAGTAGGATTAGATATTGGGGCTGTAAAAAGCAAACTGAAAATTTAATGAGAATTTTTAAATTAATTCAGCAATTCTCAACCTGTGGTACTTGGACGTGTACGAATACCAAAGCAATTAACGAGATTATGGAGGGAAAATTGTTTCTAGAAAGACGTAAATATTGGAAGTTTGATAAAACGTTAAAAATTGGAGTGAAAATTCGTTGAACTCAAGAGAAACAATAAAATCTCACAATAAAGCAATTCACTTTTGAACTTACACTCACGTTAATGCACCCTACCAGCTCAATAGCAACACTATGTATGGAGATTTAAATAGGGAGCCACTAGTGTCACCTCACAGATTGATGTAACAATGGGCACACCCCATTAATACCAGATATCCTGTGATTGGATATGAGCTCTTGAGAGACAATAAATTTATTGGGATACTATCAAAGTATCTGAAACATTTAAGCCTTGAAATTTTGAGATTAAACTTTCTGATTATTCTAAATTGTGCTAACTCCTCCTGTAATAGTTTCATAAAATATAGCTTTACAAGTTTCCAACAAATAAAAACCTATAGATAATGTAGAAATTTATTATTTCATCGACATAAACGAAAACCACTGAAGTTTCTTTAACTCATTTTCTGAGAATGGAGTTTGTTTTAAGATCATAATTTGTCATTCACTATTCTTCATTTATTTTCCTTAGCAAAAAGGATCTTAACGAAGATAAAGTTGAAGTTGACAGAAGATTAGAAATCTTAAATTAAGATACAAATATATTCATCACACAAGACAAATACGTATTACTTTTCCCTTACCTATTTTTATCTTTTAGAGTAAAGTTTTGTTTATTTTTGAAACCATTCTTACAATATTTCTTAATGTTTGCACTGGGTAATTATATAATTATTGAATTACAGTTTTCTGTTCCATTTCTGTTTTATATCGGTCTTTTAACTAATGTGTGGTTTTTTCGAATAAAAAGTAGTTACTGTTTCAGGCCCTGAATAAAAAAACCATGACAATTTTGAAGAAACTTAAAACATAGATAACTACAAATGCGTGCAATAGCCAATGAAAATCTGCATAAAAACGTGTAAAGTTTCATTCATTCAAATATCTTTAGTTTTGGCGGATCTTCTTAAAGCTAATCAAAAAGTTGCTTCTTCAAATTTGGAGAAATAAATAATTGCATCTACTCCTTATTTGAATTGAAGTAATTCTTTCTATTTGAACTGTATAAAAACTCTTAGCATTTGATCCTTTGTGGAGTCCCTGTGAGGACACAGCGGAGGACAGTTTAAGAATCACTGGTATAAAGCAACAAGGTTCTTCAAAAATAACTATTTAAGTTGCAGACAGGTTTTTATTTATTAAAAAGAAAAGACCGATTTGTGTAGATAAAATGAATAAATTGCTTTAATAGATTTACGTAATAAAAATAAAATATAAGATTTAAAAATCTACGATTATATGGGACATGAATTCGCATCTAGTACAGGACACATAACAGTCCTCATTTATATCATTTAACTCATTATAAAGATACTTGGGTTTATTTTAATATTTTAAAGCAACAGCAATTAAATTGAGATAAAAAATTAGTGATAAATCATTAAAATAAATTATTAAGAATAATGTTTTCCAATGGCTTTTCCTTTTTTTGTTGTCAGTCATTAGAATGATTCAAAGAATTTTTAACAAAGAAATAATTTGGATTTATTAACTTAATAATTTGGATAAAAAATAATTAATTTTATTAAGTAAAAATACAATAAATACTTGACACTAAAATAGTTTATAATTATTAAAATGTTAGTAATGAAATCAAATTTTTCTTTAATGTTTTATTAAAATGTTCAAGCAATAAAAACTAACGTATACGATTTAGTATAAATTTAGAAGAGCTGGAAAGGAGATATTTTTATTTTCATTTATTTAAACATTAAACGGTTGAGACCCAGTATTTACATTGTTTAAATGTTAAGTTTTATATTGTGAGGATTTTGTTGCAAAGTCAGTTTTTCTATAAGTCGTATATTTATTATTTTTTCTTTCATTTCTAACTTCACTTATTTTCAAATTCTATAATAACTTCCTTCAGTTTTATAATTTGACCATTTTTAACATTGCAACTGTAAAGACTTGTGTAAATTCCGATAAACTGTTTAAAATACACAACCCCTACAGACAGGTACAACCAAACCAAATAGGATTAAGTAAAGCTAATGCTAATCCTGATTTCAATCAGGCACTTTAATCTAAATACTTTAAATCCGTTTTATGGGGAAGTAATTGCTTTGGAAGTAAAAACAACATTACACTGTATATTTAGCATAATATTTTATCTATAAAAAGAGAAGCATTTTCATTATTCTTCGGCATTTTTATGAGTTCAGATTGGATTTATAGAATTTGTATAAATTAATGTCATTTAAAATTATATTTTCTTTTACGTTTACAGGGATGCTTCTATTTTAGATTAGAGTTTTATTATGATATTAATGACAATATAACTTTACTAATCGATTTCGTAATTGTTTGATTAATGAAAAACTCTTAACCTGATCTGCGGCTGTAGGTTCAAAGGTCATTTTAATCCAAGTTTTCATCTCTTTTATTTTCAATTATTGTTATTTCGAATTAAGAAGGAAAGTTAAAACCATATAAACTTTATTTTAGAAAAGACTCAAATTGCATTTGGATAGAAAACAAAAAGTGTATTTCACAATAAATGTCAGTTTCTTTGGATGTAGAATATTTTTCTCTTTGAGAACATTATTGAATTCTATCTCATAAAGAAATATTTCTTTCTTAGTGAATATGGAAATACAGTAAAACCTCGTTAAGTCGTGACTAAAGGGACCGAACATTTTTAACGACTTAAGCGGAGTGGGCATTTTTGAAAAAAACAAAACAAAAAACACTGAAATACAATATTTTTATGAATTGCTGTAGGATTCGGTTTTCAGCTACAGTTTTAAGATTTTTCATCATGAATGAAATGGAACTCCAACTTTTGTGCACGTAGTTAATCGTATCTAAAACCGAAACTTTTAGCTTTTCGTTCCTATCCAATGCTTTTATCATGTCCTTTACAAGCATTTTTTTGTACTCTCGTTTAAAGTCAAGAATTATCCCTTGATCTAAAGGCTGAAGAAGTGCAGTTACATTTGGAGGAAGAAAAACAATTTCGATCGCTCTTAAATTTTCGGGGCTTACTCGCTATGAAATAAAATCACACTCAGTAGTGGTCAAGAAAAACGTCTACTCTTGACAAGTCGCAGCGAGACGTGTGTAATTTCCCAAGTGAATTTCCCACGTGAAAATTCCCCGTAAAGGCTAGGCTTTCTTAGAGTGAAGGGGCGGGGCTGAAAAGATAGCAGGCAAAATTGAGAATAAAGATGCTTTTCGCCATTTTTGAGGGTGACGAGTTATCCGGAGTAGAATTAAATTTGGTGACGAGTAAAAGAGGGTTATTTTACATTATTGTCTATAAGACCTTGTCGGGACCAAAGGAAAACGACGACTTAAGCGGAGTGCCGACTTATCGAGGTTTTACTGTAATTATTTAAAATTAAATGCTGTTCTTTGAAATTAGAATAACATTTTTTTTTTGTCTTTGTAATTATTAATGTAATCAAGAATGAATATGTTTGGAAGAATAAAAGAGGTTTATTTAAAATTAGAATTACAATATTAAAATTACATTTAAAACAGATAAAGAAAAAAAAAACCTTCCATTCTTTCTGGAATATTCCATTTGCTGTTCAGCTAAGATTAGCTTGTATTTGAGATATTGCTGACAACAAAGGATGTATAAATAGCATGATTCCTTGATATTCTAAGAATCATTCTATCAATACACCCTCTGACATCGGCATCATTTGATGATCTTCAGCAACTGTAAATTAAAACAGAAACAACTAAGTTATTTTATTAATGGTTCAGATTAATAATTACTTAATAAAATACAATTATTAAAATACTAAATAACTAAACTAAGAAATATTTCTACAAGAAGAAGATACAAACAAAACAAAAGTATTAACTTCGTTAAGTTAAACAAAAATATTTATTTCTTTAAAACTCTAACCCACAACCAAACAGGAACTCCATTCTCGACCAAAAGGATATTAAAAACAGATATCTGATAATTAGAAGCAAAGTTTTTCTTTAACATATTAAAACGTTACTAGTTTCTGCTGCCGTACGGGAGCTTTCATCAGACTGAAGATCATTGGAAATGTGTTCAGTTATAAAGCCAATGGGGGAGGAGTGGATGCTAGAAACGTTTATACGTGTATTTAGTTAGTCATAAAATTTTGTTAACTATTGAGATAATAAACCGTTAAAGTGCGTCGTCACAAACCACGTGATATAACATCTCAATTCAAAGATTGCGAGAGTTATCACAAACCAGTGTTTGTTGAGGTTTTTATATTTTTTTCTTCTCATTGTCTTCCCAAGTACGTGAAAGACCTTTGAAGACTCCTACTGAGGGTTCTCCCACTTATTGTTGAGAATTTCAGGAAAAATATCAATACGAAAAAAACTTATTTACCATATTTGAATTGCCATAGCACGTTCTGCTCGATAAACTACATAAGCTGCTGATTTGCTCACTCGAGTCATTTCATTTTCATAATAAAATTTTAGTTTCATGCACTGAAACTCATTCCTTATTTAGGATCCCACAAGTTTAAGTGTTTTTTTTAGCCAAAAAAAAAAAAAGTATAATTTGATAAATCTGTTGCTACGAAACGCTAAATGTAATAGAATCTAGACAGAATGCGTAAATTACATTATTTCAAGGTCGTTGTTTTTCCCTCTCTCAATGAAGTTATTTCTAGTATCACTTAAAACATTTTGAGATAAAAATCTTACAATTTATTCTGGTATATTGAATTTATGAATAATCATTTTTAAGAAATGCAGTTATAAAAAATAAAACAAATTATTTTAATGCTTTATTTATTACTAAATAAAAATCTAGACAGTATGGGAGGTATTTGGGAATACATTTTGAAAATAACTGCAGACAATACTGAAGATTAACTCTATCTTATGAACGATAGCAATTCGCAACATTGTAAAAGCTTAAAGGAAATAGGATGTAGTAAATTTGCAAAAAATGAAGCTTTGAAAATAAAATATAATAAATATTAATATATTTACAATTTTATATTGACTTGAAGCGATTGCCTGATAATTAAGATAGAGTTCATCTAACATTTTAATATTACGTTTAAAAATCTCCTTCAATTTTGTAGAGTTTCAGAATAACAATCACTTTTCTTTATTAAAAATTTAAATTAAAAAAAAAGTAACCCATATCGCTGGCTTAAAATTAAAAATTAACAAGGGAGCGATAGCAATTAGTAAACCAATCACAATGCTTCGCAACGGCTTCTGATACATAATTTATGTTGAATTATTGCTTTAATTTCCTTATTATTATAAACGTGTATTGTTGCGAATGCAAAAGTGCAATTGTTGTGCTTAATGATAATATAATGAGATTTTAATGATACTTGTCCACAGACAGACGGACAAAGCGGGATTATTAGGCTTCCTATTCAGAAGCCTAAAAAGTTATCCTGAAGCTGTAAAAAACAAACTTAAAATAATCGGGAATCTTTAATTTAATTCAGCAATTCTCAACCTGTGGTAACCTGTTGGATGTGTATGAATTACCAAAAGAAAGTAACGAGATTATGGAGAGAAAATTGTTTCTGGAAAGACATAAATAATGATAAAAAAAAAAGATAGCTTTTTTTTTTCCATTTTATACAAAACGAATAATCTTTTTAAATATTCTAAGTTTGTTAAAAATTGGAGTGAAAATTCGCTGAACTCAAGAGAAACAATAAAATCTCACAAAAAAGAAATTCACTTTTGAACTTACCTCTTCGATGGACACTCACGTTAATGCACCCGACCAGCTCAATAGCAACACCATGTATGGGGATTTAAATAGGGAGCCACTAGTGTCACGTGATAGATTGATGCAACAATGGACACACCCTCATTAACACCAGATATCCTGTGATTGGATATGAGCTCTTGAGAGACAATAAATTTATTGGGATACTAGTAAAGTATCTGAAACAGTTATGCCTTGGAATTTTCAGATTAAACTTTCAAATTATCATTTCATGAAAATATGCGAATGTGGTGCTTATTTTTGAAGTCATTTTTACAATATTTTTATTATATAATTATTGAATTACAGTTTTCTATTCCATTTCGTTGTTATATCGGTCTTTAACTTCTTTTTTTCTTTGGTTTGGTTTTAGAGGACAAGGTATTTGATCCATTAAAATTTAATTTACAAGTTTACTTCAAATAGTCTCTATTTTAACTCTTATAAATTTTTTAATATAATTGAGGTTAGAATGGAACACAATAATAAAATTATCAATTTTGCAATTTCTCATTTGTTTGCGCCACACATTAACTTCCTTCTTGTTAAACACACAGACATTTTTTGTAATAGAAAAACATCAATTTGGGATTGAACATAAGCACTAGTAACTGCGCATGCGTGCATTTTCGAAGATAAAGTAGACACTGTGCTGTTTATAAGCTTATAACAGAAAAACAATGACAATTTTAACAAAACTTAAAATATGGATAACTGTACAAGAGCGTAATTGCGAATAAAAGTCTGCAAGGTTTGGTTTCAGAAATTGGTCTAAATTTATTTTGAAAATTTGAATAAATCTGCGAAATCGTTGTTACTTTATCAGTGGCTATCAACTATTTTTTTCGTAAAAATATATGTATTTCTTGTAACTAAATCAAAGTGATGAGAATAGTTTTTCTGGCATCAAAATACATTTCGAAAAAGAAGTATTTCTAATTTCAAAGAGATTCTTTTTTTTTGAAAGGTGAATGTTGATTGTTTGTGAAGTTGCAATCAACAGTTGGAAACTCACGTTTATGTTTGGAGAAGATGTTTCCAGAATATTCGTACAATGCGGCTCTTTTAACCAACCCATCAAAGTTCTTTCTTCGATTTTAAATTCATTTCTCAATTTTTTAACAAAAAATAAATTGTAAATTTTTATTTAATTTTTAAAGTTTATTTATTTCAATGATTTATTTCTTAGAGAGAAAACAAATTTAGGAAACCCAAGATGTCTCTATAAAAAGCTGAGAATAGAACAGTTATCATACGTTGATTTCAAATAGCGTTTTGAATGTTTTTAATCCATCAGTGAATATCAAACTCTGCATTACGCCTGATTTATATTGGATATTTTTTTCCTTGCTATTTTTTTTGTCCTATAATAAAAAAATGTTGTTATTTTATTACAGTATTGCTTTCAATCCTTAAATTAAACAACGATTTAAGGTAATTATTAATTAAACCAAAAAAAAAAATCGTCTAAACTGAAATGAAAGTAGCAACTTAAATCTTAAAGTGTAGATGAAGTTTTTTCAATATGTTACGATGTGATTTAAAGAAGAAGTATGGATTTAGAACTTAAATCTTCGCTGTTTGTTTAAGTAGAGCATTTAGATAATATTTCTCATTCCTCTCCATAAGAATTAGACTGATATTTCTCTATAATTTCAACTTAAACGAAATTAAAAACATTTTAACAATAACAAGAGGAAATACAAGGTAGATACTAATATGAAAAAAAATCCATAAACAGAATAATGAAAATGGTTTTGATTTCCTACAGGTGATATTATTGTAACCCTTATGGATCTTCTTATTATCTTTGTTAATATTAACTAATTGCACGTTAAGCTGCTTAAAAGAATCCTTAAACATCAGCAGGATAGAAAATTAAACTAATCCTGATCCCATGTCAAGGAATTTAATATCCTGTATTGACCGACTTGAGTTACAATCCACTTGTATTATTAAGAAAAGGCAGATTTCTAGTGACAACTACACAATAGTTCATGTTTAAACCAAGATTTTACAAATAATAAATTGTACTTAAATGAATAATTTAGAATTCAAGTTTACTTTAATGGTTCGCTATTTGACGTTTAATTTATAACTGTTTTGCTGACTTGTATTCAATTTCTTGTGACTGGTAACGGTTGATCCACAATTTTGCAAACATTGAACATATATTCATCATAAATACAAGAAATACAGAAATATAACGACATCTAAACGAGACAGAATTAAATCCAAAAATTTATATATATTTCCTAATGTATCTGAATATTTTCTGTTGTAGAAAAATAAAAATAATTTTCTGATTTGTTAAGAAAATAAATAAATCGTTGAAAGAAACAACACATTTATAAATTAAATTTAAGATAAAAGTGTACAATGGGTTTTGTTGACGAAAAATTTACAAAAGAAGGAAAATCGAAGTAAGAAGTAGGAGAATTTTGAAAGAAATTAAAGAAAAACATTCACTCTTGAAATGTCTTCTCCAACCATCTTATAAACTTAAGAAACCAAGTTTCAATTAAATCAACATTCAGCTGTCAAAGAAGATGGATATTTGTCAATCAATGAATTAGAAACATTGATTTTCTGAGTCTTTATTGATGCCTTAAACGCTATCCTCAGTTCTAATGGTTTAGTGTAAAAATATTAATAAATACTATTAAATATTAACTTTTCTTACAACCCGGATGTTTAACAATTGTTGAGACCTTTAAGCATTTTATAAGATTAATAAGAATTGGAATAATAAAATAATCCTTGTGATAAGAGAAAGGAAACTACATGGAAATTCCAAAATCAGATTAAATAACTTAATCCATGTGTCATTCTCAGAAAATGCTTCGACTTGACAAAAAGTATAAAAATTACCAAGTACTGATTTTTCCGAATTGTTATCAAACAATAAAAAAGGCAATTAAGACAAAGTATTTACAAGTATTTATTTACAAATACTTTTAAAAGTAAATTATATTTTTGGGAAATATGAGAAAATATAGAATAAAACATTTCTTTCAACTGTTTTTGTTTCATAAACTTATTCATATTTCTAGTAGCCACTTTTTATTTCAATAATTAAGCAAATTAACATTAAAATTTTCTGTTTTTAATCAAAATATATGAATAATATTTGGTATAATTTTTTTAGAGGTATATAATGATATAATGGATTTTGTGTAATTAAAATCATGTTTTTATTAAAATAAAATATAAAATAAATTTTGATACAATTAGCTATTAAGACAACAATAATAAATGTGAAATTTTTGTTTTAAGAGGTTTAATGTTTTTTAATATTTCATTCATTCATTTGTTTTTCTGAATGAAACGAAAAACAAAAACAAAATCCTTTACAAAAGATAAAGGATTATGATGTAAGGAGTTAGTGTTAAGATATTTATTAAGCAAAAGAAAATTCCAAAGAAGGATTTCATACAATACTGGTCAAGAAATTAGGAACCTGTAAGATTTAATTTGGTCAGTGTGTGTGTGTAAATGAATTTACAGATATTGAATAATTTTGAAATGTTCAGAAAACTCGTTGTTGTTTTTTTTTTTCTTTTTTCTTTTAGTGATTAAGAATAATGTTAAGTGTTTATAATTATTTCATTATAACATTAAGATTAAAAGGGGAAACCTAGATTTAGACATTTTCCTTATTTGTAATTTAAGAAAACGAAATCACTTTCTATTCTGTCAATAAATAAAAGAAAGAAAGAATTCTTTTTTTTTTTAACTTTTCTTTCCTGATTAAAAAGAATATAAGCAAAACAAATATCCCTTTTTAATATTTTAAAACTACAACATTTTTATTAATAACAATTATTAATGCATTAGAATTTAATTAGAATAAATAAAAGTATTGTAATCTCATAAAAATGTGTATATTCATTGATTAGACTTTTTAGATCCTTTTTAGTGATTAACAATGTGGTCATTTCATGTCAGATCAACAACGTCTAAAACTTAGATCTGTCACAATAATTTTGTATAATTATTTTGTATAACTTAAACTTATAGGTTTTTATCTTTGGAAAAAATGACAAATCCAACCATGTTGGGGGAAAAATCAGTAGATTTTTTTTAAATTGAATTTTGAAAAAGGCGACAAATACAATTTCGACGGAACTCCTATTGACAATCACTTATTATTCATCAACCCTTTCTTTGAAAGAGTTCAACTAACAGTATCAGTTTAATCCCTTGAAATAATACCTTGGGCATTTTGGAAGAAAACATTTTTTGTTTTTTTTCAACACTTACCTAAATTTCCGTTTTTGAAAATCTTAAAAAGACCATTTTATATTTTTTTCGCAAAAATGTTTTTCAAACATTATTTGTCTTCTTATCTTAAAACTTTGAGGAAATCCTGAGACACAAGAGATTTCTCATCATATTCATCTTCTAAACAAACATTAGCTTTTGATCTGAAATCTTCTAATTTCTTCTTACATTGGTTAGAGATTTTTATGCCTTGTTTAATATCAAAAGTTTTCAAACAAACACATCAATTTTCTTACTTTCCTTAAACAGTTGTAATTCAAACCTTTCTATTTGTATCTCCTCCTGTAGATTATAGATATATTACCTCTAGATTATATATATTATGTGTACAGTCGAAAATATACAATATTTCGGCTGTAGTTTAATGCCAGCCGCCTTCGGACGATTTTAGTCCTATTTACATTCTAAGAAAAAAGTTTACATTACGAGAAAATAACAAAAACATAATATAATCAGTTACAACACGAGAGAGTAACAATAGAAACCATAATAAACAATAAACTCTTTTACAATTTGATAGAAATTAGCTTTTTTATACATTTGTTTACAATTTGTTGGAAGATTTTTGAAGGGCAATTATTAATAACTGCTTCTTTGTGTTTATTCATACATTTAAATGAGTTAATCATACATGTTTCTATTATAAGTCGTGCTTTATCATCTTTTAATTACAAATAGGATCTTTGTTAATGGGTCTGGATTATGTTGTGATTGAAGGCAATGGTCTACCCAATCAGAAATTCCTGTTTTTTTATTTTTATATGCTCTTAATTAATATAATTATTAATACCTAATTTAATTTAACATTACTAAAAAAAAATAATAATTCACCATTCTGTATGTAGCTGGTCTCATTTTACACTGAGCTGAGAAGGGTGGTAGTGTCTGCGCATTATGACAGGCTGCTGCCTATTGCTTTGTCTTTTACTATTTGCAACCTCAAGTGGGTTTAATACCAGGAAAACCGTTAACTAATAAACCCTTTGAGTTTGATTGTACATCATATTGTTGAAAGTGAGTGTTTTAATTAAAAATAAATTTTGTATTAAATTTAGGGAAGGCTGATGCATAAAAAAGGCTTCAAATTGCTTAACCAGTATTGAGGCAATTTGATTTTGCTTGCTGTCTTGAACTATTCCTGAAGGTTAATGAAAATAAAGATGCACTCCCCCACAAGAAATGATTCAACTATTTTCGCTTCACTGTACACTTTTAGATTTATTTTACTTTAATTCTACATTCTACAAATAAATATTTATTTATTTATTTATTTATTTATTTATTTATTTATTTATTTATTTATTTATTTATTTACTTTTTTTTTTTTTTTTGTATTTTCATTGACAAAATTGAGGATACTTTTTTTTTGCATAATTTTCCCGCCTTATACTTTATTCTTTTAAAACGTATTCCAGTTGAATTGGAACTAATTTGCTAATTGGAAGTAATTCATAAAACAAATCAAATTGGGTAGGTTTTGTTTTGTGTTGAGCAAAAAAAAATTGATACCTTCACTATTTTTAAAAATCATTAAAAATTGGAAAAAGAAAAGAAACACTTGATGATCAGAGATCATCAGATTAGAATAATTCCACCAAATCAATTCTTTCAACTTCAATGACCTCCACCAGAAGATTCTATTTTAAAAAAAAATTAAACTTGGCAACAGTCATAAATATTTTCTGATTCCTCAAAATTGTCTATTTAATAATAATTTGAAATAATAGTAAAAAGAAAAAAGATAAATTAAAATTAATAGAAATTCCTTTCAAAAATAAATTTGTTAAGATCGTAAATAAATTTTTCAATTAAGACTACATCAGGTAGAAAGAAACTCATGATTTGTTTTTAAAATTAACAGTTGAAAGAACTACGAGGAATTCATTTCATAATTAAATCAAAATAAATTTCGTAGATTACATGAATTCGTAAAACTTTAATTCATCATTGTTGAATACAAATAATTATTTAAATTGTTTGTAATTCAAGTTCATTTTCGTGGTTTCCTATTTGGTCTTCTAATTTACAAATCTATTTCCTTCTTGTGGTTCGGTATCTAACTGTGGACTCACAATTTTTGAAGCGTTGAACATGAGTTCTTTGATGAATGCTTTCGTAATTATTAGATTACTAGCTGAAATATCCGTTCTTCGTAAGGGTTACAAAAAAAAAAAAACCAACAGATGTCCTGCTGATGTGGATGAGAAATAAATTGAAATTGTGAGATCACTTCGAAACTTTCTCAGTTGGTAAAAAAAAAAAAAAAAATCACGTGGTAGATACAAAGTAATAGTATATTCGTATTTTGTATCTCGAGATCCATAGATACGAAATTAATATCTAGATCCCAGAATGTAAGACCCCTTTCTGGCCTTCTCCTCGCCCCTATCACTTCAAACCTTACCCAGTTGGTAAAAACTCACGTACTCATTACAAATTAATGTGTTATTCTTATTTCACACCCCAAAAACCCCGTAGAACTATCCTTCAACAAAGTTTGTCTGTCCTCTCCCCCCCCCCTCGTTTACACCCCTTAGAGCTAGATATCAGAAATTCAATCAAATAGTATCTTTTCGATTTGGACAAAGACCACTCATGTCAAATTTCGTGTTTCCAACTAAAGCTCTTTTAGAGACATGCGTCCGAATAAACCAAAAACATCCGAAGAGAATTATTATGCACAAAAATATTTTAGTTCCAATTTTCGCCACCAGACGCACGTGTGGCGCAAATTTAGGGATTTCATCCCTTTAATCAAAATCTCGATAGATTACTTTTTCCAAGTACAACCTAAGGATTCTTTTTGCCAAATTTGAGCATTTCCTGGCTGTACGGGGAATAGGAGGATTAGATTTGATTCAGTAAGGGCTTATATATGGACTGCTCAGAAGCCAATCAGATTAAGTCATTTTATTTTAAATTGAAATTTTTTCTGTTAGTCATACTCTAATGTTTATACTTTCGGTTGACAAAGTGCCCAAATCACTCCTCCAAGTTTATAGTTATGTTATCTTTCGATAAAAAATTCATTCTTCAAATTTACAAGCGTTGTTATTTTTTGGTACGTAATTTTAAAAAACCTATTTCATTTTTTGGTTTATTGACTTAATCTGATTGGCTTCTGAGCAGTCCATATATAGATTAATTATATTTATATATAGAGAGATTAAAACAATGTATAATAAGAATTAAAACAATGTATAATAAGAATTAAAACAAAGTATACATCAATACCATTATTAGTTAAGAAATAATGATCTACAGAAATGTAAAACTCTAACTTAATTACAAATTTAAAAAAATGGGATTTAGAATAAAAAAAAACAAAACGAAAAATGGGCTGGGATGAGTTTGAATGAACATAACAAAGAAAAAAAAATCTTTCGGTAATTTCTGGTTTCAAAATTGTTTAAAAAAACACATTTTTCTGTGCCTAATAATTTAACAAAATGGTAACTAACTTTTGGTTCCTTTGTGCCTTCCGTAAATACCATTTTATTTATTCTTTTAATTTATTAAAACCATGATTTAATTAAACAAAGTTCTTCATGTCTTTTTTTTTTTATAACTTTTTAATGACACTATTCATATATTCTGATTTAATAAAAGAAAATGTTAATGTGATTAATTAATTACTGACGAAAAGTCATTTAAAACAACAGAAATCAAAAATAAATATTAAAAAGGCGAATAACTGTATCAATTCTATTTATTTATGAAACAAATACAGTTCGAAAAACGTTTTATTGTATATTTGCACAAATGAAAACAAAAATATAATTTACTATTGAAAGGATTTTTTTGTAAGTTTTAATTTGTGTCCTTTTTCTATGATAACAATTCGGAACATTTTTGAAGAATCAGTAATCTTTGCCAAATTTAAAATGTTTTCTATCTGATTAATAATTAAGAGTATCTGATTAGAGAGTGAAGATGAAAGGATGGATTTGGTTGGATTAAGTTATCCCTAATCTGGTTTAGGATTTTCCAGGTATTTCCTTGTCTTATTCCGAGAACTACTTTATAATTCGAATTCTTAATAATCTTATAAAACGCTTAAAGGCCTCAATCGTATCAACATTTGTTAAAAAACTTGGTTAATATTTAAAAGTTAATGTACTTTACTTTTTATTATTATTTTTTTTATTAAATCATTGAAACTGAGAACAGCATTTATAGCGCTAACAAAGATTCAGAAAAACTAAAAAATCTTTAACGTGCCGTTATAATAATTAACATTGCTCACAATTAAAAACACATTTCTATTAATTAAAAATTAAGGACGAATCCAATAAACAAGGAATAAGATACTTGAAAAAGGACCCTGTAGAAACAAGATGAGGGTTTGAAACGTTGTATATTTTACATTCTAATTTTTAATTAATGGAAATGTGTTTTTAATAGTGAGCAGTGTTAATTCAGAAAAACTGTTTCTTTTTTCTTCTTAAGAAAGAAATGAGTAAAGGATTTTTTTCTTTCTTTCTTTGTAATACAATATACTTCACTTTGGACCAAACAAAGTTCCGATAGGTCTAGAGCAGAAAAAAAAAACTTATTTTTTTTTATATATTTAATTATTGATTATATAATTACCGAATTTACGTCTCTTCTCATTTAGATATTTTTAGAATGATACTTTTATATATTTATATTTGTTAAATGTAGAAATAATAAATTAATTTTCAAAAAGAAAAAAAAAAATCATTGCAATCAAATAAATTTTAAATTATCAGATTTGTTGAAATATCTCCAATTTCTTTTCAATTTCGATTCAATTAAATACTGTATTAACAAACTGAAGGACGAAGCGGGAAAAGCATTATATGCTTCTAAAGCATAATTATAATGATCATCAATTTTATTAAAGTGTATCAGATTAAGACAGAAAATAACAAATAAATAAAGGACTCTTTTTAGAATTAAAAAGTAGCATTCGATGGCTAATTCTTAAGATTATTCTGAGTTTCAAGTTTTGTTCATTAGAGAGGAACTTCGTCACCTTAATTTTTTAACTTTGAATCGCAAATCACCAAAAAGAACAAGAAAAAAAAAAAAAAGGCATAAAAATATATATATATATATTTTTATCAATCCTTACTAAAATGATATTAATCTTCATAATGAAGATTATGAATAATGATGATTAATATTGTATGTTTTTTGTTTGTGTCATTCATTTAAAATCCAACCATATTTTTTTATTTTGTTCCAAATATAAATTACTGAATTTCTTATTAACCTAGATCAGAGAAGTTCAAACTTTTTGCCGAAGGGGCCAGATTGGATTATAATCCATCTGGGCAGTCCACATTAATATGTGTCTTATAAAATATTCATTTTGAAAAAGACAACATTGAATAAAAATTTTTGTAATTAATTACAAATACGGCGATACTAAGCAAAAATGACTAAATCTATTTATATTTTTAAATTAATATTTTTAAAAATTTCCCCTTTTATATCAAATATGATTTTTGCATTCATTTCAATTTTCGAGATACATTTTTCAAAAACTTTCGAGGGCCGGATCTGGCCCGCGGGCCTTAGTTTGAACACCTCTGATCTATATTTAGATGATAGTCAGTTTTAAATTTCTGTGAACTATTGGACGAAAGCATTCAAAGAATAGATGACGAACCTTTTCCAAAATTGTGAGTCCGTCGTTAGGAACCGAAAATGAAAAATACAGGTAAGAGAATAAATCAAAAGACCAAATTAAACGAACATGAAAAAAACAAACTGAATTACAATTTATTCATTTAAATAATAATTATATTAAAATGATTTAATTATTAAAATCTAAAGTAATTATATTAAATATTTAATTATTAAATAAATAATAAACAGGAACTATTGTGTAGTTATTACTAGAAATTTAACCCAATTCAATAGGACATGTTGAGAATGATACATTTCCTTGAATTACGATCAGGATTAGTTCACTTTTCTATCTTATGGTGTCTTGAGATTAGCGCACACTTCTTAGAACTGAGGGTGTCGTGACGGTGCTCACCACTATTCCTACGGAAGAAATATTTTATATTTGCTTGAAAGGTTTTTAATCAAACTATTTAAATATTAAGAATGTAAAGAGTAGAAATAAGTTGGGGAAATATTTAACACAGTATGAGCTCAAGCTAGTGGTTCGAAGCGCCTGTAGTGCCCGAGCGAAGCGTGTGTCGATTAGTTGTAGGTTAGGCAAATTGAGGTTTATATTGAAACATTTTAAAAATTACCTTATCTGCGTTAAAATAGAACAGTAACTACATTACTGTTACCCTAATGCAGTGGCGATAATGCATAATAACCAGTAAATGCGATAAATTTAAAGGCATTTAGTAAATTTGATAAGTGCACTAATCTTACAAACAATGTGCACTAAAATCTCACTCTTCTCACGGAATCCTATCTTATACACTGAAGTTTAAGAATTATTTTAAAGTAGCTTAACGTGCAATTAGTCAATGTTAGCAAAGGTAACAACAGGATGGATAAAGTGGACAATAAAGTCTCCTGTAGGAAATCCTAACCATGTTTATCATTCTTTTTATAGATTTTTCATATTAGTGTCCACCTTGGGAATCCTCCTATCATTAAAATGTAAAAATTGAAACGGAAACACAGATATAAAATTCACTTGTTAATTAAATGCGTCAGAATAATAACAGTTAATAAATGTTTCGGGAGTGAGCCTTCATCAGTTGAAAAGAAAAGCTGGATGTTTCCCCTGTGTAGTCTGAAGCTACACCCTGCAAATTGTTGAACGTAGGAATCCGAACTTCGTCGTAAATACCGAGATAAATTGTTAAAAATTTGCTGGTTCTACGATTAATGGAATCTCAAAATTTGATTATATATTTAAAAACATTGATATTCACTGATTGTTTTTGTATGCATGTTTTTTCCATTCCTAGCGGTATTTGAAATCCATGGATAACTGTTCTATTATTAGCTTTGTATAAGGACTTCTTTTGGCTTTTAGATATCACACAAAGTAAGAAATTTTTGCAAGTCTTTAATAAAAATGTAGTAATAACTACAGTACACTATCACTACTTTCGGGTAGCGTAATTTTAAATTTCCCGTTTCGCCGCACCAATCTACCGCTACTGTTTGATGGCGCTACTTGCTGCATAAACATAAAGTCACTGTATGGTCTTTGCGTCCAAAGACCATACAGTGACTTTACATAAACACTATTACATTATTGGCGTGACTGTTGACATGTAAATGGACTTAGTTGCAAATTTCAGCTCTTCACTTTGGAAGCGTCAGTGATGAACTTTCTTGTGTAAGTCAATAGAATTACCTGTACCATTTATTTTACCTGTGCTTCATTAAAATTTCACTTGATTTTCATTTAACATTTCTTCTTTAACTTGTGCTGATTTACGGGGCATTTTAAAGATAGGATGAAGTGGTTAGCTGTTATGTGTATCCTAACCTAACCCATTCTGTTATCCGGCACCCTACCGGTAAAAAAGTTAAAGGATTTTCAATTGTCAGCACCCACATAAACAAGGTAGGCTTCTCTTCACAGCCTCCAATGTTTACTAACTTCACTTAATATTTACAAACTTCCAGATGCTTGATATTTTTAAACAAAACCATGTGCTTTTAATTAAGTGTTATGATCGCCGCCAGGATCGCAGTGTTCTCCGGTTATTAAAATTTCTTAATTTGCGTCACGATACAATTGGTTCCTTTGAACCATGCTTCTCATTGGTGAACTTTCCCTGAAAAGAAGCTGAGATTCATTCACTGAAGATGATCCGTTAACGAGAAAAAACTAGTTTTAATTTTAAATTCAGTGTTTTGACTATTTTAAGAATTTTATAATAATTTATTTATTACCAGAAATATTTACAAAGAAAAAACTGGTGATCAATCTCAATACATTGATCGTTCGATATTTAAAACTTCTTTTCTTGACCATGTTGATCTTGAGTTCAAATTCAGCTAATTCAATTCTTTAAAAATCATATCTGCTATGATATTCTATGTTGAATGTCACAACATAGAAGACCATATTTTCATTTCCAGTCGAGGCTCCAATAGCACTTCTACAACAGATCTTTGTTTCAGTTTTGTTACTTAAAATAGTTTAAAATAGTTAAAACTTAAAATAGTTTTTGAATTGAGCTTTATGTCAGCTGAGTATGTAAATATGTTTTGTTTCTACTCTCTCCCCTCCTCCCATTTCCCCAGGAACAACTTTTCATCCAGGATTATTAATGATAGTACTGTTAGATTGAAACTGTACAATTACATTATTAATTTTTCCCATTATATTTTGACTGACACTCAAATGCAGCAACGATGGCAGCTGTACAATTAACATCAGTGTAGAAACAAAATGTCACTGTTGTTGGTTTTTGAAATGCATTGCAGTGATAATGGATGTTACAGTATGATTATAATTAAAATATAAACTGTTAACATTCCATCCCCTTTAATGTGCCCTGAAATGTATATTCCAAATTAAAATGGTTTATTTGACTTAATTTCAGTTCGTTCTTCTGTTTCAATTAAGAAAAGAGCAACTTGTAATGTTTGTGACCAAGAGACAGTCATATATGTGAACGATGCAAAGTAAAAACATTATTATTATTAATCGAGAAATCTAAGAATCGATCAAAAATTGCATTTTGGATTGGAAACATTTCCACTACAGTAGTACTTTTTTTCTTGCATAATATTGTAATGATTTTTATAGTTGTATTGATTTTTATGTATTCATATTTATCCATTTATTCTATTTATCCTTATATTTTTTTAGTAATCTATTGTACATTCAAATTCTTTTATTAACCCTTAATTATGTTTGTTTATTTACAATAAAATTCGTGCCGTAATAGTAATTAAAATAGCGAACAAACTCGACACCTATATAAAACGTTTTTCCCAATGCTTAAAAAACGTTAAAAGTATATGAAAAATAATGACACACGTTTCGAAACCTCGTCAGAGCGGTTTCTTTCTCAAGTTATATTAAAAAAAAAAAAAAAAACCCTACCTTGAGCGATCCTCCCTAATTGAGATTCGTTAGATAAATGAATTTGCCTCTCGAGATCCGGAAACGCCTCTTTTTCTTCGTTCGCCTGTTTGTTTATTTTCAAATTTTCCGTTGGCGTGCTTTCCTTCTGATTCGTTATAATTTAAAGATTCGGTTAAAAGTCAGTTAAAGACCACGTTTGTTTTAAATCCCCCAATCAATTGTAAAAGCATGCCAACCAATCACAGTCCCTGTAAATAAGGTTATTTAAACCCCTGTTGTTCAGAATAAACAAGTTCAGTTATAGTTTCCAGTCGCTTCCAGTCTGATCCTCATTCCACGAATCATTGACCAAAAAGACCACCACAATATTTAGTGTTTCTTTCGATGCGCCATTGCCAGAGCAGTGCAGTGGTACGTTATATTAAGGTGACCAGACGTCCGGCTTTTGGTGGGGCAGTCCCGATTTTTAACAATTTGTCCCGCGTCGTTTTAAAAAAGTTCCGATTTTTGGAAAGAATGCACGACAAGCTAGGTTACGGGGGAAGAACGGGAAGGGAATATACGGTTTTCGGCGGCTATGAAAAATTAGCGAAATAATATTTGAAATAAATGTGGTTTTTTTTTTGGTAGTTGAATTGGAGATTCCGTTTTTTTTTTGGTTGTTTGATGAGGGGGGGGAGGCCGCAAATATCAAGTGCCTAGGGGCTCTGGGTGTTTAAGTCCGGCCCTGCCATACAGATCAAATTTTTAATCAAGACCCCCTTCCCCGGTCAATGGTGTCCCGCTTTACCGATGTTAAAATCTGGTCACCTTAGTTATATATAAATGCAGCCATGATCAAAACTGTAATTGATCTTATTACAAGAGGAAAGTGCAATTACTGTAGATTTATGAAGTGTTGCAGTTTTAAGGTAAGTTACAAGTAAGATTATATTATTATTATAATTTATTTATTTATTTATTTATTATTTAATTTAATTTATTATTTATAAATTATTTATTTATTATTCATTAATATCCAATCTCATTTGAAATAACATTTACATTGTCCAAACCATTACAATTTCTTCTCTCTTTACAGGATCAGACAATCTATTTTAAATAATCTACTCATTTCATAATAATCTTCAAGTCAGTATATTTTTATTACGATCTTAATGGCGGCATATTCGTTGTCACAGATGTCTGATTGTTGATTGTTTTTTAACATCTTGACCGTTGAGTGAAGTTCTTATTTCTTTGTGGGTTGAGGTGATCGTTTAAGATTTCGAGATATTCGGCGTTGTTTTCGTTGATTTTCAAGTAGCATATGTTACCGTATAATGGTTATTCTCTGGCCTGCAGATGCGAGGTTCCCAAGTTCATATCCGCTGCGGAATGAATTTTTTTTTATTTTTAATTTCATTCCTTTTTTTCTGTTGCCCCCCCCCCCCGTTTATGTTAAGAATATTAGACAGAAAACTCCAACGTTGTTATTAATGAAACATTGTGATTTGTTGCTTAAAAATCACTTTAAACGTGCCATGCAGGGCCCCCACAAAGGGGGAGGGGGTCAGTTGGTCCCACAGCACCTGCCCACCCCTGCTGTAGAAGTATGAAATCGTGTGGTATTTTCGCGAAATTTTTGGCTAAGAATTTAGGATTTTTTTCATAACGTGGGGGAAGGGGGTGGGGAAAGGCCCGGTATTTCATTTGTACCTTGCCCGGAATTTGATGTGGGGGAGGCCTGGTGCCATGGCTGGTAGATCGCAAGCACCAAGAGTAATAACGCTTTAGTCATAAGTCGCACATATTCGGACAATACTTAAATATGTTGAGCGAAAACTATATGATTTGATATGTAATAACTCTGGCTATGTGTTATCCTTCACAGTCATACTGTTATTTCTCATTAAAAAGGTTTTCAGAATTTGGGACCGCCGTTCGGAGGTTTTCATAATTTGGGACCGCCGGAGTTTTGCAAAAAATTTAAATACAAACAGCGAAAGAGTATCACCACAACATAATAAGATTAAAAAACAATTTTTAATTAATTAACTAATTAATTAAAAACCAAAGTTAACGAGGGTATTATTTATTTACTTCTGATCGTACATTAGTTTTCTGTCTAATATTCATAACATAAACGGAAAAAAAATTACATTATCATAAGGAAAGAAAGGGAAAAAAAATAAAATAAAAAATAAATTCATCCCTCAGAGGACTCGAACTCTGAAACCTTTCATCCGCAGGCCAGTGGATAACCATTGGTAACACAAGCTTATTGAAGACAGCAATGAGTTAATAAGGCACTACTTGAAAATCAACGAAAACAATGCCGAATATCTCTAAATCTATAGGGCGTTGGCCCCAAAACCTATATATATATATTTGAAGTACTTCACATGTACTTTCATCTCACAAAAGGGCACTGAGATTTGAAAGATACAGGGTACGCTTACTCTCCTTGTAAGTGTATCTTTGCAAGATATTTAACAAAAGACTTCATTTATAAAATAAAAAAAAAATTACAAACTGACTTTGAATCCATCCCTGATAACTGTATTGTACATCTTTAAATCCTAAATTTAACAAAACTTCTGCCAAGTTAGCAGAAACGTTCTATATACCTATCCAGATCCTTGAGCACCAGTCAAATGCCATAAAATTTTCCTTAGATCTGCGTTCATTTCTTCTTAAAATTAAGCAAATGCATCATTTGAAAGTTAAAGTTGTTATTGATATCTGTGCCATGGATTGTATTTTATACGGATATATCAGGGAAGATTCTTTTTTTTTTTCTGCAAGTTATATATCTGAATAAGAAAAATTAATTATTCTGTCCTCAATTTTTTTTTAATCTCATAATGTAATTTATATACAAGATTATTATTTTACCCTATTATGGGTAAAGAATGCTACTGTTATTATATAGCTATCGAAGAGAAACTGTTATTTGTCGATGAGACTTGCCATTCTTTAAGGAAGAGAAAAACACTGAAGAAAGAAACATCCAAACCTACACTGAGAATCGAACTCATCTTCAGATGTTAGCAGCAGCAAGGCAGGTCATCCTTTTCATCAAATAGCTGCTTAACTTTAAATAAATAAATTCTTAGCAACGACATATTTAAGACTATTTGCCAACCTTCAGACTTGCCCTCTAATTTTTTTTTTCTAATATTTAGTACAGATATTTTATTTTCATATTTATTAAAATGGTACATTCCCTTCCCAAAGTAAAACTGTAAATACTTGATTGTTTTCATATTGAAGGTTATTTGTATTTCTCACTTTATAAATAAAATACAACATATATTTTCACTAAGAATATTTTTTATTAGAATATAAAATTGTATTTACATGATAGAAAAAATGAATTTAACAATTAACATTTCCTAAAAAACAAAAACAATACGAGGGAACACATTTATCTTTAAAAAAAAATAATCATCTAAAGAACCATGCCATTAAAAGCTATTTTTCACAATTTTGGATTGGAATGTAAGTATTTTGTTTAATGTTTAGTCTTTTATTCCTTAAAAGATAACTTGCTATAAAACAGTTAATAAGCAAGGCACTGCAACAACTCCTTTTCCAGTAAATAAAGAAAGGGTTAATGTAATGGAATGAATTAGTTGTCTTCATACTTTATTTCTGAAAAAAAAAAGGAAAAGAAAAAATCTCCCAAATTAATATGTATGTATGAAAATATGGATTTTAATTTACAAATTTAGTTTTTGTTTACTTTACACAAGTAAAATTGATGAAGCCCTTGTGAACGTCTTTATAAAAGGAATTGTAAGTTACTTTGGTCTGAAGGAGGTTCAAACCAAAATAGTTATCTTATAAAATCAAAGTAAGTAAGTAAGGTTTAACGTGCATTAAATATAATATGAAAACGGAAAAAAAAATCGTGAATTAAACCTTTTTACTTATTAATTTTTTACCTTTGCATTAGGCTTCTCCTTTTATTAAATGCCTTTTGTGCCCAGCACTCAGCGGGCCAAGGTAATTTTTCTGTACTTGTGACAGCGATTTTTCTATCGTCGTTTGCTTTCTGCCGGGTCCCATTTCCAAGAGTGGGAGAAGGAACCATAGGTACTCAAACGTTCTGAGCTTTATCATCGAAGCTAAATCTGGCTGCTGATTCCTAATAAGGACGAAACAGCTATCCCAGATTGCTGTCGATGATGGCTCAATGCGTGAAAGCAAAACAAATTTACGAATTTGTGCATTCTCGAGTTTTTTTTTTCCGTTTTATAAATTCAAAATTCAATAAAAATAAAGAATCCAAAGTCTGAAGTAATGTCAAAATACTGCAAGAAATAAGACAGTGCTCTGATCATTTACGAGGGGAGATCGAAAAGTAAACCACAATCATTTTTTTGGTCTGCTCGTTCAAATTATGGAAGATAGTTAGTTTTCACAATTAACTATCTTATCTATTTTTTGTGAAGATAGATAGTTTGAATCTCGCGCTACAGAATCTCGTGCTCAATCAGGTGTCGCCCTGGAGGAATGTGCATGAACTACTGAATAAAGATGGTGCGTTTGCTAGCATCATCACTTGTGAAGAGCTGGGAGGTGTAGTTCTTTTTTGTGGGTAAAACGAAAACCCCCGAGTGAAATCAACAGAGAAATATTGGAGGTTTATGGTGCTGATTGTCTGGACCGTAGCAACATATCCAGATGGTGCAGGTTCTTCGAAGAGGGTTGAGTAAACCTTACTGATGAAGCGGACGACCAGTGACTGCTGCAACACCACACAATGTCACAGGCAGTGAGGAAGCAATTTGCGTACCTTGACACAACAACTCAACATTTCTTAAGGCACAATGTTCGACAGACTGAGATTTCGCAAAGCCAGTGCTCACTGGGTACCCAAAGATCTGTCAGATGTGCAGAAGGGTCAAAGAATGATATCAGGCTTTGACAGTTTGAAGCGTTAAGCTGAAGAATGTCAGCTGAAAGGTGTAGTGACTGACGATGAATCTTGGGCATACCACTACATGCCCGAAACAAAGCAGACGAGTATGGTATGGAAACATTCTGGGTCTCCGCCTCCGAGGAAATTCAGTCACCCAATCAGCGAAAAAAGTTCTGGTGACTGTGTTCTGGGACATGCATAGAGTACTCTTGGCGGAGTTTCTTCTAACCGGGACCACTGTCAATACCACAACCTATGCTAGAACATTGACAAAGGTGTGTCGTGCCCTTCGATACATACGCCCTAACAGAGACACTGCAAATGTCAGACTTCTTCATGACAATGCTGATCTCCATGTCGCAGCTTCTGTTCATGAAAAAATTGAGAAATTTGGCTGGAAGGTGCTCCAACACGCACCCTATAGTCCAGACCTTGCACAGTCTGACTTTCACCTCTTCGGACCACTGAAGAAATTCCAAGGAGGCCAATGCTTCGGTTCGAATGAAGAAGTGAAATCGGTCATGAGTAGGTGGCTACGATCCCAGGAAACAGAGTTCTATGAACGAGGAATACTAAAGTTGGTGTCAAAATGGGAGAAATGTGCAGAGAGAATTGGTTCATGTGCTGAAAAATAGGAAACACCTGTAGTTTGTTTGTGCATTATTTTTTTTTTTCTTACCTATTAAATATTTTGCAAAAAAAAAATAATTATTGTGCATTACTTTTTGATCTCCCCTCGTATTGATGTATCTTTTTTCTATGGGTAAATTATACATTAATGAAAGACTACTATATAAAATTAGCAAAAAACAAACTTCATTTCTATGCAGGACTCATTACTTCCTGGAAAGATGTTCTCTACGTACTTCATGTGTGAGAAATCGGTGAATTTGACTTAATTTAATATTTAATTTTTTTTAGTTAAAATGTTTTACATACATTAATACAAAAATAATGATGCATGATCAAAATAAAATAATATTTGGGAGTAAAACAAAATTTTATTTCCTAGCAATTTGTATAGACAGTGCTCACAAAAGCTCTCTTGCTGTAGGAATTCATCTTGTGATGTCTTTGTATTTTATGGAAAGCCTATCTCAGGATAACATGAACTTCATCTGTTTTTTCAACTAATAACAATGGGTGAACTTTTCTTTCTTCTAGATTCTAACCTTAATCAACTTCCAGTTGTTTCTATGTTTTATAATTGATTAATGCAAAGGATCCACAAATAGTTTTTATTTACTGTTGCTTCTCTGAGCTTCTTCACTAGACTTTCCTTACTTAGTCATTCTGATAGTACAGTAGAATCTCAGTAATCCAAAATTTCGGATAATCCAAACAGAATCTAAGGTGCAGGATACAATTTAAATCTCAGTTGCAATGTACAGGAAGTACAGTATTTAATCATAGCACTGTATATATTATTAGAATAACAGTTTTGAAGCTAGTATTTAGCGGAATGCAACATCACTACAGTATTTTAATTTACATATCTGTATTTTAATGAACTGTTTAACAATATGTTCTCTTTAATTATGTAGCACTCACATTTATATTTTTTTCCCAGTCACTGATAGTGGCTTTCCCTACACCAAATTCAATAGTTAATTTTGTAGCACTTTCTCCCTTGTCCAGTCGTTTGAGAACTTCCAGTTTTTCTTTTAATGTACACGAGCTATGTTTCCGTTTGCTTGTCATTTTACTTTATGATGTTCCAACAACGAAACACTAGGTTTGTATTCACTTAATTTAAAATTAAAAATGATAAATATGTAACTATAACTCGTCCTGATTTACTCTGTATTGTAGGCTATTGGTAACAAAAGCCAACCGAAAATGTATACAACACTTCGACATACTGCAGATACTTCTACTGTTCGTGATCGGCTACTGTCTTTTCACAGTGCAAGCATTCTTCTGTCTCACCATTACGCTACGTTGCGAAGTGGAAGCTAATACCATAACTGTAACTGTGTATTGTATAGGCCTACCATGTACAGTACTAATATGTTTTTTTTCGGATAATCCGAACATTTCCGAATTCGAACAGACCACAGCCCCAATTAGTTCGGATTACCGGGGTTCTACTGTACTTTCTTGACTACTTCTTGGGTTTATTTTTATATGATGAAACATGGTTCTTGCTGCTGTGTGTTGTTCAAGTATCATTTCTCACTCTGGAGATTCTGTTATCCTTAAACTGTAGCAAAGGTGATATACTGAACCAAGTTGCCACATTATGTCAATTTTTATTTTTTGTTCTTAAGTAAAATTCATTTTTCACTCCTAATTAAAATGAATGATTCATTTCTATCATTCTAAGTTTTCTCTATGATTTTAAATGGAATGACTTTTATCACTTTTCTCCTTCAGGAATTCTCTATCTATCCTTGTATATCAATCACTGTATATAATTGTGAAAGCTGCTGATTAATGAATCTAATACTTATTCCATTGCCTTCTAAAATATTGGCAGCTGGAAGTAAATATAAAATAATGAATAACATCTTCTATGAATACCAAACCTAAAACATCTTGTAACTTATTAGAAAAAACTCCATAAACACCTTTGATTATATTTCGACTTTTAATCTCAGTCTTAATCATACCTTTATAGGAAGTGAGAACATCTCTCACTTTCCCAAAAACGAAAAATAATACAAAACAAGAATTAATTATTCTCAAACTAACAACAGAGAACGTGACATCAGCCACGTTATTGCTACCAATTTACAAGCCAAATTGTTGTTTAAAAATTCATTGATTTAACATTTAAAATAAATATTAATTTTTTTTAAATCTAGTAAGTTATAAAATAATGAAATTTACAAGTCTCGTCCATTATTGATTATCAGATTTCAACAGATTATAAGAGTTTCACAAAAAGGTAGAAACAAATATGTTTCTTGTATGTTGCTAATGGGTGGGAGAGTTATGGGATTTGATTTTTTTTTTTTTTATATACAGGGTGATTGAAAGTAACTCCCTATTGTAAAATCCTTATAAAATATTTATTTATGGTAATTTTTGTCCCAAATTTTTTGTGTATGATCTTTAACGTATGGAAATGTACTCTGTAAAGTTAATCTGTTAGTATCTGTGTTTCAGATTGAGTATTGTGTTGGAAATTTGGAAGACGTACAAACATGGATGGATGTCTTTCCCTGCAGGAGTGTGTCCAGCTAGCGACACATTCTGAAGTTTGAAAATTGGGCAGGAAAAGATCCTCTTTGTTTTCTCTGAAAAAAATGCAGAATCGGCCCAAAGTAACAGTGTGGTTCGAACAGGATTGTGGGTCTATCCATTCTTCGCGATACCACGAATGCTGAAAGGCACCGTATCATGCTTCAAGCTGAAATCTGGCACCTATCAGTGCTTGGGAGAATGTGGAAGATTTGATTTGCATGCACGATGGTGCCCCTTCACATTTTGCAATTGTCGTTCGGGAATGGCTGAATGCCCACTGTCCTGGGAGATGGATGGGTCGTGGTGGTGCGTATGAGTGACCAGCCAGGAGTCCTGCCTTCACACCCTGTGACAGTTTTCTTTGGGTGGGTTGGTTAAAGCAGCAAGTCTCCTGTACCAAACCAAAGACTTTGGAAGAAGCTAGCTGGGCACGCTCCTGCAGGGTGCAATGTCCAGCCTTGTTTATACCTCTTCCAACTTTCCAACACAATACTCAATCTGAAATACAGATACAAACAGATTAACTATACAGAATACATTTCCATACATTAAAGATCTCTCACACAAAATTTGAGGCAAAAATTACCATAAATAAATATTTTATAAGGATTTTACAAAGGGAGTTACTTTTCAATCACCCTGTATATCATTAGCAGAAGGAAGCATCTAAAATGAAGTCTCATGAAAGATAAATTCACTGAATCGAGATTAAAATCTGAAGCAAATTGATATAAGAGTCAGATAACTTAAGCAGCAAATAATAAATGTTTTTTAGTAAAAAATATTGTAAGTGGAAAATCAGAAGACGTTTTGTGAAAAATTATGAATTGAAGTAAAATAGGAAAATGAAAACAACAGAAACAAAGGAAATGGAAGAATTTTAAGTGTGGTTAAGAAACAGCTTCAAATGAGACCAAAAATAACGAATATAATAAGGGAATAAACAATATCAGTAATACAACATAGGGGCACTAATATTTGAGAGAGAAATGGAAGATGCTAAAAGCCACAATCAAATATTTAGGGCAAATAATAAAGGACATTGCAATGAATAAACAGGATTCTTCTTTAACAATAAACATTAATGATACATTGTCTTCTGTTCTGTTTTTTAATTTTTAACCAAAATCCATACCTACTTTTTTGTTTTTTGCTTTGCAAGGGTTGAAATATGTAGTTCTTTGTTATTATTTTCAAACCAATACAAAAATTATAGTAACTTCTATATTTTATTTCTTCTTTTTCAGGCAAATTACACCATTTACCTTAATAAGCTTCAACAAATAAAAAAAGTAAGAAACATTTTTTATAAACAACTAATTTAAATCTTTAAATTTCTTACCAAAACAATAGTTTAGTGTTTCAGGACAAACTGCAAAAATAATTTACATACATTTTTCTTTTATATTAATACAAAATGCATATATTTGTTATTTTTTTTTAAGCCACGATATATTTTAAAGACATTGATAAAATACAAATAATATTTGCAATACTATTGGAAATTTTGTCAGTATTTTAGTTACTGAAAAAGCAGTAATTGTAATGTTTACAGTATTTCAACATATATCTAAAAGACAGCTCTAGGCATCTGATTTTTTTCAATAAATGCATTAGACAGAAGCTAAATAAACAATTAGTGATAAAACAATCAGTGTGAGCCATCTTTCTTTTTTCTATTTATATTTTTCATGGCACATAACTCTGTCATAAGTGACAGATTTATAAACAGAGGAATAACTAAAATAGGGAAATATTGCAAAGGAAAACTTTTTCCAGTTGTGACGTCATTCACTGCAATTCTTTCTGCAAACACTTGAAAGCAAAGCCAGGTTCAAGTGAAACTAGGCTCAGCAGTTAATGGTTATTTAAATACAGAAACGATTCATTAACGATTAATTAATGATTCATTAATTAATGATCTTCTGCAATGAAGTGGATGCCGTTTATATTAACTTAATAATCACAACAGTCCTATGATTCTATTTCTCAACCTTAGTGGGAAAATATACAGAAACATTTACAAAAATAGCTTATTCCAAAGCTTCTAAGAAGATTAAGAAAAGTTCTACAATGCAAGGAGTTTTAAAATACCCAAGATTTTTTTTAATTATGAGCAATTCTAAGAAAAAAAATAATTATATTATTCACTGAGGGTAATTGCAATTATTTATTTACATCTTCTTTTACTTAGCAGATTATCCAATAACAGAAATGAATTACTAAAAATGGACAAATATCTTTAAAAAAAAAAAAAGGTAACATTGATAATATGAAGCAAATGCTAGCGTTTATCAGTTAGTGCAAAACAAAATTGCCAATATTTACAAGTCATTGGAAGAAAAGAAATGTAATAAAGCTAAATAAGATACAGAGAAAAATGACGAAAGTGCAAGAAGAAAGGACCATCACCAAACAGAAGTCGCCAGCCATGTACAGAAAATAAAAAAGCTGCTGCTTCCACAAAAACGTTGAAATAAGAGAAATGTGCTATTTAGCAAAAGCAGAAGTGCACAAGAAAGCAAAAATAGCAAATGAAATATGTTTCACCTGTTTATGATTGACAGCTTAGAAAATTTAGTGTTTTTCATCCGGGTCCTGTATCAGTTTGTCATGCACTTGCATCAAGCCCTGTTTACAATAAAAACAGTTAAAAAATTAAACATTTTCAAAGCGTTTGAATCATTTTTCTTCTGTGCTTGTCTTGTTACAACAGATAAAAGACGCACACAAAATCACTGGAAAAAAATTTTGAAATCTGCTACACAATTTAAAATTCATAATAATTTAATGAAATTTCTTGTAGTAAATGAATTTACTTTGATATATTTTACACAAGTAGTATACTTCAGTTTAACATTTTTTCAAGATTTAAGGCAGTACAAAAATATATCCATAAATAACCAAAAGCATTTAAAATGAAACAAATGCCAAACAGAAAATATTGAACCAATTTCTTTATAAACTGAATCTTATATCCTTTCTTTGCT
The DNA here is from genome assembly GCA_023159025.1 of Thereuonema tuberculata. Taxonomy (NCBI): domain Eukaryota; kingdom Metazoa; phylum Arthropoda; class Chilopoda; order Scutigeromorpha; family Scutigeridae; genus Thereuonema; species Thereuonema tuberculata. Next base: position 146,897,153 of record JAFIDM010000001.1, on the reverse strand, counting down.
ATTCTATTTTAATTTTCAATACATCTAGTAATCAGATATAGCTGAAGTATTACATGAATTCCAAATAAAAAGAAAGAATAAACTTGAATAAAACTGGACAATTCATTAAGTTTAAACCTATACTTTTAAAGGTCAATTTAAATAATATTAAATGCTACACTTCAAATAATTTTACTTTTACTTTATACAAAAAATTACGAGAACGATTTAAAACCGAAACAACATTTTTCTTTGAGATCAGATAAAAACTAGTGAAAAAAAAATTCAGCTGCACTGTCTGATAAAATGAAAAGTAATCAAAGATTGTACTTTTTATTAAAAGATATAAATTGTATAAATGAGATTATTTTTATAGTTATCCCATTCGTTATTATTATTAGGAAAATTTTCTTTTTACTAAAACCATACTTGTATTTACATATAAGAAATTAAGTTTCGTTAAGATAATTTGTTACAACAAAGACAATAAAACTTGTCTAATTGCTATTATGTTCAGTAAAACTGACTGAAATAAATCCCACAGAAAAAAAAAACTTAAAATTTTGCATTGAATTACATTCTTATTTCTAATATGTTTAGTTGCTAGTTGTCAAAACAACTGATTGAATTTGTATGATTTATGCTAATCAAACACTTTTTCCTCATATATTTAACAGTAATGTATGGAGATCAATTTTAAAACAGTCATTTATTACGATATAGAAATTTTATGCTCAGCACTATGTTACAAAAAAATTACTCGAGTTTAAAAATGATTGATATGCTTAGAAATTATTGTTTTTAATTCAAAATCTAAACAAGCTTTTAAGATTATATAAAATTGCTGATTTCATCATAAGTAAAAATTTGTGAACAACTGTAAACTTCCTATCAAAACTTGAAAATTGCCTGGAGATTTTTTTTTTTTATTACTATTAATAATAAAAAAAAAGAATCCTCATTAAAATTAAGGCACTTCACAAGTAATAAACTCATTCCTATCAACATTTATAAAAGCTCAGTATGAAAAATAAATAAAATTTAAAGTAATTAACATGTGTGTCAGTTGAATTATTGAAGAATTTTAGGTCACCACACATTGCAATTAAAAATAAAATTTATGTATAATTAAAATACGAGTACTTTCGAAAAGGTATATCTACATTTCTTTGTCACTTGACAACAAATGAAGACCAGTTCAAAAGTACTCGTGTATTTTAATACATAAATTTTATTTTTAATTGTGATGTGTGGTGGCCTAAAATTCTTCAATTAAAAATAAATAATATTTACAGATTTTTATAATGAAACAATTGGCTAGCTTCTAACATGTGGATTTTCTCTTCCCTACTCCAGTTGTGAATAGCGATCTTCCAATACCTTAAAATACTTTACAGTCTTCACTCGAAGCTCCAAAGTAGCATCTTCATCACAGACAAATATTGTTCGAGGATGCATTTGAAACATAGACACTGTCCACATATGGTTTACACCTTCTTCAATTGCTTTGTACAGGGCAAAAGCTTTATGAGCTCCTGTGATGATAATCATGACCTAATAAATGGAGGGAAAATTAGAATTACCTCAGTAGCATACATAAAATTTGTAAATTTGTAAAATAAAAAGTGACTCTTTGTATTCAAGTCTTCTTTTTAGAAGAGAAAAAAGAAATTTTAATAAATAATAAATTAAGTGAATATCTGGAATGGAATGATAAAAAGATTTTTTTTGTTGTTTTTTAGTTTAGTCAATTTAAAAAGTTATATTAAAAAATGTTTGAATTTATACTGGCTGTTAAACCAATTCATTTTAAGATCTTCATTTAATGTGTATTTAATATCTATATTATAAAGCAAGGTAGCACACTTTTGTAATATTAAGATTAAAATATATTAGTTATATCAATATTAATATATCAATATTTGAAACTGTTACTAATATATTTTAATCTTAATATTACAAATGTGTGCTACCCTGTTTTATGGTATTAAACTAATTCCCCGTTAGTCATGTTATTCAGTTAAATAGACTAAAAAAAGATCTACACTGTCTGACCATAAGTATCCAGTCATCTTCAAAAAAAAAAAAAGTCAACATAGTTTCATACATCATAAAAGTATGTTAGAGAAAGAAGTTTTGTGTACAGCTAAAGTTCTCCTAAGCAAGCATTAAGAGAGATTGAAGAGCTTTGTGACTTAACATGCTACTTCACTTTGGATACAACCTTTGGAAAAGGTGATAATCATAAAATTGTTAATCAAATAAATCTGCACTGATCAACTTTACATTGTACTTCGACAAAGCATCTGAAGCAGAACCTGCAGATTAAAGCATCGTATGAAATGGAAATCCAAATGGTGAAAAAAAAAAAATGCCGTTATTAGGAAAGTGTGGACTTCTATGGTTGTACTGCTCCCAGAGAGGTGAAGATAATGCCTTGAGTTTCCTGGCAGAATAGATCAACCGAAGATTACTGGGATCACCAAGCAAAAAAAAATGTTTTGAGGCACAGAAATGAATTCTCTTGAATAACAAATTATGCTATACTAAAATATACTATACTATACTTGGAAGTCGGTGACTGCCAGGTGAGAATGCTACCTACTCAAGTGTCAACTGGAAAGTTTAATTGAGATAGCATCAGTATGAAATTTTCTCTGGTGTGGCTTAGACCAGCTAGTCCCAGTGGTAGACATTTAATGTTGTGGAAAACGGTGGCATTCTTAAGTTCTTAGCAACAGATCAGGACAAGATTCATTCTATTACCATGCAACAATCCATATACATTAGAACCTCATTATAACGGACTAATAGGGGCTGAAGGTTATCCGTTTTAGTGAAAGTCCGGTTTATAACAAATAATTCTTTAGGGGTGTAATGCAGCAGGGTGTACATCAATGAAAGTACAATAGTTAGCTATAAAAAAGTGTTTATTATATATTAAATAAAAAAACAGCCCTCAACATAATAGGTTGCATTGAAAAAGATGTGTACTTATACACTGCATTAATCTTTAGAACAAGAAGGTCCTGGTTCATGTTGATTGCTTACATTCATTGGTTAGAAAAAAATATTTTATTTTCTGCTGGGTTTGTTCAATCGATGTTTAATCGCTTGCTTGGAAATGTTAAACTCGTCAGATAAAAATTAGCATCCTTTATTATTAATACAATTTTTTTTTAAACTGTCCGTTATAAGCGATGTCCGTTATAATGAGGTTCTACTGTATTCACAAAGGACTAGGTCTGTATAGAAATGGTTTGATTGAAGAACTCACTTCTACTGACTGCCAAATGTTTACCAGATCAACTGTTACAATTCATTAACCAACTTCTTTTTCCTGGTATAATGCAGTCAAAACAAGCAGGACATTAATTACTATTGGACATTAAATGATACTGTTTAAATTGAGTACCTTTTGTAAACTGTCACCTTCTGCAAACTAGAATAATTTTTTAAAACCAATGTAATGGATCTGAGTGAAATGCAGTTAATGTAACGTGGCTTTCGTTTTTTTCTATTGAATGATCATAAGAGAAAAAAACAACAATGTTATATCATCTGAAAGTGTTTTGTTAATGGCACTCTTAAAAACAAAATTGGAACCTTTATCTAACGCCACCTTTCCTCCAACCTATTCGCAAGTAGTCAGAATATACTGAGAATATGAAATACAATGAGATATGAATTAGTTTTCTATAATCATTCATTCTAGAGTTTGTTTGGAATTTTTCCAAGAGCCTTCGTACAATATACAGACCCAAAGCTTTGTAAAGAAAAACATCCTATAAAGCAACAAGAGATAACAAAGCATAAGAATGCTCCCAATGTGTTACTGAAATATTTCAGTTTCAAATACTACTTTCAAGCATTTTTAATATTTTCTATGAGTTTTCTGACATTAGTATGACATCAATGTAAGCAAAGTCATTTATCAAAGCATTTTTAAGTGCTATAGAAATTCAAAAAGAAGCAAATAGATAAAATATTATGATATGGGAAAGTAAAATTCCAATCCATGGTTTCATTTAGATAAAATATAAATTTAAAATAAAAAATTTCAAATGATTATTTTTCAACTTTTCAAGAACAGTCACTAAGAATTTGCCATTCTTAGGCCTATATTCCTTTGAATAATGCAGGAGACCAAAAAAAATTATCAAAAGCAGCTATAAGCATAATTCAGTCACTGTTCAATACTTTATTACCATCAACTCAAAGTTAAGGGATTATACATTAAGTCTTCTTGCAACATAAAAAATACCTTTGATATATTTAACTATAAAAAAAAAAAAAAGCCTTTAAAGAAGGTTTACCTCTCGTGCATCCATTACTGTCCCAACACCTACAGTTAGAGCTTGCTTTGGCACTTGAGTGATATCATCATCAAAAAACCTAGCATTTGCAAGGATGGTATCTTGGGCTAAGGTTTTCACTCTTGTTCTTGACACTAAACTGGAGCCTGGTTCATTGAATGCAATATGTCCATCTGGACCAATGCCTAAAATTGAAAATTAAAAATTTAGATACTGGATGATTATTAAAGCACTGCAATAATTTTTAATAAATCTAAACAGAAACATACTTGTCTCTCAGACCTGAGCAAGAGTTAGCTTAAGTAAAAGATCTAGCAGTAGAATGACTCGGAATCCAAAAAAATTAACTGGCATAAGCTGGATAAAACTTAAAAAATAAATAGGGGCACAAATTTGCTAGATTAAAGTGTTTTTTTACTGGGCTCTGAAGACCAGTAAGAAAAAAATTATCCAGTTTAGAAAAAATAAATATCAAGAGATAACTCTAATTATAGTCTGACAGATCAGTCGTGACAAACAAAGATTTCTCGAAATTCACGTAAAGTCTGAGACAATAGCCTCTTTCCAAGGCTTCTCGCAAAACGTCGACACTATTTCGCAAAGCAGTGCACGCAAAATTGTACTGCAACTAGAAGAGTATTTTTAGAGGGAATTAGTTAATGGAGGACCTCAATATACAATATTAGATGGAAGAGCTGCCAAACGTTCTCATCCAAAAACTAACAAAAATGAATAACATAATAAGATAACAGAAAAAAAAATATTTTTTAAAATTTATAAAGTAAACAAAAACCCCAAGAGAACGTAAATACTTTCCTATAAGACAATTCATTCAAAATTTAAAATGCAACATTACATTACGAATTTCAGATAGGCAGAAATGCACATGTCACAGTTACTTCATTTGCTAATCACAAAAAACACAAAATAAAATATGCAATTTATGTTTTAATTTCATTGGCAAATTTAAATGAAATGAAATATGGGAAAATGCACAAAGTTTTTGCTTTATTTTAGTCTACTTTTCATACCACTGAAAACAGTCACACAATAAATTCATTGTGTAGCATTTTCCTACTGATAGACAGTCACGGTACTACATTTCTTGAAAACTCGGAAAGAGGCTAAAGTCAAGATCTCAGATTTCCCATAAATCTCAAGAAATCTTGTTGTCAAGACTGATCTATTAGACTATAACAATGTAATGAACTGCTGAGATATTGGAAATACAAAGGTAAAGAAGCATCCTTTAATGGAAAAGCAATAGCATACACAAAAGAAAGATGCTTAAAAAAAAAAAAGTACGGGGAAGCAAAAATATTACTTAAAGAATGCAGCCGTCCGAGTAGTCTCTCCATTTTCAGTAGTCAAGTTTAAGAAAATGCATAAATGGAAGGGACATCTTCAAATCTCAAAGAATAAACAATGATTTTTACTCAAATTCATGCATTTCTGAATGGGATAATCAATCCAGGATAGATGCAAGAGAAAACCTCAAAATAGATGAAAACAATGGCTGTGCAAGAGCCAAAAGGAATCTCAGAAGCTCTTCTCTACATTGAAGCAATTGTTAAATGCTCTTTTGCAAATAACTTCTAAGATCACTGTGAGCAATTGTTCATCCTTGAAAAATCAGACGGCAAAACAAGGAATCCCAGAGATGCCATTATGGAGCAACTGTATCAAAACTGATTTTGCCAAAGAGAGATCTAAACTGTTCTAGATTCTCCAGCATAATATTATAATATGGGAATAACAGATGACATAGGAAGTTTTAGAATTCTTCTGTATCTCTGCTTATTGGATTACGAATGAATGAAAACTTAACATTGCTTCCATGAGACAGGGATGCTCCCCCTACTGACCAAACTTAACACTTTCAATTCTGGTGGCTTCAGTTTCAAAATATTGGCCTTATCCTTCAAAAAAAAAAAAAAAATACCTAAGTGGGGTATTTAAGGCAATTATTTTTCATTTCATACATTCAGAAATTGCCCCTTACTTCAGAATAGGGTGCAAAAAAAAAAAAAAGAAAGTTTTAAAATTAGGGAAAAAAATTAAATTAATTAAAGCAAAACATCAGTTAAAGGAGAAGAGAAATCTTATTATTCATTTAAAAAAAAATACTTATTTTAAAGCATAATTTTAAAAAATAAAGACAAAAAAAAAAAAACCAGACAAAATAAATGATGCAAATAATATGCGAATCGAAATGAATGTTGTGTTGCCACCATGTTTCCAAATCTTGAAATTTTTTTTTGGCCTCTACTCTGAGAAATATAAATAAAATTGTTCATTTATTACAGCAAATTTTCAGTTTTCATTAGAGCACAATGGGATGGATGGTTTATTCTTCAAATTTTACAAGAAAGGTGATAGCTTAAGTACAAAAGATATCATGTCTTACAGCACAATAGGATTTTTGTAATCGATAGCTGGTAGAAAGCCAAAGAAAATCATTCAAACTGCATGGGCATTAACATGAATTGGAAAAAACACAGATGAACAAAAAGCAAAAAAATAATAATGATAATAATTTAAAAAAAAAAAAAAAGACAAAAAAATTCGTAAAGCAGAACATGCAACATGATATTAATGTTTACTATTGCTGCTTTTATTAGTAATACATTGTCCCTAAATACATTAGAAAGAATTTTGCTTTAAAATTACGATGCTGAATTATAATGCAGTTGATTTATTATCATCTGTAGCTAATCATGTTTCAGTTCATACTTTAATTTCAAACGCAAAATTTTTAATATTTTGTTGCAGTTTAAAAAAAATAATTATTTCTGGCACTTTTTCAGTTGACCTCCACACTTTCATTTTGATACAAGTGTAAAGTTAAGCAGAATTAATAGAAATAAAGAAATGAGAAAAAAAAAAAAAATTATTGTACAAACTATTTACAAATTACTTCTAACCCAATTTCAGTGGGGATCATCAAATGAAAATGTAATTAATTTCAAATTTCTAAGCACTTTGAAAGTGCTTTCCAAAAGTAACAAAAATATAGTTATACCACTGAAGGTCCTTAATGTATGTTTTAAAGAATTAAATAAAGTTGAATATAAAAATATGTAACTTTCAATGAAGGCTTTTTCACACTCCAGATGAAATTAACTCGATATTCAATTTGGTATCGTGAAGGAACCAAGCTGAGTCTTCGTCAAAAGATGTTTAAGATTTATATGAACTTCTGCTGTTATTCTATCAATGTTTTGAAGCAGATGATTATATAGCAATGAAGCAAGACATTGTAAACATTGCATGCTACAATTTATCGAGCCTTAATATTGAATTAATTTCACCAAAGTGGGAAAGCTTCATCAAAGGTTTCAATTGTCATGGACTACTCCTCCCCTCAGATAAAGTTATGGATTAAATTAATATTATTTAAATTTTACCTTTAGAAAAACCTGTCAACATTAAGATTTTTAAAGAATTACTGATTTAGTATTGTAGGCATAGAGCGTGCTGTGCTCCATTATTATGCAGGAGTTTGGAAATTACACTCAAGAGTTATAATGTAAAGATCTATATTGCAATTGATAGGTCCCTGAAATTTACAAGACTGTTTGAAGTACATCAATGTGTTTGGTGTTAACTAACTAAATTTACAAAAAAATAAGACAAACCTCCAACAAACAGCTCAATCCCTCCTGCTTCTACAATAGCTTTTTCAAAATTTTCACATTCTTTCTGCAAATCGGGGGCGTTTCCATCTAGAATGTGAGTATTTTCTGGTAAGATATCAATGTGCTTGAAAAAGTTATGGAACATAAATGAATGGTAGCTCTCAGGATGGTCACGGGGAATTCCTGAAAAACAAAATGTTTACATAGTGAAAACGAAGGCTCAAAAAAAAAGCATCAATTTAGGTCAAACTTTTTTTCCTTACTTAAGTAGATTAAAATTAATCATTATTTATAATAGAATTTAATTGTATGTTACATTATAAGAAATGTCAATATTACTTTTATTATTTCCTATAACAAAAATAACCGACAGGTAATGATCAGAATCACACTTTCTTTAAGAAAACTAATGTTATTTAATAAAAATCAATAAAAATAGAATCTGAAATTGGTTTTTAATGTATTTCATAACTATGTGGCAAATGATGTGGAAAATGTAAATATGTATTAAGGATTTATCTGCTTTTTGTCTACTTCTAATTATCTTGAGTATGACAAGATATTAAAATCAACTTGCCCTATTTTTCTTTACAGATATCTGACACCGTTTGATTAAAGATTTGAAAAAAAAGAAAGTTGTATAACTCTGTGCAATCAGCAGCAATGTAGTTAAACATAATCAAGTCAGTGTAAAGAGTAGCGTTCTCTGGTGGAAAATGTAGTCCATATTAGAAACGGTGACAAATAGCTTCTCTGGTTTTATATTTGCTAAAAAGACAATATTTTAATCCACAAATGGTTCAGTGCATTGAAATGTCAATATTTATTATCTTTAGTAGATGTCATGAGCTTCATCCATCACTGTTAGTTTTGTTTTATTTTTTAAATCTCCCTATTCATTCTTAACATTAACCTGAACTTTTATGAATTCAACTTAATGAAAGTTATCAAAGTCTGGATCGTATTTGTGAAAATAGTTCAGCCTCAGATGCTCATTTGTTTGAAAGACATATTGACTAAAAATATTTTCTAATTTGCAGAAGTAGTATCTGAAATTAATTGCTTTGAAGATAGCTATCGTCATGTTTCAATTTTGTCTCTCAAAGCTGTACAAAGTCTAATCTGAAGATAATGGAGTAACTTGCAGAGAGCAGATCAAAGGAGATGGCTTTCCTGGATGGCACAATCAGTAGCAAATGAGGAATATTTAAATGATTTCTTTTAAATATAAAATGATAATTATAAAGAAATTCTAGAAATTAGTTTTTTTTTTTTTTTAATTTTCAGTACATAGCAGTGCAATCATTTGCCCTAGATGTTAAACAAATAGTTACTCATTGCTTCCACTGGAGGCATCCAAGACTTAAACACTTAAATGAAAACTGCATTTACTCACTGCTCATCAATATCTTTACTATTGAAACCATTACATTAGTAAGTACTATAACAATCGATAAATACAATCATGAAAATTGAATAACTCAAATAGTGGCAGTGTAATCAAAAGAGGAGGAACAAATACAATTTTAATAAATTTCTTACATTATATGGGTACAAATAACTTAACCTAGACTATGAACTTTTTTTTTTTTTCTAATGTAAATTAAACAATGGAAATGAAATCAGAAGACAATCAATGAACTGGCAAAAAGAAAGCCTAGAAAATTCTTACCTACATACTCATCCATATTAAAAGTCTTCACATATTTGAAGGATATTTTGTTGTCTTTATAAAACTCGATTAATTTTTTATATGTTCCTAATGGGGTACCACCTGGAACAAGAAGAGGAAAGAACAAATAATCAAAGGAAATTATACGATTGCTACTGTTCTTTTCTGCATTATTAATTAAAGTAAATTAATACTAATATTAAAAAGAAACATAAAAAATTACCTGTAGGTAAACCAAGGGTGAAATATCTGCCTGGACCAGGATTGAAATCTAAAATTCTTCTCCTAATGTATCGAGCACACCAATCACTCACCTGATCACTGTTGTCAAGGATTACTAACCTCATGATTCACAGATTTTTCTGAAATAAGAAACAGTAAAATAATAAGAGATTTAAGAATGCACTGGGTTCTTAAAGAAATTTAGACTTGGAAATAAAAGTTACACATTATGAATATTACATCACTACATTCAAGGTCAGATGAAAGATAGCGAAGTAACCATCCAGAAAAGGAAAATCAAAGTGCACCAGATAAACTAAAATATGAAAAAATTAAAAAAGTGATTAATAAAACTGATCAAAAACTTATTTTAGATTTGAATTCTCCCCTCTCACCTGCTACTAAATAAGAATTTCATTTTTGGACCAAAATATTTACAATGTGGATATATAAGCAATAGGCAACTTTTTACAAATATATAAAACTAAATAATTCATTCGCTCTTTATTTTTTTTAATTAAATTTGAAGTGATTTTGTAAATCATTATTTATGAAGAAACAAACGATTTTAAATAACTGAATGGGCGAAAATAAAAAATAACCAAAGGTTAAATTTCATTAAAAAGAAATCTGTAATCTCAAAAAAATAAATAAAAAAAAAAAAAAAGCGCGAGGCAACTTCGAAAATCATTTCGAAATATAAATCAATAAATTTAGATATGTTCCTGTAATAAAATACAATTAAAAACATTATTTTAAAACTCCTCGAAAGAAACTGATTTGGTAAATAATTCAAATATTTATATAAAAAAATCAAATTAAAAAAGCATCTTCATTATGTCCACGTATCGTCCTGAGTGAATGATGGTGAAGTTTTTCTTCTCCATATGTTTCTTCTTCTTTTTAATAATATATTGAATTCTTTTAGAACACTGTAAACACTTGTGATATCAACTACAGTCCTTCCTATTAAAATATGCAACTTTGATTTTACTTCTAAAATATCAATAAAGTTTACTGAAAACTCACAAAAACTGAAATTTAAAATATGCATATTTACAGACAATGTTTTTCTTCTAGTTAAAAGAAACGAATAAATAACCAACTTAACAAAAAGTAAGCATCTTATTAACATATATTAAAAAGCAATTATATAAGTGAATGCATCTGACTGAGATTTTTACAATAATTTTAAAATAAATGTGGGCGGTAAAAGATCTCAGCAAATCGGATTTTAAATTGAAATAGTAATTTCTTTATAGCATTTTCATTATTATGTAAGTGAATTAAGTTATTGGATTCGTTATCTTGAAAGTGTAATAAAGTAAAAAATGATAGCTACAACTCTTTTGCTCCTACCAGTGCATTCAGAACCGAATTATAAACTTTCCCGTCCTGCAAGTTTGCCTAATACGACAGAGGATTAGGACAGAACCCCCCCGACAAATCCTCGGTCACCGACATGTGACTGGTTGCGCTCTGCTTTGATCGGATTCGAGCAATCACCGCATCGGCGCTGCAAGCGCGAACTTTAATGGGGATGTTTAAGGTGTTTGGGTTCGAGGCTGGAAAAGTCACGTGATGAAGGGACTCACGTTTTAACTCCTTCCTAAAGACTGCTGAATTTCGTATCTTTATTCAAGAAGATTCTAGTTTTCAGTGCTCTTTAACTAATTATGTAATATACGATTAGCAAAGATAACATTAACAGAAATAAAGAAACTCAGTTTTTGAAATAAAATCGCAAAAAAATAAACATTCAAATTGAAAAAATGCAAATCGAATTTCAGAAGTTTTCTGTCGAATCACTTTCAAGGTCATTGTGAAGAAAATCAACGGATTATATAATAAATAAATAAATAAATATTTAAGCTTTATTTAAGTTGAAATTTCAAAATTAAGTAATTATGCAATTTTTGAAGTAATTTGCAGGTAAAATAATGGTTTATAGACGCTTCATTAGAACTTATAAAAGAGGATGTAATTTTAGCATAATTTTAATACCTCAGAAGGGAAATAAAAATTTATTCAAAGCCTTTGCTTTTAATTTTCTCATTACTGCAGTAAATTAAGATATACTTTTTCCAATCGCATTATAAGCATTACCGGTCCCGCCATTGGGATATGTTCTTAAATGGAAATTATTAAATAATACGAATGACAATGATAAATATGACATAAATTGTTTGAACATTTACGAATTTTTTTTTTCCTATGTTCTGATATTTAAAAACAAATGTAAGTAAACGATATCACTTGTAATCGACATTGAAAATAAAAACATAATATATAAACAATTTACCAAATGGAACAGTTTTAGCAGTTTAAAAAAAAAGGAATCATTATTAATATTAACAAATTACTATTATTAATTATTATTAATATTTAAAAAAAAATTAAAAGAGGGAAGCTTATTATTCTAATCATAATAATTAAAATATTCAATGTACGAGACTTTTAGTAATACATAAGTAAGACTTATAATAATGTTGCACAATTTTTTTTTATGCTTTGTAAGGAATAGTAATAATAAAAACGAATTTGGTTTAAGTAATACATTTTTATTAAACCTCGAATAAGTAAACTGGTGCTTGAAAGGGATCAGCTGATGTTAGAGCAAACTGTGCGTTCAAATCATTTCTTTTAGCTTCAGAAGTCAGATTTTACATTAAATCAGTTACTTTTATCTTTACTTAGGAAATCATGAAATTACATCTTATTTTTAATTAAATAGCAAAGTTATTTTGGAGGAATTTGAAAATAAAGCGACCGATGTCACGAAGTTTCTACTAGACGGCATTGGAGTGTTACCCTTCATCACGTGATCGTGACGTCACGTTAAACATCCCCATTACTAAAGCGCTTCGAAGCATGAAGGTGTAGACGAAACATAAAAGTTGAAAAATCTCAATTATAAATGAAAGCAATTGTCATAATTAATTTATTGCTCATAAAATTAGCATCAGAGAACTGTATAAAAGCGTTTTCATTAATTTAAGTCTTGAGTGAGTATATAAAATTGCATTGAGTATATTTAGGCTATATAATGAGATCAGTTGAGTATTTAATTTCCATGTTGGCAGTCTTTCGGATTTATATACAACTAGCAAAATCCCCATTTTTCACAATGTGTTACAGTGATGTGGATGAGAAAAAAATTGAAATTGAAAGATCACTTCGAAATAGCAGGGGAAAGCATTGAGGACCGCTTAACCAACATCTCCTAAAATCCCAAGGGCAGGGCTTTTAGGAGATGTTAGCTTAACTCACGTCTATTGCGGGTTGTCGCCACATCCATTCCTTCCCCCCTCCCCAAAAAAAGTTATTTTTATACTTTTTACATTGTCTACACTACGGAACCTACCTTTAGGCCAAATTTCAAGTTTGTAGCATATTGGGGAAGTACGCTCAACATTTCAAACAGACACACACACACACATATCCACAAATTTCCCTTTTATATTATAGACTGCATGTATAACTAAGCCACTCCCCTGTCTCCCCCTGGTAAGTATGAGATAATCCAAAAAGAATCGATTCCAAGCGGTTATGGCAAACAGTGATATTTTATTCCTTTTTGAATGAACTCATTATTGGATAGCGCGCGAACAAATACAATAAAAGTAGGATTGGATGTTAGGGGACCGAAAGTAGTCCAATGGTTAGCGTTCCTGACTGCAAGGACGAAGGTCCTCGGTTCGAATCCTATGCAAGGCGAAAAAAAAAGAAAATTTTATAATCTGACTTTCTCAGCAAGGAAAACTAATAATTAACAATTGCGCCGGACAGATAGAGAAATAAAAGATAGTAATATTGATTGTGTGTACAGTATCGTAACAACGATCTGCTTAAAGAGAGGGAGTTTATTGTTTTAAAACAAGATACGTGAATATATCCTCAACTTCAACTATACGATCTCAGCTTTAGTTCTGAAGATCACAATTTGCAGATCTCGTATTTACAATGAGTTTTGAAAACTAATTTTTTGATTGCGAATAGGCCTACCTAAACTTTATTTTCGGAAGAAATTCCGACAAGCACTTCCCTTTGTAAAGGATCCATTCATAAAAGATTAATAGGGGTTTCGAAGAGAAAATTAATTTGTCTTTTGATTTCCCATTTCACGAATGCAAACGGAACCGACACTAATTTTATCGCGACTCGTTGTTCTTATCTGTTTTGAGCTATTTCATCACTTCTGTAGTAATTGTTTTGATGTGGAAACTTTCAAAGTTCTTTCCCGTACGATTCCAATTTCACAATGTAAGCATAGACCGATACCGAAATCTATTGTGATTTCGTCGCCACTCGCCAAAGCCAATAAGCAGCTAAAATATGTTTTCAAATTATTCCAGATTATCATCTTATTCATAAACCGTGTTTGGTAGATGTTTGATTTTGAAGAGAGCGTGATTTCTGTACAGTAGACTGCCTCTTAACCGTTCAGCTTGGGACCGGAGCCTAATAACCGGTTCGCAAATTGACCGGTTAAACTGAAAAATACATTTAAATTAGCTTTTAACTTAATTAAAGTATTTCTAATGTTTAATTATATGGAAAAGGTCAATAACAGCGATAAAGATTATATAATTTTACAAAATAAAAGTTTATATACTTACAGTATGTACAAGGTACATATAGATACTCATATACTTGTTGTCACAAGCACATATCACAATAACCAAAAACCAAACTTTCTTTTGTCCTAGATATAAATTGTGTTTTAACACATTTGCTAAAGTAATAAAAGAAAACTCAAAAGCAAAAGGAAGGGTTAACGTGCTGACAAATTCACTGAAAAATGTCTGTTAAGCCCAGCACAGAATAAACAAAAACAATTGCCTTTTCCGATTCATTTTTACGGGGTGGATTAGTGAACAGCTGTTTTACTCTTCAACGAGATCATCAGCCCTATCCCGCCACCCTCGATGAAATGAATCAGAAAGGC
>JAFIDM010000001.1:146841225-146881978 GCA_023159025.1 Thereuonema tuberculata | reverse complement strand
ACAATTGTAGTTCAACACTTGAAACAACATTGTTTCTATTGTCCGGCTCAGTTCAACAATTGTAGTTCAACATTTGAAACAATGTTGTCCGGCGCTGTGAAAACATGGCTTCACTGAAACGTTCGCGACGGGAATCGAACCTGTAACCGTTTGAGCCGCAGTCAGACGTGGTATCCATAAGGCCACGGGGACTAAATCCAAATTATTGGTTCATATATAATCCCTTTGTGTGTTTGTGTCGCAATGAGAGAAGAGCCAGAGGAAAAAGAAAATAACTCATTAATTTTAGCCTAATAGTGTAGCCAAGAAAATAATCTATTAATTTTAGCCTAATAGTTTAGCCTAATAGAAAATTAACCCATTAATTTTAGCCTTAATAACCTATTAGCCTAATAAGTTAAATGTGAATGTTCATTGTTTTAGCTTCTCTCCGTCCACAAAACGGAATAAAATATCACTTTCTACCGCCGTAACCGCTTGGAATCGATTCTTCTTGGAGTATCCCGTATTTACCAGATGGGACGGGGGGTGGCCTTGTTAGTTTTATGTCGCTTTTTTGTTTTAAATTTCTGCTTTTACCTCCTTTTTTCAACATCCTTCTATAGATTTTTAAGTCTATAGAATTTAAATTGTATATTTCCATATCATGTCGTCTCATTGAAAACGGTGACATAGTTTTCAGTTCATCGGCGTATACTGGGTGCCCTGTCTCTCCCTTCCTACCAATAAAATATCAAAATGTATAGAGTAGGCCCTATTTTCTTTCTTTTCTTTAGTTGGATAGCTAGTTGAAAAGACCTTTGCTCTCCGCGAAATTTTGAAGAGGATTTTTGTTATTAGAAGTCGCTCCCAGCTTGGCCCTGCCCTAAAATCCTATGTACACCCTTACTTTAGTCTCATTACTCTTGCCGGATACTTCGGTAATTCGCCTCTTGCATAATCCGCCCCCCCCCCCCCCCTTAGATTTAAAGAATTAAAATTTTAGATTTTCTTTTTTCTCTCATAATTTTTCATCTCTTCTATGTTTCTAGCTCTTTGCTAATTCTACAGCTTTAAAAAATTGCTGAGTTGGAAACCGCCAACTCAAACATTTGAAATCTTCCAACCTGCTACTTGGATTTTCATACGAATGTCGTAGGAATGGATCATCTGAAGAAGTTCCAGTGCATGCGCTGCTGGGAAGTTTGTAAATGGCAGGGACCCTGCATGTTTTTTCACGTTCTGATGGTATTTTAGAGCGAGTCTAGAAGCACAATCCTTCAAGGCGTTCCTATCTGTATCCATCATAAAACTATCATCCAATACATCGAAATCATTTACTAATTATTAGCGAATAGTAAAAATGGAAGCAAAACACTTCTTCGTTTGATTTACTAAAATGCATCCATTGACGTCTCACTTGTTCTCCATTTGAAAGAGTTTTTATATACAATATACATCTGTTAACTTCATTAAATGGAAAATTATACTCCTCCACTTGCTCAGGTCCATGCTCTATAATGCACAACTTAATTTTAACAGATAAATCAAGCCATTTTGAAGGTATGAATAATTTATTTCCTGTTTGTTTCTTCCAGTCAAGTTTACTTAACGGGCCATTTCAATAGGTTCAGCTGAATCTTCACAGACGGACTTAATGAGATTCAAGGTGTCACCCATTGCAACGGCATTTTCAGATGACCTTTGTTCAGTATTCGAAGAGGATGAATATTGCCACCAAGCGGATTTGAATCCAATAACCATAACTCTATTTGAAAATTATATAAAGGTGTAAAAAGGGATTAAATTAGGAGGAGGGGGAGATGTGTCCTGGTTTCAGTTGTAGCCTGTTATTTCCGCAGGATCCTAAAGAATAATTCTGCAAAGTTTGGTCCAGATCAGTCAAAGGACCTAGGAGTGTATAGCGAACAAACAAACAAATAACCAAACCAACAAACGTCCTCCTTTTTATATAGAGATTAACCAAAAATGTGTAATCGTCGACAGACATGGGAGGTCGCTTAAGAACTCTGGAAGCTCTCAGCCATTGAAATGAATTTTTAATGATCTTATTATATTTTAAAGAATTTTCTTGTGTGTTTGTCTGACTTATTTTTAACTTATAAAAATATTGAGGCTACGACAAAATCAGTGCCCGATTCGTGTTCAGCGGATCGAAATCTATAAGAATTCATCAAAAAAAAAAAAAAAATACCAATGATAAGCAAAATCTTGTTTCCCAGTATTATGTTTGTTTATTACGTGCGAAAAGGATGAACAATGACTAGCTTTGGCTGCAGAAGAGAATAACCATTGAATTCCACTCAGAAAGAAAGATTGAGGGTGTCAAAATGCATCCGAGATTTAATTCTACAAGGGAATTCTCATCGCTGGAACACGGATTTTAATAAAAAAAATTGGCAGGGACATAGTTTTAGGCTTGAAAACTACGAAAACCTATGTCCCAAGCAAAGAACCTATATAGATTCATATATTTAGGTTCTTTGGTCCCAAATGCTGAGTGGACACTGTTCAAGGTCTACAGCCAATTAAAAATTAATTCAAATACAAAAATAGTAGAAATATTTAGAACTGAACGTAAACAGTCGAGTGGTCCAAGTTAAGACGTGAGAAGTGCAATTCACCGGCTCAGGTTCGATTCCCAACATAGGCATCTTTTTTTAAATTATAATTTAATTTGGTTTTAATTAAATTTTAAGTGCTTTAAATGCATTTTAAATCATTGCTAATTATTACAATTTATTTGTAATATTTTTGGACAATTATGTGCAATTTTACAGAAGAAACGGTTCTGTTCAAATGGAATAGATCACTACAGCGAGAGTAAGACAGTTTTTTAAATTATCTACAATTCAAATGTAGTGATTCACTATACGAGTGTTTTTCATGACAATGTAATGGATTTTAAACATGAAATGAATGAAAATGACCTGATATTCGTTTTGAAAAGATTTAATTCGATTTTAAACAATTAAAGATGCAAATGGAAAGAGTTACCATCAAAAATATGTTGAAAAAAAGTAAAATTTGTGACAGTAACTCCACTGAATTACAGATTCCATGCAATAGTCAGCTTGAAATACAATTTATACCTATAATGTTTAGAAAACATACTTCCTGCAGGTTTTGAAAAATGAATGCTGAAGCTATTATTAATATATCTTGATTTACACCAAGAATATTTTATCATGCTATTGAATGCTTTTGCTGTTAGCTGGTTAAGTGTAAATGATTGAAGTTTTGTAGTTCCTTTTCTGGAACGAAGATCGCATGGAAGTCGACGGAGTTGTACAAGGAATGCTAGATGTTTAACCAAATATGTCAACAGGCCCCCCCCCTGTTGGAGATATTTAGCATTGTTTTCATTCGATTTCCGCATTAGCTGAAATGTTAGAAATGCAACCTTCTATTTCAGTTGTCAGCTTAATGGTTAGGTTTCGGATTCAATTAATGAAGGTTATTGGTTCAAACCCTATATCTAACTTGACTTTTTTTTATTTTTCTCTTAATCTTTCTTTCTCAATGTCCCCGTGGGTTTTTTTTTTCTTATTTTCCTGACTTTTTTTTTATTTTTCTCCTAACTTTATTTTTATTTTTCCTTACGCTATTGTACTTCCCTTTTTTATTGTTATTTTTAATTTTTTTTATTATTATGGGTCGCCCCAAATTTATGATTTAAATTATGAACATAATTTGGATCGCCCAAAATTATATTTACTTGTTGTATTTGAATTCAATTAAAATTTTTAATTGCCCGTGAACCTTGAACTCATCACTTAAGACATATTATTTCATGTTTTCGAAGCCTAAAACTATGTCCCTGCCAATTTTAAAATCTGTGCTCCATTGATGAAATCCTTCCCTTGTAAGTTTTATTTAGAAAATGATCATTTAATTTTGAATTATTATTACATAATTTAAGTTACATGTTTAAGTATTATTTTGTTTTGAGACAAGTTTTAGATTGTTTTTTTTTTACCTTGATATAATATTTCTGAATATTAATAACTGCAAATTTCTTGATGTTGTTTCTTATCTTTGTCTATAAATCAAGCCTAATTCATAAAATGAAATTTTTGGCTTTGTTGATAACGTTCTAGGGAAATGTTATTTAGTTTATCAGTTTATTCATAGCTCAGTTGATATGTTCAGGGTTGAATAAAGAATTTTCGCTTTTATTGCAGACAGGAAAAGTTATAGTGTTATTGGGAAATTTGATCATTTTAATACCTCATAGTAAAATAGTTGTCACAAAAGATTTGGTTTAAGAGCTCTAAACCCTCTCGCTCACTCTAACATGCTTTGGGGAGGAGAAGTGTAGAATTCGATCACAATAACTCAAAACTATTTATCCTTGGAAGCTTAAACTTCAATTGAATTATAAGCCTGAATTGTAATAGCAGATAAATATTGGGATAGAAAGAAACGCGTTATTAGGAGCAGTTACTTTTCGATAATGTTCGATAATGTCTTTGTTTTTATAATAAAGCAGGTGTACCAAGCATTTTTCATCAGCCACGGAATAACAAAAACGCATTACTTTTCTTTCATTAATTTTTCTTTGTATTACATCTCTCAGCAGGTTATTATTGTCTAGGAAAGTTTACAATGTCTTTTCCTAGAATGTCGTACACTGCCTCCGTGTTTTAATCGCAAGGAAATTTCGTTAATTCGACCCTCTTTGATTTGAATCAGCATTGTATTGTTGGTTTTATTTTTATTGATTGGAAGTTTTATTTTTTGATGGAGAGAGAAAAACAATTACTGTTCAATACTGTAATTCAATTTCTGATCTTGGAAACTAACTGTAACTTTTTATAACAACTTCCATCCTTGGATAATGTTACTGACTGTGTATTCCTACTGATTTTAAAATTAGAGTGATTGACGACACAAAATCCACAAAATAATAACATTTAATATTTAATATCCAAACCTGTCAATTCAATCCAATGTTTCTGTTGTATTTCAATTCTTCATTAACGTACCTGGAATAAATGTAAGACTTTCTTTCTCTTGGTGCCTCTTTGGAGAAATCCTCAACATCCTTCTCAGAATGGTTTGTTGATATCTCATTTCAGAGTTGTATTGACACCAGTCGCTTTGAAATACTATCAATTACCATTTTTATGTTTTTAGTCGCTTGTTAAGCATTTTTTAAATCAACCCATTTTAAATAAAACCATCAAACCTGAGCAAGTAACAGGAAATGCGTCGGTCAAATTCTCTTCCTCATCTTACACGTTAGTGAAGTTCTATTTTTGTGGGTTAATAGTTTAGAGCATATAAGGAACCCAATATTTCCAGAACGAAAAACTTCATCATGAAAGAAGTTGTTCATCTCAAATTCGTTGTTCCCATTGATTTCGCTTTGACCATGATACAAATACAATCTTTCCAACTGTTTTCCACTGAAGTGCAGGGTGTCGATAATAGAAAAAAATTGCTTTTCCTGCAGTTAATACGAGACCATAACTTAAACTTAACACTTCTGCAAAATATCTTAATAAAAAAATATATGTTTTCAAAAATAAGCATGGCTTAACAGTGAAGATCCAATGCATGCAATGGCATATACAGTGTGACCCAAAACAAACGACACTGAACCATTTTGAACAGAAAATGCTGCAACCGAAAGAATAATCAACCAATACATTAACAAAACAATACATCTCCTTGGCGCTGTAAGCGATAGTCGTAGCGGTTGCGTACGTTGTCCACCATGTCCCGGAAGAGAGGTTATTCCATTCCCCTAAGAGTTGTCACAATCATTTGCCGCAGCTCAGCAATATTCGCCGGAGATTGTCCTTGAAAATGCATTTCCTTCAGCATTCCCCAAGCGTACGCATCATATGGAATTAAATCAGGGGATGTGAGGGATATGGAATGTTTGCTCGTCGGGATATCACGTGATTTCCGAAGGTGTCGTGAAGAAACCGAAGTGATTCCCTCGCCGTATGACACTTAGCCCCATCCTGTTGAAACCACTGGGAATGAAGACGTGAGGGCAGAAACGTTGGAGGTCCATGAGAAACGGCGTGATTACCTGTTCTCTATAATGCACCTGATTTACAGTCACCGATTCTGTTGGTCATCCTCAATGAAGTATTGACCAATGATGCCGTTTCCAGAGACCGCACACCATATCTTCACCCGTTCAGTATGGAGTGGTGTTTCAATCATGATGTCTGGTCTGGCGAAACCAAGAAATCTGGTTGTTTGTTTATTAATATAGCCATTCAGATGAACATGACACTCGTCCGAAACCAAACATTAGCCAAAAATCCAGGATCGTCATAAACGGTTTCTAGATGCATAGAGTGTGATGAAGTTGCATATCTTCAATAATGACACTTCCATTGCAAGTTGATCAGTAGACTCATACCGGAGGGTGAGTATTAAAGTCAACAAGTGTGAGAAAAGAATGTCGTAACCGGTTTTCCTAGTCTGTAGTTTATACTGTATTACAAATTACAGATAATAAAGTAGTCGTTGTGTTGATAAGCGCGCAGCAACAGTTTTCAATCGAGTATTGCATGTAACTGAATGAAGATGGGCGACGTTTTCGAATGAAAACACAAATCCTTCTATAACATGCTGCTTTGTTCAACTCATCCAAAAACCGGATCAAGGAAAGTGTACGACGTAACCAGTGCCTCCAACCACTATCTACAAAAGGGCAACTACATGCGGTTCGCTGAGTGGCGCTTCATCCACCATGCTAGGCTAGATGTTGTGCTAGATGTTGCAGCTCAAGGGCTACAAAAGATTCGCAGATAGCACCAACAACAAGAGATGCCAGAGATGCGGACCCTTCCCCACGTCCTCCGCCACTGCCGTCCCCACCTGGCCGCCATCACCAAGCGACACGACGCGGATCTCGACCGGCTGCGCAACGCTATCCGCGCGTCGCCATCCGTCGAGATCCGCGTCAATCAAACCTTTCTAACTTCGAGGAGCGGGTACGCCCGGACCTGGTGATCATCGACAACGACACTAAACATACCACAATTGTCGATGTCACCATGCCCTTCGAGAACAGGCGTCCGGCGTTCGGCCGGGCCAGAGCCGAAAAGTGAAGAAGTACATCCCTGCATCGCTCCATCTGCAGTCTCTCGGGTTCTCCGTCAGTGTCGACGCCTTCGTCTTAAGGAGCCCTGGGCGGCTGGGACTCCGCGAACGAAACCGTTCTTCGAAGTCTCCACATCCCCACAGCTACGCCCGTCTGATGAAGAGACTTATGGTCTCGGACCCCATTCGTTGGAGCCGAGACATATACGTCGAACATGTGAAGGGCCACCTCCAATTTGCGGACTAATCTTTTTTCCTCTTTTTCCTCTTACCCACCTTTCGAAGCGATCTATCTTCATCGCCCTTTCCTCGCTACCAAGCTTGGATCGGACACTTTCTTTTCCTACCCTTCACAATATTTTTCCTTTTCTCCTTCAAAATATTTTTTTTTATATATATATTTTTAAAAATGTAAAAAATAATTAGAATTATAACCATGAAGATTAAATGTATCTGTTCTTATCAAACATTTATAGATTAGAGTGCATTAAGGTTTTGACATTCTTAAGATCTGATGGTAGTCCTCTACCATTCCAACAGATTTAGTTCATTATAAAACGTATAATTAAAATTAGTGATATCAGTGTGGGCCCATCAGTGATGGTGAAGAGATAAGTGTCATAGTGATATTCTTCATTTCATCTTCAATAATTTGTTGGAGCGAAAAATGCCTGCGTCGAATATTATAAGATAAATGTGACTGAGAATGTTTATATGGAATGATTTCATAGGAGGTGATGAAAATAGAAGATGTGAAAAATTGAGTCCAATAAATGGTTTGTTTGAACTTGAAGATAAAGGAAAAGATAGCGTAGTTAATTGAGAATCAGCAACCTTGCGATATCAGTTGAGACTTTGTTATCGGAGAGACAATACTAGCAATGTCAACAGAAAGACTGAAGTGATGGACATGCTAAAACCATCTGATATGCGGAAGATGATTTTATCTTGACAGTTGATGCTGAAATCTTTGTAGATTGCAATATGCTTGTGAGCTTCAGAATAAGAAAGAGAACATGCAACGTAAGTTTGGACTTCCATCTCTGCCTTTCAGAGAGTACAAGATCGAGAATACCTTGGGTGTTCGAAGAAGCAATTGCCGGGTTTCATAGGCAATTTTACAGGTATCTGTGACATTTGATAACTGAACAGGTAAATTTTTCTTTGACAAGAAACAGATCCTTGACCGAATCACTGACAACTGAGACATGTCAAGATAATCAAAATGTAGTGACGAACATTACAATTTAAATTATCTCACTTAACTCGCCAGTGTGGACGAATCAAATGACAGGATGATATTCCGTATTGAAATGTCTTGGTTGTCACAGTGGATGTGAGTACATTTTATTGAAGTCATAAACTGTGATAAAAAAGCTTTCAAGTATTTCTTTATCACTGACACTATAGTCCAGTAACTATGTACATCAGACCGTGCGTCAGATCGGGTAGTTCTGAAATTTTGCCGAGTTGTTTATGATGTTATCC
Source organism: Thereuonema tuberculata (assembly GCA_023159025.1). Taxonomy (NCBI): domain Eukaryota; kingdom Metazoa; phylum Arthropoda; class Chilopoda; order Scutigeromorpha; family Scutigeridae; genus Thereuonema; species Thereuonema tuberculata. Next base: position 146,873,419 of record JAFIDM010000001.1, on the reverse strand, counting down.
CAATGTAAGATCCAAGTTTTCGACCTCGAGCGCCGAACGCAACCTTGGCAAAAATCCGAAAAACCGCGAAATTTTCGACCCTTCTTCAGGATTTGGCGATTTTAACCCGGAAGGACTATTGTTGTGATAATAATGACTTAGTACGTTTTTAAAGCAGACAAAATTTCCTACAGTTTGAGACCAGAACCATGTATATGAACCTAATAGTTTCCGAAATACAACGTATCAAAATTTAGTGAGTTTTGCGAACTCGGTAATTGTTAGCAATAATGTGATGTTCTGTGGGAATTTCGACCTTGTAGGCTGATGTTCCTCAGAAAAGCAATCAAATATGTGATAAAATAATATAAAGTAAATGAAATAATGATCCTTAAAACCTAATGTTTGCAATTGACAGGGATAATAATAAAAAACAGAAGACTAATAAGAACATTTTGCTCTCTTGGAAGGGCCCGGGTTCGCATCGGCGGTTTCTCCATTGGGAACGTCTGCAGTTGAAACATCGATGTCTTCCCAAAATACAGTCTCCAGCATTTTGAAATCTGATAAATCGTCGCTTTCTGGGGAGTGCAAAACAACTTCAAGTGCGATGTCCGGCACATAGTCGCATGAGGCCCCGCTGCAGTGGCTGCAGACGAAAGAACACTTCAGCCCTGCCTTCCTCCAGCTGCACGCGTTCCCACAATCCCTCGTACAACCGCACGAAGTCATCCGCAAGAGGTGTTGTGGAGCTGTAGTTTGGGGCTGAGCCTTGTGAGGTGGATATCCACCCGCAGTCGAGAGGGTTCAGTTTGGCTCCCAGCCATTTCTGCACCTGTAACAGAATTGGACATGTATAGTTGAAGAGAAAATGATGAAAGAGATGTTTATAAATAACGTGTATATAATAAAGTAAGTGTATATGTGTATATAAGAACGAATTGAATTTGATGGTGGGTGCGGAAGGAGTGAAATCTCTTGTAGGAGGTAACCTTGCGAGATTGAAGCTCGTTTTTGCCGCAGCCCTCGCAAATAGGTGCGGCTGCAGCTCATTAAGGCTCTGGATGTCGGGGTTAACACCGTACAGAGCGACTATTATCCGCTCCCCTGCTGCTGCTATCTCATCAGGTGTAGAGGTGGTGTCGAGAAAACTTGCAGCGTCCTTTTCGAGGTCCGAGTGTTTTTAGTGCATTTCGAACATTTTATCAATTTATTTTGGCCGAAGACACTGGATGTCGAATCACACCCACTGAAGGCGTGGATGAAAAGGAAACGCTCCGGTTTTAATGTGTACTTTGATGAGGTGATGCTGGAATAGATGATATCTGTAGCTTTGTTTCTTCCACATTTCTTGAAACGTATCTGACGGTGGTGTGAGATCACATTGAGAATTATCAACAAGTCGATGTCCTCGCCAGCGACTAACACTACATCATATGAAGAGGCAAGAGTGACTGCTTTAGTGATGATGAGCCTGTCAGCATCTTCCTCTGCCTGCAGTACACGAATGTTATGGTTTTCCATTTTCGTTTTCAGGAGGTCGATGAAACGAATTTTGTTTTTGTCGTTTGATTCGAAATTCTCTTGTGGAGCTGCCATGTTTATCGACAACACCGCTACACCTGCTGGGATAGCAGCAGCAAAGGAGCGGATAATAGTTGCCGTTTACGGTGGCAACTCCGACATCCAGAGCCTTAAGGAGCTGTAGTAGAACCTATTTGCGAGAGCTGGGGCAAAAACGAGCTTCAATCTCGAAAGATTACCTCCTACAAGAGCCCCGGCTCGATTTCACTCCTTCTGCACCCAGCATCAGATACAATTCGTTCTTATATACACGTACACACTTACTTTAATAACACGTTATTTATAAACATCTCTTTCATCATTTTCTCTTCAACTATACAGTCCAATTCTGTTACAGGTGCAGAAATGGCTGGGAGCCAAACTGAACCCTCTCGACTTCGGGTCGGTATCCACCTAACGAGGCCTTAGCCCAAACTGATGACCAGAGACGCAGCTCCACAACACCTCTTGCGTCTATTTACTGTCTATTATAAAATTAAACATGGATTCTTTTAATAATACTACTTTGTAGAGAGTAGGAAATCGAATTGCCAGTGTCTGTCCAAACAAACAAGATAATTAATGCTTTTAGACAGTGTCAAATCCAAAGCGGCCCCATAATATGCACAATTTTAGAAACAAACTTTTATAAAAACAACTTATCGGAAGTGACCACTCTATCGGAAGCGGTCCTAGAGATCTGATTTTTGGGACATGGTCACTTTTTGATGCTGAACACAATGGTGAAGGTTTCGGTCCCCTATGTTTTACAGGCAAGTTGTACCCTAGGGGCCGCTAACATTGCTTTTATGCTGTCTGGATGGCACACTCTGTAGAAGCCAAACGGTTAGAGATATTCGAATGAAACCTTCAAAAAGTAGGCATCATAAAGTAGGTGACTACATGTAAAAATTCAGACGTCTACGATCACTCCCTGACCACCCCCCCAAATATTTGCGTTGTCTTTAAAAGACAGAAACGCCTTTAAAAGACAGAAAACGCCTTAGGGGTCAGGGAGGGGTCCTAGAGGTCTGAATTTTTGTGCGTGGTCACCTACTTTTGATGCCGAACACAATGCTGAAGGTTTCATTCTAATATCTCTAACCATTTGGCCGCTACAGAGTGTGACATCCAGACAGGATAAAAGCAAAAGTGGTCCCCTTGCGGTTTTACAGGCAAGCTGTAACCTTGGGGCCGCCAAAAAGCAACAAGTTAATTCGAAGTTTTCCATTTATAAATAGAATGAAACAATAATATAATAGACACAATAACTTGTAATATTAGATAAACATTAACAAAATTAGATAAACATTAACAAAATTTTACAGTCAGTTTTAAATGATGCTATTTTATTATTATTATTATTATTATTATTATTTTATTATTATTATTTCAATGAACATAAAAACTAACAAGCATCATAAACATATGCTATATTACAATAAGAATCTACATTTTTTTAAATATTTATTATTAAAGTCTCAATGCAATCACGTACTTGTTTTTTCCATTGGAACTTTAAAAGTCTTATTTCAGAATTCCAATCAGGAGTTTGAAATACTGGAACGGAGTTATTTAAAGAATAAAGAAGTTTTCATTGATAGAATATTAAAAAGAAAACAAAATTTATGAGACATCTGCAATTTTTGTTTTTATATTATATCAGGGTTAGGCAAACTTTTTTTCAAAGGGCCATTTTAAAAAACAAACAACCTGACGAAAGATATCATATTGGATATACTATTAAGGTCCTGACCTAAGCAACTGCAAACCTTTTATTTCTTTTATATATTTCTTTTTCCAATGCATCTAAAATTCTAAAAATTTAAATATGAAGCATCTGGGATTTTTATTTTCTTGTTTTTAATTTTCAAAATATTTTGCAATTCATTAAATTAAAATTCAATAACGGTCAATTTTTGGGGTTTTTTTCTGAGAAAGAACTCGATATTTTCAACTCAAAAAAACTTAACGAAAACCTGAAATCATAAAACAAAGTTGTAAAATAATGATTTGTATTTAAAATATTTATTATTAGTGCAACAGTTAATTTTTTAAAAAATAATTTAATCTCACACCAAATTTAAAAAAAAAAAATATTTTTTTAAAAATTAACTGTTGCACTAATAAAAAATTATTTATAAAAAATACAAATCATTATTTTACAAATTTGTTATCATTTCAGGCTTTTGTCAAGTATTTTTAAGTTGAAAATACCGAGTAATAATACCTCGAAAAAACCCGAAAAATTGATTGTTTTTGAATTTTAATTTAATTATTACAGAATATTTTGAAAATTAAAAACAAGAAAATATAAATCCCAGATGCTTCACAAGTTCATATTTAAATTTTCAGAATTTTAGGTGCCTTGGAAAAAGAAATATAAAAAGAAATAAAAGGTTTGCAGTCACCTGCATTTGCTTGAATCAGGAACTTAAACAATATAATGTTTAAATTATACTAATCTGTGCATACAAGTGCGGACAACAATAACGAAACGAATATATTGATCACAGAAACAATCAAATCAGGATAATTTTGCTGCGATTAAAAAGTTTTGAGTTAAAAGCTTTGTCATAACAGAGTGATCTTCATAAGAAACATTTCAGTTATTAATATAAAAATATTGCTTAAAACATCAAAAATGTTTTTAATTGTTTGTAAAAAAAAATTCTTTTCAATTTGAAAATGTTCCTTTTTGTAGGTGTTACAAAAACTAATTAAAAAAAAGCTTCTATCCATCACTAACTTTCGCGACACAGAACTCGTGCTAAAATAATGAAAGAAGCTATTTCGAAGCAGACGACGCAACGATAGATGGCAGCACCAGGTTCCGCTATATCCGGTTGAAATAACTGATCACTTCTGCTTTCGTTCCTTGTTATTTTAAATTTATAACTTTATTAAGACATCAGCAGATACATTTATTAAAAACTTGGTAAGATTTACTTTTGTAATTAAAATGATTAAAATTGAACTTTTCTATAAATCCTGTATTTTCAGTTTAATAATAATAAATATGTGTTTTAAGAGTCGTGACGTATGGTAATGATGAAAAATTAATCTTAAATGTAATTTAACTCTTCCAATTTTCTTAATAGCATTTAGTTAAACGTGCAGGGCATTGCTTTAACTATTGATAATTTAAGTTGCCGTAATTTTTAGATGATGTAAAATCTATTACAGATATTAAAGCAAATATCGATAAATAGTTTTCTATTTTAAGTCACTATAATGTTTAATATAGGCCCCAGATTTTGTAATATATTCCTGGATGATAAGTAATAAATTTACTTTTGTAAGCGATGTTTACGGCGTATCCAAACTATTTCATTCATTCTTGATTTTATATCAAAGATTTAGTTCGTGTTATCTTCACTAGAAAATTTAAATCACTTTCCAAAGCAGAGTTAATTTTAAATTTGAATAATAGTATAATACTTAAGAATTAGGCTATGATTTCTAATTGTTATTTGTAACATTTATTTTAGAAATAATTCTAGTTATTTTTTTAATACAAAATTCTTATCGATAAGGATTATCATAGGATTAAAAATAAGTGATACTTTATAGATTTATCACTATTTCAACCATAAATTTAATAATGAACATGAAAAAAAGTTCGAAAAAGTAAAAGTTAAATTTGTTTACAAAACTAGGCTTATTGATAATTGTTGAATTTGCCAAAACTTTACATTTAAAGCGATTAAAGTTAAGAGTTTTAGAAATTTGGAGGTGGATGTGATTATCACATTAATGATATTATTAAACTGTTTTTTTTTTTTTTCTATTTTTATTTTAGAATTCTTGCTCTGACACCTTACTGATACTGAGGATATGTAGGAATTATAAAGGTTAAAGGATATAAAAAAGGTTGTACATTAACTATGATATATTTTTTTTATGTATTGTAAATCTAAATGTGAAGAAATCAATCTAATAATAATATTTTTGTGTAGTTTGAAATTAGCATTAACAACAACGATTTTAAAATCTAGTAAAGCTTAATGACTAATGATTTCAATATACTAGCTTTCTGAGATTTTAAATTAGTGCTCGGTTTCTTCATAGATTTAATTTGCTAATTTAATAACTGGTTGCACTTGATGAAGGTACAGATTGAATAATTTTTTGGAAATAAAACACAAATTTACAGATAAAATGAATTCTGATTGGATACTATATGATGATTTGGCTTATTTCAAGTACAGCAATACGCTATGTTGTTAAGTGATGAAACTGCAAAAGAATTCTAAACATACCATACATTCAAAGATTTGATAATGCTTCAGTTCTCACCAGTGCAATTAGTTGTTGAATTTTCAGATTGCTATGTGATGTAGCCTGCATTTCGATAAATCAGTTCCTAATATCTTTTTTCCCATTGTTTCTTGTAGTGCATTTCCTACATCATGAGTCAGAACAGAGGACGTGGCAGGGGTAGAGGTCAGAACATTCCTTCAGTCCAGACCTCTGACGCTAATGAATACAATACTTCCCAGGATGTAAGAACACGGAGATTTGAAGAAGCATGTGCTAAAATAAAGGAATCAGTTGATCGTCACATTGTCACTGAATATACTTCATCTTCAGAAGAGGAGGAAGACGACTTGCAAAAGAATCATAATATTATTGGAAAGATTATTTCTACTTATGTAGGTAGGTATATTTAATAACTTAATAGAGTGCGCTGGCGGAACTTCGTTATGCTCTGGATAAGAGCGAAAGGAAATGATTGATTGATATTTAATAACTTACAGATGTGAGAGTATTAAATTTTAAGATTATTTCCATTAGAAAGAGCAGGGGTTATAAATTTGTTCTCACAAGCAGCGTGATATTCTTTTGAGATCATAGAAATCCTGACATTATTTGTAAATTCTGCTTATAAGCTCCAAGTTTTTCTTCACTTAAAAATGAAGACACTTCGGGACAAAATAAATTTCTCAGCATTGATAAATACCTATGGCTTAAAAATTTGAAAGTTGGACATTTTAGTTAAATATTATACCTATTCACTGCTGGAAGTTCAAAATATTAAATGCCGAATAAAGAAAGTGTGTAATTGTTTTTTTCTCTATATTGTGTTGCGAAGAAGTTAAGACCTTTGCTTTACTATGAATTCTCTCATTATCATAGAAAAGAACAACAAGACATTAAGGATATATTCACTAAACATGTGACACTTTTAACACTGATGAGAGATTATCGTGTTCGTTGTTCCCCTGATTATATAAGACAAACTAACAGAAATCTCCCTGTGTGTCTCCTAGAACATGAAATGCTTTTTTTTTTCTGCTTTAAGATCCTATAAATTCATATTAAAAATCACTGACTATATACAAAGAAGAGAAACCCTTAGTTCATCAAAATAGAAACTTTTTTGCCAAAAAAAAATCCACTTAATTCATCTTATAAGTCGAAAATCCAGTTACCAATAGGCAAAATGCTTGGATTTTCTGTTGGAGTCATCTTAGCATTTCCTTATATTTGTATTTTCCTTTATGCCATCATTTTCTCTGATGAGGAACAGATGGACAGCACCTCAGAATCATTGGAAGTTCATTCAATTTCTATTTTGATGTCAGTAAGTTTTTCACGGTTCACTATACGTGAAATCATTATTTCTTTTTAACAGATAGTTATATATACACTAAAGAAGGAATTAAAAAACATACTTAAAGATTGAAATGTTTAATTTCTTGCTCCTCTTCCACATGTTTTTTGTTGTTGTAGTACTAAATCTGTTCTTTTTTCTTTAATTGAATAGGTGGCACTGGTGAAGTTGGCACAGCTCAACACCTAGGACGTACTGAACAGTTTTTAACTGATTCTTTAAAATCAGGCACCTTTATTTGTGTGATTTGTATAGCAAGTGTGAAAAAAATAGAATCAGTAAGTTTTGATTCCATCAGTTTTTCTTATATTTATTGATAAATTAGAATAGAGTGATTGAAAAAAAAAAATCACTCATTGTTTGTTGATTGTGATCAAGGGGAGTTCAATACTGGTTAGAATAAAAATGAACAAACTGACAATTTCAAAAAAAAATATATTTCCAATTTTAATTCTGATGTATTCAGTATTTTTTATTCTTTTACTCTGTAATTTATAACAATAAATCCCCAGTTTTGTATTTTTGACAAAAACTTGTGTTTAACCATTGTTCGTTTTTAATGTTGCTTGAAATGGCTGCAGTGTTTCTAAATCACAAAAGCTTATTATAATCTCATTTTGCAGCATTTGCTTGGAAATACTTTTTTATTCTGGAGATGTCCTAATACTTTTCTGAATTTTCATTCTTTTTTTTTTTTTATCTGTTGTAAGTGGAATGCATTTCAGAGGTAAACATTGTCTCAAGCTTTTACAGAAATATTCGATACTAATGTTTTGGCCTCCATAGTAAGACCTATCATTTGCTATTATTCTTTTAGAATCCTTTGTTAGCCAGTATCGTTGCCTCTGCAGAACTTTAAGAAATCAGTGAACTGGTCTTAATCAGCAACATTGGAATCATCTCCAAACATATTCATATTTAAAGCTCATAGATTTCAAGTACCTTTTCATCACTGGACTAAATAAGCTACTTTTTTTGCCTCCAAATAGAATTTGATCATTTGTTGTTACAGTGCTAAACTCTTTTTAAAATAAGACTATTGTGGTTTCCAATAGTTAATGTGGCTCATTTTACATTAATTGTTCCACTTAAAAAATATATTCATTTATAATGTAACAGATATTTTACATGTGTCAATAATTAACAATATATTGAAATAAAATTCAAGAAACACACATTTTGGTTTAGAAAAAGTATTAAAAAAGTTCAAATACTTAACATTAGGGAAACTGGTTTTGAAGCCCTTACACAGGGCTTTTCATCAGCCTGAACAAATTGTCTTTTGATTTTAACAAGTGTATATATACAGATTTTTGAGAAAATAGCCAATCGGTTTTCCAGAATTCAAAATAAAACTATCACAATTGGCTATTTTATCAAAAATCCATATAATATATATATACATACACTTGTTATAATCAAAAGACAATTTGTTCAGGCTGATGAAAATCCCTGTGTAAAGGCTTAAAAACCAGTTCCCATAATGTAAAGTATTTGAACTGTTTTTAATATATTTTTTTAAACCAAAATGTGTGTTTCTTAAATTTTATTTCAATATATTGTTAAATATATCATACAGTGGTGGTCAGAATTATAAGGACAACTGAAAATTGCACAGAAAAAAATTATTTGCGAAGTAAATAAAGTGAAATGTATACATAAAATGCCTTTTTATGCTAGAAATCATTGTAGAATGCAAAACATTGGAAAATGCAAAATTTGAATGTTTTGCCATATTTAACAAAAAAATGTCGTTGAAAAAACTGGACAAAATTATAAGGACAATGGATGTTTTGGCCTGAAACACACTAATAATTAATAATCTCCCCCTTCTTCTCAATCACTTTTATCAGTCTTGATGTCATAGAGTTTGACAGTTCCTTCAGAACGTTTTTAGAAAATTTTTTCCCAAGCTTTTTCAATGGAGGACAAAGTTCTTGCTTATTTTGATATTGAATACAATTTTTGTATATTTCGTGTGGCAGAATACCCCACAGATTTTCCATTGGATTTAGATCTGGGCTTCTAGCCGGCAAGTCAAGTAGTTTCACAAAATTAGCATCAAACCATGCTTTCGAAGTTTGAGAAACGTGTACTGAGGCATTGTCCTTCTGGAACAAAAAGTCTCCACTCGTAATTGACGGTGCTTCTGGTAAAAGATTATTGCCCAATATATAAATATAACTCTCAGAATTCATTTTGCCCTGCACAAAAACTATTGGAGTAGTTCCGCCAGTTGCGAAACCTCCCCAGACCAGCCACTGAGCCACCTCTAAATCTATGGTTTGCGAAAATTTCTTTTTCTTTACGGAAATCATACCAGAAGTTGCGAAAACCATCTGGTCCATCCAAATTAAACTTTTTCTCATCAGAAAAGATAACATCATCGCACTTCTTTTTCATCATTGCAAACTCCATCCTCAGTCTCTTATGAACTTTTGTAAGAGATGGTCGTGACATAAGTTTTCCATAATGAACCTTTTTTTCTTTTTTAAAACATGTCGAACAGTTCGAACACTGCATCTTAAGTTTAATTCCCGTTTAATTTCCGTTGATGTTTGTTTTTTGGAGCAAGCTCGCCTTATTATCATTCTTTTCACACGCACAGAAATAGAAGATGGCCTACCTATACGTCTTTGCCGTCCATATTTTTCAGGATTTTTAAGAAAATTATAAATAACCGTTCTCGATCTATTCAGCTTTGTCGAAATTTGATGTACAGTAAGTCCTGAACTTTTAAAAGCAACCACTTTCCCTTTCTAAAACTCCAAAAGTTTCGTACCTAGTGGCATAACTGAAAAAATAGAATACGACGTTCGCAATCTCTTACTATGCATTTATATCATCTGGGAGTGCCGTGTGCAGAACAAAAAACATGCAAATTTTGCTTTTAGAACACACAAATATCATTGTCCTTATAATTTTGTCCATATCACAGGGCTGTCTAAATCCAAAATACATTTTATGAATATGAATTTCCCGTATATTTCCATAAAAACTAATAAAAAATGCTGCATTTATCGTTGGTTTCCAGCCATAAAATTTGCATAATTTTCCGGCCAACTGTAACTAAGTTTGGCGATTTTTTTCCCTTGTCCTTATAATTTTGACCACCACTGTATATGAAAATCAGTAAAACATGAATTTTTTCCTAAAAGCTTATAAATTTCATTCATTAGTTTCCTGAGTTTTTACATTTTATTGATTTTAATTGCAAAGGATTTTTTTTTAAGTAAGTGTATTCATTTGATTTTTTTTTTTTTTTTAAAGTTTGAATTTCAGAACAAGTTGTGTAATATTTCTTTTCTCTTTTTTTAGATATGGAGTTGTGAGTTTTGCTTTGGTATTTTCCATTTGCCATGCATTCAAAAATGGTCAAAAGACAGTGTGATGTATCAGCAGGAACAGCAATTGCAAAATAACACATCTAAACCGATTACTTGGTTTTGGTAGGTATTTTAGATTAATTTTATGTTGTTGCTATGACTTATGGAGAAGAAATATACATACAGTTGACTCACGATACAATACACCTTGATATATTGCATTTTTTTTTACACATAACTGATGACAAAATTCAATTAGCTTTGGTAATATACACTGTCCAGCCACTTTGTTAGGTATATCGCTGCTGTGCGCACAAATGCTGTGTCTCACAACAACTTTTCAAGCTGGTAGGGGCAGTGTCATGGTGTGGGGGATGTTTTCCTAGCACGTGTTGGATCCATTGATACCTCTGGAGGAACGTCAGGATGGTAGAGCATACCTAAATATCGTATCTGATCAAGTGCAACCGTACATGTTAACAGTTTATCCTCATGCAGGTGGCTACTTCCAGCAGGATAATGCGGTGGTGCACAAAGTCCGCATCACTGTGGGATGGTTTGAGGAACATGACGATGATTTTTCCTTGCTGAAGTGGCCCTCTCAGTCCTCGGATCTCAGCCCGATTGAAAATTTGTGGGATAAGCTGGAACAAGGTGTTTGCTACAGGCCTGTATCTCCATCAAATCTTCAAGAACTGCATGACACACTCATGTCTGCATGGTAGACAATATCTCAACAACGTTTTCAGCATCTTGTAGAATCCATGCCTCGACGAATTCAGGCTGATTTGAGGGCTACTGGAAGCCCAACACGCTACTAGGTAGGTGTACCTAATTAAGTGGCCGGACAGTGTATGTTTTAAGATATTCTCTCAATATCAAAGATCTGCTGTCGTTTTTTTTTTTCATATTTTTTTAATAAAGGTTCCTGTATTTTCTGGCATAGAACTAACTTACAAAAATTGCACTGATTTAATATTTTTAATATTAATAGCCTTTTTATTAAATTTATAACTTTCTTTAAGTAACTCAGTCAGCAATTTTTGAAAAAAAAATTGACATAAAATAGAAAGCTATGAAATTGATGTGTTCAACTGTTTTGATGTCAATTCAGAAATTTGAGTTTTGTCATTAATATGATTGAATATATGATGGCGTCATGGTTCTCCACCACAAAAAATATCTGTTAACTTATTAATTTTCTTATTATTTTCATCTTTAATGTTCACTCCAGTCAAAATAAAGCAATCCATCTTTCGTATATAACAGTTGTTTTATTTTATTAATAAAATTACAGGTTTTACAAGATTTCATTTTAGTCCATATCAATCCTTCTTGTTTCTCATCAGTGACAATGAAGATTCGTAGAATGGCCCAACATAGTGTACATGTAAATAAGCTTAATGTTCTTATTTTCCATTCTTAAGTCTATTTCTCAAAGTTCATAAATCTTTAAACAAACAGAGCTGAGAAATGTCAAAACTGTCATCAACATCAGATTACCTATTAGAAACATCTTCAAGGTTTTGTATACTATTCTTGTAGTTACATTCAGTCAACTCTCTCTCTCTCAGTGTATCTAATATCACTTCTTTGAAAAAAAACATTCAAACTAATTGCCAGGAAGGTATCTTTTGCATATCTGATTTTAATACAAAATGATTAAAATGTTTTTATTGTTCCATTCTCTCATTGTCTTCAATTTCAGCCTCTTTTTGTTTGCAATGATCTGGGCTATCAGTGTAATCACTTTTGAAAAGAATTAGTTTATTAACAAACTAGAATGTATGGATGGTAATGGCACTTCATTGCAAGAAGAAGTGGCATCCATTGGGTGTGTGTGGATTGATGAATAAATGCAGGAAAGAGTGAATAAATTTGCAAACATTTGGATTATTCAGATTAGTTTGTCTGTCCCAAGAACAACAGTACGATATTACTTACTATTGAAGATATTACTCTTATATAGAGTGAAGAATTAGCTACTGTGCAGCTGGAAGAAAGATTCATTTGACCAAATAGAAATACAAGTATCAGAAGTTGACATTATGGTCAACGACTGACTTTAAAAAATAATTGTAGTAAGATATTCATATCCCAAACCAAATAATGCTAACAATTAAGAAACTTTTATTCTCCTTACCTACATGATTACAAATTCATGACTTTGACAATTACTAAAAGCATAGGTGGGAAAAATAAAACATTTTGGTGCCTTTACAGCACCTTTGTTTACATGCAAAGCACAACAAACTGTATTGGTCACACTTATCAGTCTTCTTTGCTAGCAGAAGAAAGTTTTTGAATCCAAAAATCATGTAAAAACAGCCACAACTACTTAGGTACATTCCAAATTTAACAGGATTTAACCCTTCAAGTTGGTAAGATGTATACGTGTACGTTTCCATGTGTTTGTCTCACAGCCAGTTTGATGTACAGGGATGCATTCTCTGCAGGGATAGCTAATTGGGTAGATAATCTTATATAAATTTCGAATTTGTCTTCATACAATTATCAATTTATAAATTTTCAGTTACATTTGTGAATTTGAATTGAAAGTATATAAAGCTTCATTGTGCTTCATTCAGTTAACAAGAACTAAAGTCTTTTTTGTCAAAGACAAACTTTAATGAAAACTATTTTAAATCTCAAAATAACATTTTATTTTATCAGTCCAAAATGCAGGTTTGAATATCTTCAAAGTAAAGCACCAAAGAAATATTTTTGCTTTTGTGGAAAACAAGAAAATCCAGTGAGTGATCCTTGGAATTTGCCTCATACATGTGGACAGATATGTGGAAAACCTTTACAGCCACAGTGCGGTCACTTTTGTTTGCTGTTGTGTCATCCAGGTACGCTTCTTAAATAATTACCCAAATTCTTGAAAAAAATCTGTGTTATTTTCCTTTTGATTTAGTTATAACATTATCTATTGAAAAAGACAAAGATTAAGACCTTTCTTAAATATTCACTTTGGTATCAACGTTGTAAATAAGTTATTAAAAATCTACAAAAAAAAAAATTAAAAAATAAATAAATTAGACCTTGAATAGTTGGACACAAGTTTAAGGGAAAGTGAGTAGTAAATTAGTTTATTTTAAACAAAATTTTGTTTAACTATTCTTTGTTTAATTTATTTATTTCATTTTATTTTATTTTTCAATTGTGTCATTACATGACACAATTAAATATAATTAAAAGAATATTTCTTTATAAATTCTCATAATTTTTTTAACTTTTATTAAAACAGTGATATCTAATAGTTGATGTTCAGCTTTGTTAATTGAGAAAGAAGAAACGTAAGAATAGTTTCTGCCAATTGTTACAATGACTTGTAATAATTCCATAAAGAAACAGAAAATAACTAGTTAAATTTCTGAATCTTTAATGCTGTAATTATTTCCTTTCTTAAATGGTTATAGTTCTTTTCAACGGACTGATAACTTTTACATTTCAGTTTTTCTTTCTTTCTTTTTGTTTACACTAATTTGAATTTGAGGAATTTGCCTGATTTAGAGAATTGGAAGTGTTTATCAGTTTTGTTTTTTTCCCTTCATCACAGGTCCGTGTCCTCCGTGCCCAAAAACAGTGAAAAGTGATTGCTATTGTGGAAAACAGAAGCAACAAATCAAAAGATGTAGTGCGAGGGATTGGTCTTGTGGTCAGTCGTGTAATCGGCAGTTATCGTGTAAACAGCATAAATGCACTGCTGTTTGTCACTCAGGTATAAAAATAAGAGTTTCAAATCATTTTTTCTTGGTATATTCAATTATTATAAATTTTAAAAAGTAATTTACATGATGATCTACATTAATTCTAAAAGTTGTTCTTTTGTTTATTAAAATATTATTATTGTTTAGGAGAATGTGAACCATGTCCCAGGCAAAGCAAGCAATCATGTATTTGTAAATCACAGCAGACTCTTAGGCCTTGTGCTAGTCCACAGTGGCAGTGTGAGAAGGTGCAGTACTAGTTAGTTTAAAATCTAAGTGACGTTTCTCAATTTTTTGAAGCTAAAATTATCTCCCCTTCCCCATATAGTTTAACATTTCTATTAATTATTAGATCTTGTTCTGTGAAAGGCATTCATCAATGGAACTTAAATTACAGATATTATCTTCATTTTACCAAGTAGAAAGCTTTCATCAAAGACTGCTATCCAAGGACTAGCATTTGGAAACAATTGCTCCAAATGACCTTTACTTTTCTCACATAAAAATTGAGAAACACTAATCTATTCTTTAATTATTATCATCATCTGTTGTTTCCTGAATTCCCTGGTCTTTTTTATATAGATATGTCTAGTATTTATAGAAAAGTGTTACCCTCAGTATTTTTTTTTCCTTATGCCATAAATTTGAACTGTAATGTAGAAATACCTTCATTTTCTTATTAAACATTTTTCTATCGGCTCACTTTTTGCCTACACTAACTTCTGCAATGCCATTGCTGGTAATTCACATTTTGTAAATTTTCTCTTTGATTTTTCCTGTAGTCCTCCTTTTTATGATTTCATATTATCAGATTAGTTAAAGTTAGATGCGTCTCCTTTGACTCCATCTTTGCAAATAGCTCAAATTCTGCTTTTTCTTATAATCTATCAAATATAATCATAGGTTATTTAAGATTATAATTTAGAGTTTTAACTTACTACACTAAGATATTGCAAGAAGGTAAGAACATGTTTTGAGACTTGAATTCAGGAGCATGTTCTACCAAAAGCATCAGGAACTTCTAAATATGACTGATTTAAAGTAAAATTAAAACTTAATTATATGCATTGTTAATAATATGGGCTTAGATAAAATTTAGTTTTCATGGGACCAATTTTGGAGCTCCTGATTATCCACCAAAATTTTAGGGGAGGGGCATAACAGCTAAATAGCATTTCTTCTACCTTATGGATGTCTTTAAAATGATTGAAAAATTGAGAAACACTGATCTATCAATAATTATTATAATCAATTATTCTATTTTTTTTCAACATTTTTAAAAATTATAATTCAAAAATTTATTTTTAAATTTAAACAAAATAAATATTTAAAATTTAGGAAGTAGATATTAAGTTTAAAACAAAATAAGTAATGTAAATATTTTAATGTTAGATTACAGACAATAAAACTGTTATCTGCTAAGGTATTTGTCTTACTAACTAACAGGTGTGCAGAAAGAAATTGGACTGTGGAAATCATAGTTGTGAAGTTGTATGTCACGATGGCCCCTGCCCTCAGTGTCCTAGAACTGGTGAAAGAAGCTGTCCTTGTGGAAAATCTAAATATGTTCTACCTTGTACTGAAGACACTCCAACGTGTGGTGACACTTGTGACAAAATGCTAGAGTGTAAATTTCATTATTGTGCTCACCGTTGTCATACTGGCCCCTGTGGCACTGTACGTATATTTTTATTTTTGGCTTTTATTTTCTTAATTATACTAATAACAGAACAAATGGATAAGTGCAGGGTGTTACAAAAAAAAAGCAACTGGAATATACTAATTTTGATTAATTATTATTAATAGACTCATAAAAAATATTTAATAGTGGCTATCTGTGATACTGCATTGCAATATGTTCCACATATGTCTCATCATAACATAGTTGATCAATTGATCATTCTGCTGTTCACAGCAAAACAGTTTGTGGAAATCTAATTCAAAATATCAGTAATGAAACATATGCATGTTGAGCAGTACAGAACACTAGCAGGGAATATTTGAATAAAATTCACTGTGATTCCTTGAATTGTAGTAGAAGTATAAAAAAATTAAGTACGTTAAGGAATCAGGAACCATCTGTTTCAACAGTTTCAAATTTCTTTCATGGGTCTAGATTTTATCCTAAATTATTTCAATGCTTGTTTTTCTTAACTTAGAATGTTATTGTTTTGGCATAACATTAACATGTGTGACCTTTACTTTTATACCTTTGTATTTGTTGTGTCATATGATACACCTTGTTAATGAAGAAGGATCCAATGACATCAGGAGATGACAAAGAAACCAATGACATAGCTCAGTGTCTTCCAGTATCTTTGTATCATTTTTCCATCCAAACAAAAACCAAAAAAAAAACAATTGTTTTGTTTATTATTATGCTCATGTAACAGCTCAGAGCATTGTCAGATCCCCAGTTGTTGTTAATAGAATAAGTTCTTTTAGAATTAGCCCATATAGCATACTTTTATAAAGAGTATGAATCTGTTCTGTCACTGAAAAGCTTGCCTGCAGTTTGAGAAAGATTTGCATTCTTTGACTGCTGTTTTTTTTAATGTTGTTGTGGTGAAAAGGGACATTAAAACATCATCAAACACGTTCACTGGTTTCTGATTGTCAGTGTCTCTTATTTCCCTTTGTTGTTATCCTCAGCACATTTTGCCATCATAACAAAAACTATTGCTTCTGTATTACTTTGTTTTTGCAGGAGGCTTTTTGTGAAATTCTTTCTCAAGTGCTTCTCAGTGGTAGGCAAACATTTCCTCCAATCTGATAAATTTAAAAAATAAGTTGGAAGTTCTTAACTGCATCTTTTGACATGATTTTCTTCAACAGAAAAAAAAATAATAAATAAAATATTACATTTTTCTGGTACCATACCCTGTACTGGAAAATCAAAGTTAAATAATAAAAGTTAAAAGTTAAAGTGCTCCACGAGAAGCCTACACAGGCTTTTGGGGGTCGCAGGAGGTCAGGCTCCCAGCGTTTAAGACCAACGGGACGAAGTTGAGGTCGGGTGGTCAGCCTGACGCCCGCCCGCCTTTAACTCCCAGGAAAGAAACCCGGTACCCATTTTGCAGATGGCTGGGTAGACCCTAGGATCCATTTGGAGATGAAAGGAGCATGGAAAAATCCCCGCCCTCCGCCGAGGCCGGGAATAAAATAAAAGAATAAATAATAAGAAGATTTTTGATGTCATGAAAATAAATCTTTTTTTGTTTGATGCAAACATGGAAATAACTTGTAATTTATTAAAGAAAAGTTGAAACAATTCAGTATATCCTTCGTCACTCAATCTTATTAATGAAAACAAGTTCTATAATGTTTTTAAATAGTTTCTGCTTGATAACATTTGAATTACCACTAAATGAAACATTCATTTAAATTACAACTGAATTAATTAAAAGCATTTTATAATTTAATTTTTGTTGGAGTTTTTCTCCAAAAGTCTTAAAATAAAAAGTGTAAAACGATGAACATAAATTTTTGTTTCTATAAAGAATGTCTTTAATTCATTACAAAATAAATTGTTTTCAGTACATACAGAAAGCATTATATAACTTAATCTAACAATCGAAAAATAATTTTAATTATTTTTTATATGAAATTTATAGAGATATAATTTTATAGTTAACATTTATAACTGTTAAATCTAGTGTTTGCAGATGAGAACCAAAAGATGCCGTTGTGGTCATCGTGAAAAATCGCTCCCTTGCCACAAAGAGTATTTATGTGAAATTAAATGTAAAAATACCAAGGATTGTGGACGTCATTCTTGCAATAGGAAATGCTGTGATGGAAATTGTCCTCCTTGTGAACAACCTTGTAGTCGCACTTTAGGATGCAGGAATCACAAATGTAGCAGTTACTGTCATCAAGGTGTGTAGGAATTTCTTTTTCTTAATTTTATAAGGTAATGTTATAATCATCATTATAATCTTCCACAGAAAATCTGCCTAATGCCACTTCCTTAATTGCCCATTGGTTTCTGTAGCAGAGACAGGTTTAGTCTCATTGCAGCCAGAGAATCATTCCTTTTAGTCTTCCATTGCTCCAATAAAACTAGGGATGGACGGGATTGGATTTTTAGGTCGGGACGGGACG
This sequence comes from Thereuonema tuberculata, assembly GCA_023159025.1. Classification (NCBI taxonomy): domain Eukaryota; kingdom Metazoa; phylum Arthropoda; class Chilopoda; order Scutigeromorpha; family Scutigeridae; genus Thereuonema; species Thereuonema tuberculata. The sequence continues at coordinate 146,855,117 of JAFIDM010000001.1, read as the reverse complement.
GGATTTTTTTTTCCCTCCCGAAAATTGGGACGGGATCGGCAAGGGATTGTCCTTCCTTCAATAAATGGGAAATAGTTGTTCGGGTTTTAAAACTTGATATGGATAACAACAATAATAATAACAAACAAAAACATTTTTATGTCTGTCGCTAGTCGAAATCACGAAGGCCGTCGTCTGTTGTTATTGGTTTCGCAGTCGATCGCTAACGCTATGATGAAAACATTTTGTTGTTGATGTAATATTGGGAGGTAGAAGGAAAATAAATAGTCCAGAGTATTTCTCAATGATTTATTGTAGTTTTCAGTTGCCAGGATTAATAATCCCAGCATTATTAAGCCTTTTGTTGAATTTAAATAAATCGCGAAATCCCGTCCCAAAGAAATCCCGAAGTAAATCAAAACCCGCCCGATAAATGGGATTATAATTTTCCCGAAAATTTCCCGAAATATCGGGTCCCGTCCATCCCTAAATAAAACATCTACAAATTGCCATCTGCTAACATATTTGAGAAGTCCAACTGCTCCAATCTTCTGCATTCATTTGCTTCTCCATTGTCAAATTCTTTAATGATAATTGTTTTGCTATCTCAACAGAGATGTTCGTCTGTGCCAAATGTGACATTGTTGTTGTGATAATTTACTGTAAATCCATCTTTCCACTTTGCCACTGATCAGTTGTCCTGTGACAGATAGATAATCTTTTACTGACACTCGATGTTTTCCTCTGCTTTATGCCCCAGCATTATGTTTCCTTAGAAACCTCTTTCTCTCCTCTCCTCCTTTCTGGATTACACTCTCATTGCTCACTTTATGTCTCTGCTTCTTTTCATCTTCCCTTCACTCCTTTCCTAATGTAAAATTCGAGAAATGTGAAGGGTTCACTGTCCAGCTTGTGTTGGTGTTCCTGGCAATATCTTCAATATTTGATGAGTGGCCAGAGAGAGCTTTAATGGATTATCTATAAAAAGAACTCAGACTGTGAATCCTGTTGTTTTCACTATTAAAGACTCTATTCCATCTCCTCCCCCCACTGTAAACAGCATCCCTGACCTCTCTTGATGGGGAAAAACAAAAGGATTGGTCATTCCTGAGGCTTGTATAAATGCAGCACACCTCTCCTGACCAGGCAACTATGGGACAAAACACCCAGTCCACTCCTCCTAAGCAATATAATACTGAAACCTGAAGGGAACAGACTGATATGCGCATTGCACTGAAAGTGCAGACAATGGACATCGTGCCATGTGCAGTATCCGTCATCAAGACCCCTGTTAATTTCACTGATTTTTCAATTTCTCTGAATATAAGTCAATGTTTACCCCCTCAATCCAGCACCAGGATACTTGGTGACACCTGTTACATTGTCATTTTTCAAAAAGGGAGTTTATGTAGCAATTTCTTTGAAACATCCTCCTGAGGCTGACTCATCCCTTAATTTCAACAGGTGGAGGACAACAGCAACGGAACACTCTTTTTAGAGTAAAACCACCTAAGTCCTATTGCTCCACCACTTCCTGAGTGGGTCTATGGACTGTGCAGAGAACGCAAAGCCTTGCCGTGGCAACAAGACTGTGAAATGTGTCTCTGCATTGTTCGTTGCCTCCATACGAGGACTTTTAAAAGGAAAAAAAAATACTTGCAAGTGAATCCTCCTTAGGTTGCAACCTGTCAGCGATTGTGTTTGCTCTAGTGATATAGTTACTCGTGTTCAGAGTTCACCCAACTCGTCTCCACATCCCTCTGATGCTCCACCACCACTTGGTCGTACATGCTATTAATTTTTCTGGTTTGTTTGTTTGTTTGTTTTCCTTCTCATCCCAATAATCTCAATAAATTCTTCTCGTAACCCTTTATCTGAATCTACCTCACAATCTTATTGTGACAGCTCGGGCCAAAGATGATTTCTGATAGCCTGATCTAACTTTTCCACAGCATTTCCCACTTCCAACCACCTCCTCCCTTACCTATCTTCCCTTTACCCCTGTGCTTGTGGTTTAGATTGGGAAATCACCCGATGGCATGCTATCGATAGATGGCCAACAACAATTTTTAACAGTTCCATATTTGTGAATTTACTAAGAACAAGAATTGAAGACTGCTCTGGAATAAATAAAAGCTATGTAACAAATTATTTTAAGTTCAAAAGTGATTATTTTATTATTAAAAGAAGAATGTTTTCAGATATTAGAAGGACAAATATATCACTCACATTTAGTATAAGTATTAATTTTCTTTGTTGTACTGACGTGGAATAATGCTTTATTTTAAGCTTGATCTTCCTCATTTTTGTAGGTCCATGTTACCCTTGCCCCTTAACAGTTGAAATTTCATGTAACTGTGGTGCTACAAAAGTCACAGTGCCCTGCGGAAGAGAAAAATCTACCAAACCACCAAAGTGCTCAGAAACTTGCAAGTAAGTTGTACATTAATATAGTAGCAATAGGTTATCCAGTGCTGCTTAGGGCAGTCTAAGAAAATGATAAAGAAAACATAAATATTTATCTAATTTCTGTGGTATTTAGTTTGATTAATGCAGAGACTGTGAAACATATCTTAGTCTATTGTAAAAGAAAAGAAGCTCCTAACGTAACATTTTATCGTAGAATATTTTATCTAAGAAATTTCTTTTCTTAAATAAAACATTCTATTTAAAACTTAAAAGAAATTCAAAATATAAAAATTAAGTCAATTAAACAATTGGAATTAAATCGATATAAGCACTGTATGGCTCAAAGTATTCTTTATAATTATATATATAAGCCACTACATGTTGTTCATTTGAAAAGCAGTAAATTTGTACCATAGTAATTGATTTAATATTTAGCAGCAAGATATTAGCATATCTTAGCAAAGTTACAGCAGTGTCATCTAATGATAAAACTTATTTGTAATTCTCAGTGCTTTACACAGTGTTGTTGCTTGTTTGGTATCTCTTGCTCTACTAAAATTATGTATGTTGTTATTTCCTTCATTTTTCAGAATTCATTTTTCATTTTTTTCTTGCCATTTGCTTTCCAATCTGAACTGTAGGTCTGTTAATATTTTTTTAATTATTATTTTATCACTTTTATTAAACTTCATATGAGATTGGTAAAGTTTTGGCAATTTTTGATGCCCAAAATCTCTCTCTAGCACTCTGTGCAGAAAACTTCCTTTCATGATTTCATTGTATCTTCTCCTGAGTAGCATTAAATGTGATTCAACCATAGAAAGAACCTTCATTAAACCAGCAATGCTATCAAGCAACAAACAATTTTTAACATTCAATGTTAGTAGAAATAGGTTTATTACTTTGATTATTCTTAAAGTGTCCCACTATAGGCTGATGCAGGCCCTTGGGGTCGCGGGAGGTAAGGCTCCCGGCACTTCATGACTAATGGGACTACGTTGAGGTTGGCCCAATGCCTGCCCGCCTTTAACTCCCAGGAAAGAAACCTGGTACCTATTCTACAGAGGGCTGGGTAGGCTCTAGGACCCTATTGAGGAGAATGAGCGTGGAAAAATCCCCGCCCTCTGCCAAGACCGGGGATCAAAGCCGCCAGCCACCTCCAACCTAGATTATTTTTGATTATTCTTATGCAATTAATAATTTGATAAGAAGTCTATTCACATTTTTTTCTGTTTCATTTCCCTATTCACTGAAAAACACTTCTCATGTAATTTATATGAAAGGGCTTTGTTAGTTAAAGAGTTGATTTCTGGGAAATCATATTAGTAAAACAACAATATTTATCATTTTTATATTTTAAGCATATTCCATAATTTTCAATTTTATTTTAAATTATTCATTTTTGTTGGAATATTCACAGAAAATCCCCAGACTGTCATCATCCTTCTCGGCTGCCACATCGATGCCATTTTGGTTCTTGTCCACCTTGTCGTCAGATATGCAACAAAGTACTTCCTAGATGCAAACATATCTGTCCATCGAAATGCCATTCTTCTGTCCTAGTCAAAGTGGAAACACAGCAGGTGATATTGTTATAGTAATAAATAATTTCTATTGTTAAATAGTTCTTCCAAATAATAAAAGTGTCATTTGATTGATTTAAGGATTTCCTACCTGATATAAAATGTCAGAGAAGTAATGTATACATGTTTTTAAGGAGAGAAATGAATTTGTAGGTCAACATGCGGAAGCTGTAATTGAGTAGTTTTCAAGCTTAAGTATAAAAGCTGTCCGTATATATTTGAAACAATATGATGAAAACGCATTTGCTGACTGAATATTTTGATTTTATTTTTTTCACTATGAAATTAATTAGCTTTCAACTTTTTCTTTGTCACCTCCTTCCTATGAGGGCTAATGCTATAAGAAACAATGGTTACTCCATTTTCATAATAGAAAAAGTATGTTGGAAAGGGAACAATGTGATACAATTAAGACACAATTTCACCAATGCATTTCTCCATTGTAAGTGTAATATAGCATCATAATATGTCTCATTTTCTTACAAGAAGTATTTCGTGTGCTTTTAATGGAAGTTAATTTCAAAGTCTCAAATACAATTTTTTTAATAGGATTATTGATTACTGTATCTTAATTGATACATGAAAAAAAAATATTAAAACATTAATTTTGTTTCACTAAAGCATGAAAATGAAAAAGGTTTAAGTCTGTCTATTTTAGCATTAAATTATATGAGGGTTGTTCAATAAGTAATGCAACACATTTTTTTCCTCGGCTAATATTTGATGAAAAAAAGTGAAAAAAAGTATCTTCAAACATTCCTGCACTCAAATTGTTTCATCATTCTCCACTGTGTGACAGCACTGTAGGTAGCATGCAAGATGGCGTCTATGAATGAGATGCGTTTCAAACAAAGAGCAGTTATTGAATTTGTTTTGGCAGAAAAGGAGACCGTCGTGACGAATATTCACAATCACTTACAGAATGTCTACGGAGACTAAGCAGTTGATAAAAGCACTGTGAGTTGTTGGGCAAATCGTCTGTCATTGTCGAAAGAAGGAAAAGGGAAGCTGTCTGATCTCCCATGCTCTGGCCTTCCGCACACAGCTGTGACTCCTGCAATGTTGCAACGATTAACTTAGAAGCCTATGGGAAGACTTAATACTTTAGGGTTGTACCCTTTGCTCCCCTGGTTTTCCCCACATGTCGTCCTGTTTTCAGACATTTTCAAAGCGTATGTATCACGAACACAAGCATAATTGGATAATTACTTTAGATCAGTGTTAAAGAGCTAATCTTTGTCTTCAAAATGGTATATTAGATTTTATTGTAAGTCTTATAACAAGCAAGAAATTTAGTTACAAAGGAGAGTTAAAATTAAGAAAAAAAAAAGATATATCTATTAGAAAAAAATTTCAGAATATGACATATCAGAAAAAAATAATATTGAGCAATATAAAATTATAATATAAACAGTATAAAAATGTAGTCATTTCAATATGCTTTCAAAACACTATACACAGGCTTCCAAAACATGTTCAGACATTGTTCCACTTCTGTGATTTCCGTCGAGATTCTACGATATATTATCGACAGTAAACCCCACCTATTGGAGTTAAAAAAAACAAACAAACAAACTTCTCCTGCTCCATGACACTGCCAGACCACACTCAAGTCTGTATACCTGTGAGGAGATCACAAAACTTCACTGGACCGTTCTCCCTCATCCACCCTACAGCCCTGATCTCGTACCTCTACCTATTTGGACCTCTAAATGATGCACTCCCGGGAAGCAATATGGCAACAATCAGGAAGTTCTTGACACAGTTAGAAGTTGGCTGAAGCACAGACCAGTTGAATGGTACTGTCAAAGCATACAAGCTCTGTCATCTGGACGCAGCAAGAAGTTGACTGAGACAAAGACCAATTGAGTGGTTCCGGCAAGGCATACAAGCTCTGACATTTCAGCAGCAGAAGGCCATAGACTTGAATGGAGATTATATTGAAAAATAGTTTTTTGTAGCTAAAGAATTGAGAAACAAGGTGATGTATTTAAAACTGTAATAAAACAAATCTACTTTGAGACAAAAAAATGTGTTGAACAACCCTCATATAAAGTTTAAAAATTTGCCCATTTTTTGGTGTCTTTTCTCCTTGTGTTAACTTATGCTTCTTACATTCCTTTTCAAATATATTAGGAATTGGGTAATGGAAAGTATGAATTGAGATGTAAATAACATTCTTTGGTATTATTCTCCTCTCTCCTTTCATATGGAAGAAATATCAACCTTCTCCATCATACTTAAAAAAAAAATGAAATTGTTTAAACATGATAGTTGTTTTTCTATTTTTGATGACAAAAATTTCAACTGAAATTTAAATTAACTGCAGAGGGAAATGACCTAACGACTCTTCTTGCACAAGATATAGCTTTGCGAACTAAATGCCATTGCTCAGATTATATTAGAGTAGTGACATACAATGCTATGTATCTATATTTAATATAAGATATCATTGCTTATTTTAGTTGTCATAATATTAAAGCAAAGTACAATAGTAAATTTATGTGAAAAAGCAAAGGATTAAATTTTAAGCAATCAATTAAGAAAATTAAGTTAATTAATGGAAAAATCTTAATATGGAAAGCAGCAATTGAATTAAGCTGAGCAGCTGCATCATGCAGGTTAACATATAGCCTACCAAGAATCAGTAGATAGCTGTTCTGAAAAGGAACTATTTGAACTTGGAGAGTTCATCTAAGGAAACAGCATTATACTCAGCTGATTGATAGCTGCAACATAAGAGTTCACATAGAAGGAGAAGATGAACCATGAAGTTGGCACATTACTCCACTGGTTTAACTTCAATCTCTAGAAAAGACAGTGAACCTACAAAATAGTAACTGGACAAAGAAAATCCACTAATTCTTGTGGCTCTGTACCACAGACATTCAGAGGAAACTGGTCCTAGTTGACAAATGTCCAAAAATATGAAACAACTGTGTGAGAATAATGAATACATGGGGTGCATTTCATTATTACAGTAGAACCCCGATTATCCGAGTTTCCGCTTTAACCGAGCTACTTCTAGGATTTTTTTTTTTTTTTTTTTTGGTTCTATATTTTTTATTTTTAAAGCTACCAATAAAAATTCTGAACTTGATCTCACAAACCCTCAGGAAAACGAAAGAGAATTCGCAGAATATTGGTCGCAATTAATCTTTGTTCGACTAGTCATATGACCCCTTGTTCGTCTAGTCATATGACCCCCCCTACCTGGATTCGGGAAATGGTTTCGACTGATCACCTCCCTGGAATTGGGAAATGGTTTTGATTGATCACATGATTCCCTCCCTGGAATCGCGAAATGGATAATCGGGGTTCTACTGTATATTTGTTATAGTGAAATGACACCAGTTTAATGACATTATTTAATGACATCAGTTGATTAAAACAACATCCTGAAGATGAATATTTTGTTGTATTTGTATCTTGGACTTCTTATTTTTTGAAAAAAAAAAAAAAAAAAAATAAGAAAGAATCTAGATACTAAAAGTTAAACTTTCAAAAAAATTACAGATATAGTGTGTTAAGAATAAGCTAAATTTTCTTTTTTTTCTTTTTTTTTTTTCCAGAAAAGGCAAGGCCCTTGGGAGCCAAAAATTGCACCCACATTCCAAAAAGTGTCTAAATCTTGCCCATGTTGTTTAGTTCCTATACCAATTTCCTGTATTGGAAAACATGAGGTAAAAACTACACATCACCTTTGTTTACCATTTAATTTCTAATGAAGTTCAATAATTAATTACAGCTTTTCCCAAACATTTACAGCTGAGGACCAGTATTGATCAAAAGTTTCATTTGAGATTTGGCTCCTCACAAAATTTCATTTTAAGTTGAAGAAAATGCAATATCCTATCTGACCCTCAAACCCTATAAACGGAAGGTTGCAACACTCAAACGAACAAATTAAAAAAAAGAAACTGCTATCAGCGTTTCTAGAATAAATTCAAAAAGGCCAGACTATTGAAACTGTTAAGAGCATTAAAAAGATTTAATCGTAGGACCAGGTTTTGAACCGGACATGCTGGTCATTTCCAAGTGCAAAATCAGCATGGCACAGACTGCTTAATAACAGAAATTCAAATGACTGGTCTGTGAGTGGATCCTTCCCCATCTCCCTTGGATAACAATATCATCCATGTCACTACCCCTTTCCAGTTATCACTTGTTTCCTGTTCTATGAAACAAACTGAAGCCGTTAGGCTTCTTGTTTACATTTTCTATCTTGTCTACCCTTGCTTCAGCTTTCAATATAAAGAAAGGCAACACTCAATCGAATCCCAGAGGGGTGGTGGTTTACATTATTAGTTACAAAGGCTTCAATTACAGATATATTGGGGAGACCTGCCAACCAATCCTGAAACGGTTAGCCCAGCATGTTTCGATGCTAAGATCAGGTGATTTTAATTATTCACATCTGTGATAGCTGATACTCCCCTGTACTCGACATTCCCCAAATCCTTCATTTTGAATCAAACCATTTCATCACAAATTTATGTAATGAATCGCTCATGATATTAACTGATCCCCATTGCTACAACAACTCAATTTCAGTCAGAGTCATTTATCAATATGGATTTACTTTATAAGATAAAGATCTTACTAATAGTGACCACTAACAACTTGTCCAACTCTCTTTTAGAGCCCCTACCTCGGTTTTGTCTTATTAATTTATTAGGCAATCACAACCCTCATTTCATCATTACATCAGTGTCCCATGATGCCCCTTGTGATAGAACACCTTGCAATTTACATTGCCGTGATTTTTATTTCCAACCAAGAACTCTCCATTTCCTGTTTACACATTCCAGTTTCCTCTCTCCACCACCAGATGTCTCCACCAGAAAGGCAACCCATCCCATCACAGACCTGTTATTATTTGATTTTCTGTTATAAGCAGCCTGTACCGTGCTGATTTTGTACTCGTAAACGGCCAGCATGTACTGTTCGAAACCTGTTTGTATGATTTAATCTTGTTAATGCTCTTAATATTTTAAATAGTTTGTATGTCTAGCCTTTTTGAATTTATTCTAGTAACTTTACACACTTCACTATAATCAACTTTCTTGTAATTCACAATTTCAAGGGGTGAAAACTAAGATCCAAAAATTCCCTATGAGACACCTAATTCCACCATTCAATTACAAAGGAAATGTTGACCCTATATTTCAGAATTTATTAGCCTATTTGTTTTAGTAAGTTTTCTTATTGTAGCTGTCTATATTTGTTGTTAAGTGTACAATTATTCAGCCAGTTCTCCATATCTCTTCAATATGGATAAATGAGTGTTTTCTTAAAATGTACAAAAAAATTAAAAAGCTTTGGGGAATTCAAGCAAAATACAGATCTTCCAAAAATAATTCCACCATTACTTCAAAAAAGTTGTCACCAAATTATCAAGCTCAGATAGTTACCGACTGAATTGCAAGACTGACACATCACTTAAATTTACCTAATCCATTGAGGGATTCTATTATTCCTTTTTTGATAGTTTGATAAGGCTTGTTAATAAGATTGTTTGATAGTTTTTATTAACCGAAATATCTCAATTACTATAAAACATAAAATTATCTTATTAAATTACCAAATTATATTGTTACTAGAGTTAATCCTAATATACAGAAAGAAAAATATTCTCTTTTTCATAATTTCAAAGCAATTTAATAGTGGAGTTAAGAACATAACTCCACTGTTGTAATAATTTTTTACAACACCCTTCTGGAAAGTAGTAATTAAACTAATTACTTCAATATTTCAACTAATATGCCCTTAAAAAAATCACTGAATAACATATTTTCTTCAATTTTCTCACAGGTATCTGATCTTCCTTGCTTTCAAGCCATTCCATATTCTTGCTCAAAACCATGCGGCCGTCCTCTTCTTTGTGGGAATCACACCTGTAGTCTCGTATGTCATGAAGTGGAGGAAAGTGTTGATCTAATGACAGTAAGTAATAATTACATTCCATTTTAAATATTCACTCTGTACATGCATTTTATGATTAATTTATTGGACTGACTTTCAAAACTAATCCATAAGACCTCTCTTAGAAATTAAAGTCATATTTCCATTCACACATCAGAGTTGTGCATTTGAAACATTCTTGCAACTTCTTGTTTGAAGATAATAAAGTGAAAATGAAATGTACTTACTTGATAGAAACAATATAAACCTAGGATAACTCCCAGGGTAAAAGGGTATTTTCCTACAATTTTGGAATACTTATTCCATCATTAGGGACGTCACAAACACTGAGGACAACACAAGACGAAAACACATGGTCATGGTATGGGATGGGTTAGCAATAATGATAGACATTTTCTCTACCAGTGACAGGATTATTGGCTTAAGTCGGATTATGGGGAAAGATTCAACTAGGAGCAGTGGGATAGTTTACTAATTAGCAATGGTTACAATAATTAATAATTATAAATTTGAAAATCACTGCTAAAGAAATTGTAAGCATTACTAATGTTTTCAAAATCTTAGAAAGTTTCTGTTGTTTATAACAATGCACAGGAATAAATAATTGATATAAATTTAATGTTAATATTAATCTAGCTATTTGGCATATCTAAAAATACTGAAAATAATGTGAAAAAAATTTTAAGCAGTCCTAATCTATAAAAAGTTGAAAAATAGTTTCATATTTAAAGTATTCAACTCTTCATCAAGCCACTCTTTTATCTTCTTTCTTTCTAGCTTTGAACTTTAAATAATAATAACAATAATAAAATAAGTGATATATGTATTATCCTACTTGTAGATCAGCAAGAACTGTGAGACTTGTGAATCCTATTGCCAGAAACCAAGACCATCTGGCTGTAGCCACAAGTGCCTCAGACCATGTCACAAAGACGACTGCTATCCTTGTAGACAGATGCTAAAAATAAAGTGTCATTGCCTTATTTCTACTTTATATGTGGAATGTAACAAGTGGAACTCAGCAGATAAAGATGGAAAATCAATCATGATGTCCTGCAAAAATCAATGTCCCAAAAACGTAAGTTTATTAAGTATGTGTTTGATATCTAAACTTTTTTTTGTTTTTTAATTTGACTCAGAAATAATTATAGTTTCATAATTTCCTTCACTTTCACCCATCACTTGATTTTCTATAGGAAAATAGGATTTTTTTTTTTGTTTGTTTCTTGTTACTTCTTTTCCTAAAAAAGAAAATTGAAGTTCCAAGCAAAATAACTATAGTTTCTTTCTTATGAAGCTTAAGTATCTGGTTTCAAGATAGCAGAGCTTTGTCATCATGTTTTTTGAGTTGTTTTTTTTCTTATACACTAGACTCTTACTAATCCGGCCATTCCTTGAATATGAATTTGGATATGAATGTTTTAATTTACAATTTAGTTTAATTTAGGGTTTGGTTAAGAGTGGATCAAGAAAAACATGTAACTTATTAAGTATTTGAAGAAAAACATATAACTTTTAAGTATTTGAAGAAAAACATATAACTTTTAAGTATTTGAAGAAAAGTATAAATAAATTTGCTTAAATTCAATATCTAATGAATTTTTGAATCCTTACTAAATTCCTGCATAATTATTTACTTCTTACACTAGATGTATTTTTTTTCTTTATAGATTGAATGTGGTCATCGTTGTACAAAAGAATGCCATGAAGGACCATGCTCATCAGCTTCAAGTTGCAAAAAGCGAATTACAGTTCGATGTCCCTGCAAACGTATTAAAAAAGACATCCCTTGTGTTGTGAAACAGCAAAATAACACTACGGTGTCATGTGATAATATCTGTGAAGAAATAAAGACTAATCAGTTAAAGGTATTTTTTTAATTATAATAAAAATATTACAACTTTATCTAGTCATTATCTTATACTGCAAATATTCTTGGATTATGAATATATTAAATTCCATTATTCTTTTGCAATAGACATAAAAAGATCTGAAACAAATTACATTCAAAAGTGAAAACAAATCATATCATAAACAAATTGAAAAGATTTACCTAGATTTATGTTGTCTTCAAAGTGTCCAGCATAAGAAAAGATCCTTACGTAGGCTTCATACCAATGACAAAATCTACAAGGAATGGGATCCATAGATCTTTAAGACCACTGCAAGATCTTGAATGGCACCAAAGTAACAGTGATGTCGGCTTTAGTTGACCTTGAGGAGGGAGACAGAGGCCTCATTTACACCAGTGATATACTCATGGACAAAAAAATTAGCGCACCACAAAATAATTGAGGGATCGTAACGAAACTTGCAATGAAGGTACATGTCGGGGAGATATGCAAATGATTAGAAATGCAGCGTGATTGCGCAATACGTATAGCCGGTAGAGGGCGTTGAACATCGTACTCTGTGGAGTATAAAACAGGTAACCTAAGCTTGTTTGAGTGTGCTGAATCATTTACAAAGGAAGAGCTCAGGTAGACATGCCATTACGCCGTGTTCGAAGACAGTATACACAGTTGTCGCAGTTTGAGAGAGGGAGAATCGTCGGGATGATGGAAGCTGGGTGGTCAGCTAGGCGAGTAGCTCATCAATTAGGCCGCTCTGATTGTGTTGTGAGGAGGTGTTGGGACCAGTGGACCCGAGAGATGTCATGTACACGAAGACCAGGCTCAGGACGCCCTTGACAGACCAGTCGTCGAGAAGACCGCCACATAGTCAGAAATGCACGCGTACAGCCAACTGCTTCATCGGCCGCCATCCAGGCACAGGTAGCACCTTCACTAGGGGCCGCTGTGTCTTCTCGAACCATACGAAGGCGCCTGGCTGAAGGACAGTTGGTATCGCGGCGCCCATTACGTGTGCTGCCCTTGACGCACACCCATCGACGCCTCCGTTTGGAGTTTTGCCGCGCACGAGGAAACTGGACTGCAGCGGAATGGAACCAGGTCGTCTTTAGCGACGAATCCAGATTCAATCTCGGCAGTGATGACAATCGTGTTCGTGTGTGGAAAGCCCATGGTGAACGCTTCAATCCTGCCTTTGCTGTACAGCGATACACCGCTCCCACAGCTGGTGAGATGGTATGGGGTGCCATTCCCTACAATACACGGTCACCCCTAGTATTGTTCCATGGCACCATGACAGCCCAGTGGTATGTTCATGAAATCCTGCAACCACATGTGTTGCCACTCATGCAACAGCTCCCAGGAGCCATTTTTCAACAAGACAATGCTCGGCCTCATACGGCAAGGGTGTCACAAGACTGTCTCCGCACTGTTACTACCCTTCCTTGGCCTGCCCGATCCCCGGATTTGTCTCCAATCGAGCATATCTGGGATCATTTGGGACGACGAGTTGGGCATCCCACGAGTTTGAACGAACTAGAGGCAAGGTTACAGCAAATATGGAACGAAATGTCTCAAGACATCATACAGAACTTGTATGACTCAATGCCCGATCATATCGCATCGTGCATTCGCGCTAGAGGGGGTCCAACGGAGTATTAACTCCTCCGTTCTTTTGCCTTTTTCTCTGAAATAAATTATCCTTTTTCTTTGATTTTCTTATCATTTACTTATATCAAAGTAGTCATTACGTATGTAAATTTTCGTTTCATTTTGACGACTCCTTCTTGGTGCGCTAATTTTTTTGTCCATGAGTGTATATCACTGATCATGATCAGAATTTCCACTTGGCTATGGAGATCTTAGGATATTGCTACGTATAATGTAGCATAATATATTAAAATCTCATTATTTTATTCTCTGAGCCCTTCCAAAATTTTCAGTTATGGGTTATTTTTAAGGATAGTGTCTTCAAAGTTATCAGATAAGTAAGTAATTTGTTCCCATAGATTTGTTTTTGAATTGAATTGAACATTGTAATGGTATCTTGTGATAACAACTTCTATTCCAAATCTCTGAACCTAGTGAAATAATATTTAAAAGTTGCCATTACAGAAAGGATAAACTGAAATATTACATTATTGTA
>JAFIDM010000001.1:146764754-146829221 GCA_023159025.1 Thereuonema tuberculata | reverse complement strand
GGGTTTTTCCCGTACGGGTGAAATCGTATAATGTGCAAGCGGCCTTAGGCATGACCCTCTGTATCTCTGAGATACAGAGGGTCATGCCTTAGGACTGGCAATACTAGTAGTGCATATTTTAGCTCTAATTCTTGGAAAAAGAAGAATCTTAATCCGCGAGCGGAGAGGGGGGGGGGTCCCTCTTTCCGAGAACACCAAGGGAAAAAAGCAGCAATTTTTCAACCCCCTTCAGAGAATCTGGAGATAAAGACGGATTTTCATGGAAAAAAAAATGGAAAAGGCCAGAAAAAAAAAACGCTTGGTCCTTGATCGATCCGGTTAATTGGACAATCCGGTTAATCGGCGCTCTACTGTATCTGCTAAATACAAACTATAATTTTTTTATTTTTTGAAAAAAATAAAGAAATCTGTATTTCTTGCTTAAGTTGTTAAATTGTTACCAAATTAAATCGTGAGCTAATTAATAAATTGGCTGGAAGGATTAGTCTTCGATGTTTAAAACAATGAAATAATAAATAGAAATCTACCGAATTGCTTGTTAAAATCTTATAATAAAGAATTAGAAAAAAACCAGCACTTTGAATGCCTATACATTCATTGGAAACAAGTTGTAACTCCTGAAGCCTGAATTACAAGATGAGATTAATTAAAAACGACACCAATTTTAAGAAAAATAAACTGAACAACCAATTGCTCTTTTGAGTATTTTATTTTATTTTGGAAATTAATTTCATTATATTATACATTTAAAAAAAACTATTATTGTTTATAACAATAAAAAGTATAATAAACAAGCTGAATCAACAAAAATATCAGGTTATGAGTTACTGCAGGGTTAAACTTAAGATCTCTACACCAAGAATAAAAATGTTCTTAGGTTGAAAAATAATTCTACCTTAAACTGGCAATTCTTGCAATACAATAACCATATACCCTGTTCTCTAATTGTATTGTATATATTTAATGAAATGATGGCTTTGAAAGTAGGATGTAGATATGACAGAAGTATTTCACAAAATACAACACTTTCAGTCAACTGTTAAATAAAAATTTTCAATTAATAATGCAGACATCACCACAGAAATGTCAAGAACACCATAAAATGTAGACGTCATCAACAGAAAATGATTAAAAAGACAAACACTGTATTACCAAGCAATCATGGAATTTTAAAAAAGAAAGTTGAGCAATTGTTCCTATGAATGTTTTGTATGTATTGATTGTTTGTCTTCAATCCTGTTTTAATCATTTTCCTTCATAATTTATTGTGGAACAAAATACTCGGGTCATTTGCACTCTTTTAACTGAAAATTTTTATTTTGCAGATTCACAGAAATCAAGTCTTGACAAAAACTTAGCATTAAAACAAGTTTAAAGAGTATGAAAAATATTTAGATATATGAAGATGTGGTAATTAAAATGTATAGGATGGAATAAGGTATGGAATGGCAAACATAATCTCTTATTATATATCCAGTTTTAGAACTTGTTACAGTGGACCAACTTGTTTTACTGCAGATCAAAGACACTTATGTTCATCATTTTGTTTCAAATGAAGATGCATAAAGAAAAAAATAATAGTATCCAGTAATTATGTTAATAACATTTAGTATTATAGGGTTTTGTTGATTTTATAAGTTAATTAAATTACTACAAAAGCGAGAATTCTATCTAAAGATTATATGTTTAAGAAAAGAAAAAGCCTTTGAGATTCAGAATATTATTTGCTAAGTGGATCAATGCTCTGAAACCTTGGTTATTTTATAAACTAATTTTGGCTGTCATAATACTATATTGAAGCAGTTGTTTGAAACCTCAAAAAACTATTTTTTATTATTATTATTTTTATTTCACAGTGTTCACAAATTCATGCTTGAACCTTGACCCATCAGTTTCATTATTTTTTTTTTTTTTACCTAGCAGGGAAAATGAATTAAAAAAAGGAAAAAAATCCTGAAGCTTTACACATAATTATGATTAGGTGTGTTGTGATTTTATGTACTATGAAAGGAATTTGATAATTTTACTTTAATTAAAATTGCTGAATACATTACGCTAAATGATAAACAAATTGAGCACTATATTTTTATTAACATCTTGACATTGTTTGGGGAACATTAACACAATTACTTTGGACGGAGTTAGTTTTTATTTTTGTATTTGTTACAAATTTAGTGTGTATTTCATTAGAATTGTTTTTTAATATGGAGAGCCTTCTGTAATTCATCCTTGTTATTTTTCCAATCCTTTGTGATTTTTTTTTAAATATTGCACTCCAAAAGAATTATACAATGACTTCTGTAATGTGAAGTAGAAGCTTTGTAGATTGTGCTGAACAGCCACCTTAGATCTTCCTTATTTCAATTTCTGTTTTAACACCAAGTTAGAAGTTATGCTGTTTTTTACTAGTTCATCATTTGTAAGAGTCGATTTACATTTAATGTTTTCTTTCTTTTAAAAATCAAAATAATTTAAATTTCTTTGATTTATAAGACATCAGCTGAGCAATTGAAATGTGACGTAACATTGATGAAATATCTAAAGAGATTGTTATTTCTATGGCTGTAGCAGCAAAAATATAGATGCTTGTGCTGAATTGGAAACAGAATGTGTCACTGGTGGAAATCATGAATCATATATATTAACTATTTACAGAACACACTGATGATCTTACAGTGGAGCCCCATTGCAATATCCTATAAATTACATTAGAATAGTTGCTAAATTTAGTTATTCAGTCTTTTAATGCTCAATTAGTATAACATTTTAACCCAATGTTGCTCAATTCTTCTCATATAGAATTGAAATTGTAAGTGTTATTATGATTAATGAAAATATTTTAAATATAAAATAAAATAAAAGCTCTGGGACAAAAATTATTTAAGTTCAAAAGCATCGTTATAATAATAAATGGCAAGAAATTTTGCTTTTTTATTATGTAATACTGGAAAAGGAGGCAAGAGCTATTGTTTATATAAAAATTAATTTCAACATATGGAATTTTGTAAAAATAAAATATTTCTTTTTCTTAGGAAATATTCTTTTTCAGAAATGCTTAACTTCTAATTTTTGTGTAAAAAATACCAAACAAGTTGAATTCAGTATTGTTTAAAATATTTGCAAATTTATTTGCTTTGTTATATATTTTTAATTTAATGCTTTTTTTTATAAATAATTAAAATAGTCCTTAAAATTGGCTGGGGAAGTTATAAAGTTGTATGTATGTATCAATAATTCCAATAAAAATTGGAAGATAGGAAAATCACTCATGTGAAAGTTGAAAAATAATTCAAATTCGATCTACTGGCTATGAGCAAAACTTAGGGAAACATTTAAAAATAACAATACATAAATAGTAGTAAATAAACTTCTGAAGGCAATTCTTTTTAGATTTTGCTAATTTTCAGTTTCTTTTCCAAAATGTAACAGAATCTGAATAGATGGGAGAGCTACTGGCAGCTTTGGCTCAAGTTGTAAATTACTACCTATAATTTTTTTAATTTTGTGTTTCATTTGTAATTAATATTTTCACGAGATGGTAACTACTGGTATTCAGTAATACAATAAACTCCCAATTTCTGCAGAATCGGGTGGCGCAGCAATTGCAGATATGCGAATTCCGCAGATAATGCGAAATAGGACGAAAATCAACACAAAAATGTTTTTAACATGTTTTATTTACTTTCAAATGGCAGTATCTACATTATAAACAATTATTTTTATTTTATTTTACTTTATTTTCTTTCTTTTTAACAAAAAAAATCAGTTATTTGTCTGTTTTTTCGGGTCGAAACACGAAAACCCTCTACTTGGAGATCGCTAAATGTGCCTCTTTTATTGTTTACCTTATTCTAGATTTACAATTTTTTTTGTTAATTCTGTAATTTATTGTATAGTAAAAAAAATAGAAACAGGAGAGGTCCCTGGATAATCGGGAGTTTACTGTATTAGTGAGTAGTTCCCATCTCTAATCAGATATGATATATTATTCTTACATGCATTTCCATTCATTCAATGCAAAGAATAATGGCTTAGGACGAGATTCATATCGTAATTTTTCAAAAAATGTAAAAAAAAATAAATATTGTGGCTTTTATAAAACATTCACGATTTTAATATAATATACATTTTTTTTTAGTTATATGTATATCGAATAAATGGATTTTCATGTATAAATGCCTGTACAGACAGCAGAACATCTGTAATGGTCTATGTGAATGTTTGTATCTATATTTTTATGTTTATATATTTTTTATGCTTATCTCATTTGTATAATTATATGTAGTTTATAGTTTCGTGTATTTGATTTACAATCATTTGTAAATTAGAATTCAAACGCATGTAAAATTTCATAGAATCAATCAACAAAGGTTAACAGGACAAAAAAGAAGAAAAATCTAAAACAAAGTCAACACCAATTGGCACAAAAGAAATATATAAAAAAATATTCAATTATTATAACCATAAATACTACAGCACCTGTTGATAGGAAGTTATGGTTCCTAACAGGACTGAAATTGTAATCCCTTTAAGGAAATAAATAATAATAAAAAAATATCAGAATCACTGGGGAAATTTTATAACAGTACAATGATTTATTGAAATTTTTGTTAAGCAGCAAGCAAGAAAATGATTGTCAATAAAGTTTTAGGGTATATTAAAGTATATCTGAATGAATGAATTTCCCAAATCTCCTTAATACAATTGTAAATCATAAGCTCAAAATTATATATGGAGGGTTGATTCAAGTTTATCTGGTCGATTTCAATGGTGTGCGCTATCTCACATGTGACGCAGCATTGTTGCGTTCGAATCAGAGGAAAGTTGCTGCTGAGGAAGGTACCTGCAAAGGTCAAGATTAATGCTGCCTTTTACCGAGAGCATGTCCTGGAACCCTTGTATCGTGACGATATTTCCGCATTGTACGGTAGCATCAAAAGGAAAGTGTGGATTCATCAGGACAAGGCGTTGAACCATACAGCTACAGCGACCCAGCTGTACATGGCCAATACGGCGACTGAAACCGGAATACAAGCAATCCCATACAGAATGATTCCTGTAAAATTCCCCGATGTATCTCCAATGGACTTCTGTGGGTTCGGATTACTTAAACGGGCTCTGGGAACACGACGACCGAAAACAGTAAAAGGACTTTGCAAAGAGGAGTGGAACAAGATGCCCTTCATCTACCTCCAACACAGCCTTCTTCAATGGAAACTGCGATGCAGAGCCATTACCAGAATGTAGGGGCACCCCATTGAACACAGCCGGTGATGGAGAAAAGGGTTTTGCTAAGTCTATGACGTGATCAAAATCGACCAAATATATGTGAATCAACCCTCCGTACTCCACACAAAACACAACATGTATAAATTAAAAGTTCAAATTCAGAATGACAAAGTATATATAAAAAAAACAGTTCTTTCTTATCATATCACTAAGGTAATATACTTTATAAGAATGAAAGAAAAAAAATAAGAATGAAATCACTAAATATGCAATTCATATAGCTGACAATTTCTGTAAATTTCACGCAAAAAGGAGACTGTGAATTACAGTCATGTCCTCCAACATAATTCAGTTAAATATTTCCCAAAATTAAATTTAAGAGTAATATAATATCAGCAACTACCAGAATTAAACTGTGGTTACAAAAATTATAAGTAGATATAATGTGTAAATATAATTTTATAGGGATGTATTGTTGCTTTCAAAAGCAGAATAAAAGCTATCTTAAAGTAGGAAGGACTACAAGTGTTAATATTTCGATTACAATCGCAAGCTTTTGTCAAAGATCATAAAATTTTATATATTTTCTTTTTTCTTTATAAAAACTGCAACTATCAGGCAGAATTAATGTAATTGTTTGTGGATGCATGATTGTTCTTGATGTTTGTTTTTAAGTACAGTTCCTAGTGAATTTATGAAATTAGAAACAGATTTCATTAATATTTTCTCAATGGCTTTTATAAAATTTATGAATGGAATAGCACTTGTTAAGAAACTTCAATTGTTTCTTGCATCAAATAAAGCTCAATGTTTGTATAAATCCAACTGTAGTTAGGCAAACTCATGATAATATAAAACTATCTTTGTAAAAATTTTGCTTAATATTTCAAAAAAATACTATGAAATTCATTGAGTCAAGTACAATGGACTTCAGAGGCATTCTTTTTTAAGGCAACCTATTTATTTGTTAAAAATAAAACACTGGGATTGAGGTTTAGAAAATATAGAAAACTGGATTCAAAATGAAATAATCAAAGCTTACACTGATGATAATTTCCCTTGGGGGTTAAAATGATTGCCTTTTATTTCAGAGGAAGGGAGTGATTATCATGTCATTAATGATAATTTTTAACACAAAAATAAATATCACATACCTAGAACTCAATTAACAATCCTGATCATTTGTTGGCTTCCACAGGAAGGACTAACAAAAAGATCATACATTTGTTTGATCATCTATTTCTTTCTGTCTTTTCTTGAAGATTAACAACACTGGAAATCATCATTCTTACCTTTCTGAGATGATACATTACAACCACCATGCCTTGATAAGTTAGTAACGTATCAAAATAAAAGCTTGTCAGACCATTAACATAATCAACCACCAAATCATGATGCTACTGAAAGTAGTAAGTTTTTGAGGCTTCAAAGGAACTTCTTAACTTCTTTAAGTATAAAAGAGATATTTGAAACGATATCTTTTGTAGGAGCAGTACATTTTAACTATTCCACCAATCTCTCCTTTGATAGAACATTTGATATTTCACCTTTAACAAATCAAAGCAAATGCAGTTCCAATGTCTTTTACATTTATAAGACATCTTCAAAGAAAGATAAGCATTGAGGAAGGATTATCTTAATTAAAAAAATTAAAAGAAAGAGGAGAAACTGTAAAAGGAAAAAATATTATCTACGTTTATCTCTTTTTTGATTCCGTGCATCTACATATTGTGAAGATAACTAGCCTGCAGCTGTTGTAAAAGGAATTACTTGTAATGATTAATAGCATTTCATTAATCAATGTGAATTTTTGCTGAGCATGTTAATTTATTAAGAAGTGTATAAAAGGGGAGAAGTCGTGCCCCCCACCCCCAAATCTTAAAAAGGTATAGATTAGGTCTTATTTATTTATTTATTTATTTTTTTGCTTGGATGGCTAGTTAAGAGGACTTTGCCGCCTCCCCTTTCCCCCAATGAAAATATGATGGCTACATTTTCTTGTGGTTGCTGCTCCCTAACTTGGCTTTCGCCGAAAAAAAAATCCTATATTCTGGGGTGTCCCTGTAATTTACCTTTAATTACTGATAATGTGGGACAATCTACATAACTCAAGATACAATGCGTTGTAAAGTTTATTATTGGTTGATCATAAAAGAATACCACTTGAGGCCAATTATCCATTTCAAAAAGACATGAAAACTGCAATTAATTTGTAAGCAATGTTAGGGCAAGGGATATTTGATTTAGATATAATTTCTATCTTTATATTTAAGTTTTTATTGAATTGGGAAAGGCTCTTAACTGCATTCTTTTAGCAAAAAAATCATCACCTTTTATTATTATTAATATTTAAGCTATAACAGCTAAGTTCTAACTACATTTTAGATGTATGTGTATAAAATTTAATAAATAAATAATTCTACTAGTTGACTAGGATTTTCAGTGATAATTGTTTAGAACAAATGTTAATATTACTAAAAAACATTAAGAGTAGAGTACTACACAATCTTCGTGTACTTTTTTTCCAAGGATTAAAATACTTTTTATGTTTTCAAAAATAAAAATAAAAAAACTAAGTTTCTAATATTTCGCAGGTTTGTTTTAAGATTGTGTTCACTTTATGATATTTAATTATAATTAAGTACCTTAAGAAACACCCTTTCTCCTTTGTTTACTAGTTCCTTTGAAAGCTGTTATGTATCTTACTTTTTTTAATGTAGATAAAAATATAAAAAAAAAAGAAGCAAAAATGATAATTTCGAAGGAAGAAGCTGCAACAGAGATTTTGAACCATACGAATTATTTGGCTAAGGCTAATTAAGCCTTAGTAAGGCTATTAAGGCTAATCCAATTGCCCTCCTATACTTATCTAAAAAAGGATCAACGTGAATCAACATAAAACTGCTTTACAGTTTAAAATTCTGAAATCCTAACTAAGCATTTATATTATTTTCATTAAAATAAATTCATATTGGGAAGTAAAAGTTCCTAATTTAATATGTTCGATTAAAAAAGACAAATAACTGCACGGCACTGATTTCATTCTATCATTTTCTATCACAAAACATGAAGACAATTTATTATTTTCAAATTCTGATTAAAACACCATCGAATTGTTTACTATATATTGTAACAAACATTTCAAATCATACCTTTAAACACACTTCTAAATAACATCCCCAACAATAAGTAGAAGAAATCAACCGTGAGACATTAATTTTACATTTCCTAAGGTTTATTTAATCAAAAGAATTCCTATTTTTTTTACCTTATCCCTTGTATCTGTTGGCAATGGAAGTTTTACTGTTAGAGGAAATACCCGACTTATCAAGTCACAATCATGAATGGGAACATGGGAGGAATAAAAACACCCCACCCACCACAACATTAAGGAATGATCCAAAAAACTGAATCCTCCTATCAAATGGAATGAATGTTTGGATCACCTGGACACTAGAGGATAAAGATTTAAATTTGTAATTTAATAAAGGTTCTTTTTCCATTAAAAAACATAAAATTAAAGTTTCACAGTATCTTTCTTAAAAAATAAACTATTTATCAAAGCACCTTGCTAAAAGTAAGGACAAACGAATGTTTAAGTAAGATTTTTAGGTTGAAAAACAAAACTTCAAGGAATAACAATTTTTTTTTACGTGCCTAAAAATTTAACAAACTGGTAACTATGGAAGGCACAATGGAAACAAAAACACAGCACCTCGAGCCGGGGAGAGTCTAGGACAATTAAGAGGACAAAACGGCCGTCCTCGAGGTGTGAAATCTTTTTGGTACCTTTGCGCCTTCTGTAGTTAGCATTTTGTTAAAACTTCAAGGAACTTTTTAAGAATAACAACAATTAAGAACTATTGCTAGAAACAATAATAGAAGTTAAAACAAAAAAATCTGAATAAATTGATAACAAAATATCGGTATTACCTGATATTATATAAGGAGAAAAAAATATAATTTTACATAAACTGATAAATAAATTAAAAAGCCAAAAACAAAAATGAAACCTCAAATATTTTCATCTACTGACTGGAAGTTTCAGCTCAATTTATCAGTCACTGTCCCAATAATAAGATCTTTTTCTGGAAAATCATAGGACACTGTACCATGAAATGCAATGTTGGTTAAGACAACTAAATATTCAAACATTGCAAACATAGTGTAAACTGAAAAAAGAAAAGAAAGAGGATAGGTCTAATTAGTAAAACACATTTCTTAAAAAAAAAAAAAATAAACTTACAATTTTCCTGTTGATGAATTCAATAATAGCACCTGCAACAATGCTTAGATGCAAAGTTGAAATGGATTTTTTTTTTGTCATTTTCCATGGTCATGACTTTTCTTTGAATTATAACTATCAGTTAGACCAAAGAGAAGATGAAAACGGATGGTTTTTGTGTTGCTTACTTTGCTTGCTGTAATATACTTCTGATTTCTCTGGCACTTCAATCATCTTTAATAATTCTGCCTTTTTAGAACTTAAATTCAACACTCTGTGTTGACACCTTATCTGATTCTTTTGCTGTTTTTCTTATCTGCAAGCTTTTCTACATATCATCACTTCCATTTTCTTCTTATAGATTCATATTCCATATCTTTGATTTCACAGTGTCTTCAATTTGATATAACATTTCTAAGAAATCCTACTCACTCTGCCAATACTATGGCTTAATATGATAACAGAAGAGATTATTTCATTGACTAGAATTTCATTTTCTGCAGATGTTAAAGCAATTCTTTAAGCCTCATTTCATGCAGATGTAGCATTTTTTTTTTCTAACTCTTAACATAGCCAGTCGTAACAGATTGATATGACTATCCCTTTCTTTATGGTTAAAAAAGTGACAGATGTAATCATCAAAACGCACAAGCAATAAGAAATAATTAGCTTTTTAAAGTTTTAGAAATGATTTAATTCCAGTACATTTTTTTCGTATGTAAACTTCATTACATATGAGTTTTCAAGGTAAAAAAAAAAATAGAATTATATAACTATATAAACGTATTTTATCTAGAAATATATTAAACTTGATTTTTTATGTTTGTTAAATTATTTTGTAAAAGTTTCAAACGTTGGGTTTCCCCAGCAAAGACAACAAGGCGGGTCAAGGACCAAAGCACATATTGCCAAGTGTAAAGATGGTGCAAGAATGATTAGGGATGTGTCGTTGTGTCCATAAATTTCCTAACTATGCATGTTGTGTTGAGTACCACAGCCTTCTGGAGTTGTGCATAAGTGTTTTGTGAAGTCCTAGTGTGCTGAGGCTGTGGTGCAGTGTGTGAGGCACCAGACCAGTGGCGATCAGGGCAATAGGTACAACACATACTCGGTCCTGCCTCCACTGCTTCTGGAGCTCGTGTGCTAGATCGGTGTATTTACTGATCTTGTCTGCATGAGTTTTCTGCATGTTCTTGCTGACAGGCACTGCAATATCAATGAGATAGGTCTGTTTATTGACCTTATCAACAAGTGTGATGTCAGGTCTGTTTTGATGTATGGTTTTGTCTGTGTGAATTTGTCCCAGTACAGCTTATGTGAGGGTGACTCTAGTACACTTTGTGGTGTGTACTTGTAGTATGGGACAGTGTTCTTAATAAGTGTTTGTTTGCTATTATTATTATTATTATTATCATCCATAATCAAACTAACACAATCATTTCAACCAACTTTTGAACTCTTACTTGTTCAATAAGAATCTTCTTTTTCATTTTTGTTTGGTTAAAGAAGTATTTTTTTTTAAATAGTTATTATTCATTACATATGTCCACTGTGATCAAGTAATTTATTTGTATTTTCCAGGTTTTATTTCATAATAATTATATATACAATAACAATAAGAAATACAGATATATGATGGTTGAATTTTTTATTTCCTGGACTCCTTAGACTGTTTTGTCATGATTGTAGCAAAAGCTCACTCTTGACAGTCATAGACTACCACTGCAGTTTGTCTTTCAACACTGGGGTCCAGCAGTTACAGGGGCTTGGACTGAGGTATTAAGTACAAAAAAAAAAGAAGAAATTACATGAATTAGCCTATCTCTTCTAGGCTTTTTTTATAACTAAGTCTCCATTTATATAAACTACTTTCATATACTCAATGATTTTGACCATAATGTGGCAAGGAACATTTGGTAGCATTTTGTGTGGGAGCTCTGCTTGAGGCCAAAAGTCATAAAGACCACATCTCTTCCAAAACAATTCTTGGATTCTGCAATATGACAAGCACTACTCACTCATCATTTGCAGTCACATTGTTCCCCACCCTGCATAGATTTAGTCTTCTGTGACAGCCATCTGTTCCCCAAGCTGAAGGAGGCAGATTTAACAATTGTGCACTACAATTGTTTGAGACAGATACGATAAAATGCCTTCCAGAAAATACTGAAGTGATGTATGACCCCTAAATGAACTGCAGAGGAGAAGAACAATAACAACATTTTACATTTCCTCTAGTAGTTTTTGTTTTATGATGATTGTCTGGGATTTAAAAAAAAATCAACCTCACAGTTAGAGACAGACAATATAGCAAAACAAAAAACCTAATATTGACTAGTGATTATTTGCTAATATTCATACATTCACTTTGTTTTTTTTACAAATGATGTTGTGATAACAGATCTTCAGTTTTCAATTACACATTCATTAAATTTTGTACCTGCATTTTTCAAGCAAACATTTATAAATCAATTTACATATAGAAATCCTTAATACGACACTCCTTTAACTCCCACGATGTTTCATCCTTCTTTGCGTAGGACTTCATCAGGTGGTACCAGAGGACAAGAAACTATTCTTCTTCCTCTACATTTCTTTAGGATTACAAATAAGAACTAAAATAAAACATTTTCGTATTCAAGTTAACAAATGAAAATATCGTGGTAATTAAAGGAGTGTTGTATTAAGGATTTCTATGAGTAAATTATTAACAGGATTTATTAAAGAAATTTATAAATCAATTTGTAAATACTTAAAATATTTAAATAATCCTTTTTTTGGGGGGGGGGGATCTTTACAATTAGAATAAGTAAAATCAAATGATGTAATTTTGGAGAAAGCAATATAAATGAATTATCCATGAATGAAAAAAAAGAAATAATCAGTTCAAAGCCTCTCCCTCCTTTTATTTTTCCGCTGAAAAAGTGCAGAAAAACAAAATTCAGAATTTTCTGCAATGAATCATAAGCAAGGCATTAAAAAAGTTGAAGTGTATAGTGAGGTAATTTATTAATTCCTTATTAGAGTGAAACTCTAGGAAGATAACTGTAGTTAACATTTTTATCATCAAATTTTTACTGTTAATACAAGAAAGACGTATCTGCTGACTGCTTTATAATTGCGCATAAAAGAAAGACATAGATACTTCACTATGCGTAAGGGACTGAAAAAACAAAAGATGTAATTCTATCTTTAAAAGAAATAGAAATGATTGGAAAGGGTCCTTCAAACCTCAAACTCCACTTCATTGGTTTAAATGAAAAGCAGCTGATCTGGGATGTGGGAAAAGAAGAAACAAAATGGATGCTAGTCTTCCAAAGGACTCGGCAAGTTCAAATACAAATGTCATCACTGGCATAAGCTATCAACATGGTTTTTTTTTTTTCAAGTATAGGAATTTAGTTATATACTAAAATATAGCAAGGCATTAATATTTGTAGCAGCAATCTCAAATTCTTGACTACAATGGAACTTGTATGTAGGCTTCTATAGCATTTTAGATGCTCTTCTTTTGTCTAGTTCAAAAGCCTATGTTATGTGTTGTGACAGATCCGAAATGCTGTAAAATTTGATCAAAAATGGAAAAACATGACAAGGGGAAAAATTATATTTGGCCTGATTATCTATTGTTATTAATGTATGTTAATAACATGTCGCTTTAAATAGTTCATCAATTTTATTCATCTATATGCAGTCTGTTAAAAACCCGAAAATCATATTGCAGTCTTAGATGTTGAGTCTGAAACATCTGATTTTTGGTTCTTCCAGACTGAAGCAAGATTGATACCTCTTCTATTCAAAGTTAAAGTATTTTTCTTGAATTTTAGAAAAATTTTAAGCCTTGTTAGGAATTAAATTAAAACATAATTATATGAAATGAAATAAAATATGTGAAATGTAAGGAATCTTTGATTCAGAAATGCATAAAACATCAAAAGAAAGCAGAAACTCATTCCAAAGAGAATAGATAATTGAACCTTTTATTATTTATCTGCGAGGATTGTTGAATTTGATAATGTATTATATATATATATTAACTCAAAGATATAATAGAAAGAAAGAACACTTAACAAAATAAGAATATCTTTACCTCCAGGTTCACAATACCAGTTGTGTCTAAAGAAAAAGATAATGGCTATTCCAAAAGATCCGATATTTACTGCTGTTAAGATTTTTTTAATCTTTATTGACTTTAATTCCTGCAAATAAAAAAGAAAATTAGGAAATAAAAAGCAACTTGTTTTAATAACAGAAATCTTAAAAATACTTAACACAGTTACAATTATTTCATAGCAACTTTTTATGTCCATTCATCAAAAATAGTGTTACTATTCTCCATCATGGATCATCTACTTAAAAATATGATAAGAACGTGAAAATTCTGCAGGATCCTCTAGGGGGAAAAAATGGCATCTGTGTTTTTGCTGATCATTGGGGTTCAAGATAAATGCAAGATTAGGTTGTGATAAGTGTATAATTATTCAGGGATCTTCTTGAGGATCAACCTTAATGATCACAGAAGGTTTTTCTAAAGATGGTTTCGGCACTGGATTGAGAACTGGAGGAGCCCAGATTCAATTGCCTGAGGTGGTCGGAAATTGTTCCACATTTGTTTCTCCTCCAGATGCACTCACTGAGCCCTCTGTCGAATGGGTCCTGGGTTATTTACTAGGAGCTTAAAGACATAAGGGCATCAGGCTGTTCATCCAATCTCGAGGTCTCACTGACTGAGAATCTAAACCTCCTGTGTTTCCAGGGCCTGGTATGTCTACATTTACTTTAATCTACCTCCCCAAATCTTTACAGCCATTTTAATGGAGAATCCACAGAAATCTTTGAAAGTTAGAAGTCGAATTATGTTAGAATTCATTATGTTTTGAATGTTAGAATTCATATACTAATATATGGAGGAAGTAAAAAAGGAAGAAATCATTCAATGTGGATGCAGTCCATCTATGAACGGGCTCAAAGTTATTATTAAGTTGGTTCAAACTTAAAATCCATGGAAGTAATTCTTGTAATAATTTTATTATTTAACAAAAATACCAGGAAGAGGTTTTGACACATTTATAACAAAAAAAATTAACATGTCACACTTGTGATTCCTATGAAGATCCAATCTCTAAAACAAATAATGAACTAAATCACAATAATAATTCATATGCAAAATTGATCCAAATCTGAGTTGACTGACAGAAGCAGTGCATAATAAACAAACACAAAGAGCACAAGTTAAAAGCGGACGGTTCTGAATGCTAAGTGAACAAGATTTGTGGACTGAACCAATGTTTTTAAGCTAAATTTTCATGTTGCAAATGGTTGTATTAAACATATGAAAAGGAATTATCAACAGGAAGAAAAAAATTACATTAATTTAATTAAGTAATATCATTATGTGAGAACCAGAAGGATTATCTGGCATTTTCATCAATTTATAGAAATGAAGAAAACAGTTGGGCTGATAAATCAGTGGGTAATACTTTTTACAGCTTCATGTAATTACAAATTGCATTTACACAATGAAAAACATATCTTCACAATTTGCCAACAAACAAGTAACCAACTACTTTTGGAGTAAATGAGCCTGAAATAGCCTAACGTGTAAGATCATTAAAAATGCAATTCACGTTTGTGGGTCTAACTGATGATATAATCTCAAAGCTTTATATTGCATAAAATGTTACATGGTAAAGGACCCAGAGTTGAATAGGATTAAAAGCCTTCAAAGACAATTAGATTTCTAATGAAATTATTAATAAAATTACTGCTCTTCATCAACTGTCCTTTACTATAAAAAAAAAGAAAAAATAATTTACTGTTTGTTGCCTTCCGATTTCAAGTGATAAGAGAAGTTTATGGATCAGCACATCTCATTTCGGATTTTTTTTTTTTTTTTTTTTTTATAATATCACACATGAAATTGGTAAAGAAACAGTCTATTAATTAACTTTTTATGTTTGGTTTCAGTATTTTTGACAAATTCATTGCTTCAAATTGGTTTAACCATAAAAAAATGCCAAACTTAGACGTGTGGAAAGTTAGAGTACAACGTTGCCCATTTTACTTCCAAATTTAAGCAAGTTGCTTAAAGTAAAGCTCAAGAGTAGGTTTATAAATCAATGTTTCATTTTTAAGAAAATCCAATTTATATGTCTTAGACCTAAGCCTTTTTTTAAGAATTAACAATTACAGTATGCCCAGCTTTAAATTCTTAAATTTAATACAATTATTGCAGCTTAACTTCATTAAAAAAATCAATTTTAATTTAAAAGTAAAATTGCAAATAAATTTATTAAAATGAAATACATAATTTTAAATTCAAATATTATTTACTAATAGATAGAAGCATGCAACAAAATGTTGTTTAACATTTATATGCAATTTCTTTTATAGATTTGTTTTGACAGCTACACTGATAATATTTGTACATCACTGAAACCTCAGGAGAAAACATTAAGGCTTCTTACTATGTATTACGTGATCGAGTGGCTATGTCACTGCATGTGATCTTGCTCCTCGTTGCATTAAAAATTCATTAATTAAAGAAATAACAGAGGAAATATTAAAACTATTGAATGACAGAAGAAGTGTAGAATTTCATGAAAAATAAAAAAATTTGATATTTCAAGTTATTATTAGCATTCCGATAAGGATCGGGAGACTAATATTCCCGTTTTGTCTGGGGACAAGTATCTTTAAAATCTCATTAGCAACAATGACAATAATCACAACAATTGCGTCTTTCGCAACAATCACATTTATAATAATAAGGAAATTAAGGCAGTATCAATGATACTTTCATAGATGTATCAGAAGACGTTGCAAAGCATTGTGATTGGTTTACTAATCGCTATCCCTACCTTGTTTTGAACAGAACGTTTGTTCGGTGGCATGATTGTACTAAAGCAGAAAAATCTGAATGAACTTTCTCTTCACTCCATTTCCTGATTTGGAAAATGTTGTTCTTTTATTTAATTTCATTTTGGGAGACTTACAATTACACGGAAAATATCAACAGAAAAAAGATGGAATGTGATAGCTCTTAATTTCTCTCATGCCAATGTACAAGGCTAAAAACAATTATAATTAAAATAACTTTGGTCTATACAGTTTTACAAAATAAATGTTAATTAATGTGGTTACTAACCTTGAACAGAAATAAAATGCTCTAAATGGAAATAAATTTAGAGCATCTTATGAGACTCAATGAAAAGAGTTCTAAACAGAACAGGAGACGAAATACATCTAGGAAACAACACCATCCAACGAAACAATAAATACTCTTTATTTTCAATATTTAACAATTTGAACTTGTTAAAAACTTGTATTCGTCTAAAGCATCAAATTGTAAACTGTAACTTTACAGAGCAAAGAGGCACTCGATGTATTCTTTTAACTTTGGTCATACAATAGGACATTTTAGAAAAAAAATCCCATACTTTCAAGTTGCTGATGGAGAAGCTGTGGCAATCGGAGTAGAAAGTTATATCAGTTGGAAAATAGGATTTCTTTCCTTTGCTTCTTTTACTAAAATTCAAGCTCTTATTTACTCTTATAAATTTCCTCTTGCCGTTCATGACTTTCAAAAAGAGTTCTATTTAGAGATGATAAAAAAAGTGAAGAATGGGGTAAATGATTTTATTTTGTTGTAAGAAATTGGCTTGGTTGCTTCATCAACTCTACCTATTCTGATGAATACATAGTAGAAGGACTTAATTAGTTAAACCTTGAATTTCATATATCAGCCCTAGTTGTACTATGACTGCAATCCTCTCTTCCAAGTCACAGACTCTATGGGCTATTTTTTTGCTTTAAAGGGAAAAGAAATACCTTATTTTTTCACTTTCTCTTCTGTTGCTTGAGAAAAAGAGCATACTTCCATGGTAACTTTTTTAGTTAACTCTCTATTGGATAAGATTTTCAATCCTGCAGGAACTCTACGAGGCGCAACACCTTTTTTCTTGTAGAGTAGTTAAGTTAACTATTTCCCCATCTTGGTATAACTTGTCAATCATTTGCAGATTAATTGCAAATACGTAAGGTGCAAAACACTCTGGTAAAACCTCTAGTAGGTAGTTTTTTATATAAAGGAATTTGCCATCCTTTATGCCCAAAATGGTACTTATAACTTTGGCAAGCCTTATCACCTAAAAAATCAATCAATGTCAGAATCTTAATAAAATCAATCAATGTCAGTAAACAATTGATGGAAATTGAAATTGGTCAGTTAAGACTGGAAAAAAATTGCTATGCTTTGGGGAGACTCCGAAGCTACAAAATGACTACAAAGTAGACCTTCCCATCTATGAAAAGCTCTCGAATGATCTAAATAATCAGTTGGGTTTTAATGTCTAGGAGATTGTATATTGGTAGTGAACAGAACTGATACATTTACAAAGGTATCTAGTAATACCAGGAAGTAAAACATCTAAATTTCAAATGCCTCCCTGATTGCAGAAGTGGAAAACAGTAATACTTGTGTCTGATTACTCAAAACAATGCAGAGATAAATCTCTAGTGAGAACAATTTGATATCACCAAGGGTGGTGTTCCATATAAATGATTTAAAACATCTCAATGGCAAATTTCCATAAACCCAACTATTTAAGTTCAGGATTAGTAGATTCAGGATAATCTCATGAATGATAAAACTGCTGAAAAGTGAATTCCTTTTATATAAATTTTTGATTACTACAAAAATTTGTATATATGTGAAAAATAAATAAATATGCAGAGTCCGCCAAAAAAACGTACACACACTTCTAAAATATAATCTGTTCAAGTGTGTAGACATTTTTTGATAGAATCTGTATATAGGTGTGTACAGATGGGAGCTATTTTATATTTTCCAGTAGCAGAGAAATTTTGTAATTGAACAGCATACTAAGGGAAAAACAGAAAATATTCCAATGCAGAAATATGAGGGTATTGAAATCTTATCAGAGAACGTTGCACTGGATCAGTCCAAGGTTGAATCAGAATTTTTGGTAAAAATTCAGGATGTAGATCAAAGATTGGAAAATAAAATTAAGCTTTATAGAAAATGACAAAAGGTGTTTAAAAGTACTTAAAAATGAGGGTTGCAATTTATGGCCAAAATAATACTAAATGCCGGTCAACACTCAGACATAAATCACGACCAACTGATCTCCTCCCATTCATCAGAAGTTTATACCAAGGAATATGTACATTTTCAAAGATTTTAAGCTTTATCTGAATTCAGTTGAGTATATTTAACAAAAAACTCCTTACCATTTTAGTCGGTGAGTTACTTTTAGACATCATGAGCAGATAGCAAGACAACAGCATATACAGTTCTGATGCTATCATAAATAATACAAAACATTTTTCATGAACTCCTAAAAAAAAATAAAAAAATAAACAAAATTTATTCACAAACAATATTACTTGAAATGTAAATACACAACTCTTTTTTAATTCAATATATCATATACATGGAGAAGTCTAAAATAGAAGGTAATTTTAATTATTTTCAACCTCCATTATATTTCAATTAAAACACCTAAAATTTCAATGTAGGAATCAGATTTTTTTTTTTTTTAATGTAGTACACTTTAAATTCAAATACAAAATAAGCTACATAAATACTAATTTTTAATTATGTGTTATGTCTTTTTAAATAACTTTTAACTAGGCAATACCATGAAAAAACTGTGTGGAACTGATTAAATGGCTGGAGATTGAAATATGAAATGCACTGATGAGAAACTATGAAAAAAAAAAAAACTCAATAATTATCTAGTTGAGATTTTATGAGTTAGATTCTAGTACATCCAAAGGTACAAGTTTCACTGTTGTTGTGTGTTCGCACGATATTTGACATTTGAGCTCATTACTAAGAAGTTTTCTTCAAAATTATATCTGATGAAGTTAAAATGTATGTCCAGCACACTAGCAAAATAGCTAGAACATAATAATGAATACTCAAGAATATATAACGCCGGGCAGTGATATGAAATTTGATAATACCAATACAAAGATCAAATCACTGTTTTTATGGAAACAATTTTGAAAACAAAAACAATATTAAAAGACTTTGCTCCTTTTAAAATTAAAAATTAAAAACACGACTAAAGTATCTAAAATTTAAAAATTACTAATATAAGAAATAAGCAATAAAGATGGGCTGTTTATTTATTACTTATTTAATATTAAAAAAATTAAAATTACAAAAAATTTTAATTAAAATTAAAAAGAGCAAAATCTGTAATATTGAGTTAAAGTATAATATAAAGCAGTGTTGCCCAACCTTTCATAATATGGGGGCCAAAGTTAGGTTTGCTGTGAATTTTGCGGGCCACAAAATATTAAATTTAAACGTTAAATCTGTTCAACAAAAAAAAAAAACGATGCAATCCTATTTGTTCAACCAAAAAAAAAGGTTTTTAAACTTGACATATTAAAAAGGAGGACATTTCTCAACGGAGGACAGAGCTTCAAAAAGGAAAAAGAGCGGGCCACATGTAACACCTTCATGGGCTGTAGGTTGGGTATCATTGATATAAAGCATAAAGTAAAGTAAGTAAATACCTTAATAAGAAGCAATAATATATATATAATACACACACACACACCTCAAAGGAATAATCCAATCAAAGTGAAAATCATTACGTAATATGCATGGAAATGATTGCATCTTCCAATATTTGTTACAAATGATTTGGGAATTTTGATGACTGTTTTACTTGTGCTAAATCAAGAATGTCTCTATGAACTAACCCAAAAACTAAGTAGTAGGAAGGTTTAACATCTATATAATATAACACTTGTGCGATCCCACTCTAGAGAATGGGAGAAGGATCCTTAGGCTTTTGCGCTTTCAGGGTTTATCATTGAGAGTAAATCTTGCTGATGAGTCCTAACAAGGACAAAACAGCTGTCCCAGATTCCTATCAATGATAGCTCCAAGGCATGAAAGTAAATGATTGTGGATTTTATTGATTCCTATCATTCACAAAAACTGAGGCATTTGAGAGGACCACAAGTTCGTCTGTTGCCGATTAACATTGTACGGTGCTGGTGTCAGTGATCATGAGAGCATCCACATATGTTGGATAAAACATTACTGTAAGGCCGACATATCTTTCAACAAAGTCTTATCAACCCAATATTTTTGTTTTTCATCTACAGAGAAATAAACCTTCTGTGAATTACCCTGTAATATGTGGTATTCAGGACCTTCAAGAGCAACTACAATATGCTTATTATTAGGATGCAAGTACTGTGCTTTCACAGAACTGCTTGTTTATCTGGGAGTTTTACCTTGCTAAGGCTTCTTCAATGAAAAACCAATTTTAATTAATACAGAAAGAAGATTTAACTTGCAGATGAAGATGTTAAGGAAATGGGGAAATTGCCAATCATGAACCAAAGAAAACAAAAACAAATTCATGACAAGAGCTTTCATCATTTTTATGATTTTTCAGCCAGACTTTGTTTGTTTGTGTCAGATCTGACAGCTGGGAACATTGTGGGTTCCACATAGTCTTCATGCCTTCAAAGCTTGTCATCACAGTGGTAAATCTGGCTGAAGAATCATAAAAATGATGAAATGGTCATCTCAGACTCCACTTCATTGACAAGCTATTAGCATGAATTTGTTTTGTTTTCTTTGGTGCATGATGGGTAATTCCCTTTTTTCTTAACAATTTTGATTAATATTGATCTTAACATAATTCAGTGGGACAATGATCCCATGACAAGTTTTATAACGAGTGCATCAATACTTGAAGTGTTGGACCAGTGTGTTTATAAATATATAAACAACAATTTTTAGATCCGGCCTTGTTCAAAAGCCATATATTCTTGAATACTGATTAAGCAAATGAAAGGACTGTAAATTCTCTTAAACTATAAAGGGTTTTTATTTGATGCATATTTTAATAGTAATCTATCTACTTAATGATAAGAACACGTTCATTTTCCATAAACTACATTACATCTACATATTTGTAGTTGAATAAATAGAAATTTAATCAGTATTTTATTTTACAATGACAAAAAAGAGGCCTATACTAAGAAGAAAGCTATGCAAAGTGCAACCAAATATGAAAAGTATCATCATTAAGTTTCAGTGCAAAACTAAATCAGGAATAAGATGGCAGATGATGGTAATGCAATTTGAAATAGAAAGAAAGCAGATGGCAATTTTTTTTTAGCAAATACTGCAAAGAGACTTGAGATATTAGTAATTCACAGAAATAAGGAGAATTCTGAGAAGCATCACTGATCTTAGTATTATTTCAGAAAGACAGAGCAAGCCTTGTTTCAGGGAAGATCAAGAGAATTTCAAGGAGATTTAGGAAAAACCACATAAATAGATGCATAACAGACAGTACAGTTATTTAGGACTGATAACATATATTCAATGTTACATGATGTCCAATGGAAAGTTCCAGATGTTGCAATCTTTAGTTAAAAAAAAAAAGAAAAGAAAAAAACGGTGTTCAAAAGATTAAGTAATTTAGCAGGACGATGAAGGCATCAATAGTTATTTGCCATAGCCAACAAATTCATCATCTCTCTAACTACAACTGACATGTCAAATTTTGAATTCTCAGATTTCACAGCATATTCAGGAAGAGTTGAACCAAAAAATATTTTCCTCCACTGGATCTACTTTTTTACAAAGCAGAAAGGCACTTTTCAACTTTTTCTCCATCTCTTCCCTGCACTGTTTCATAGACCTATCATCGATATGATTAACTACCTGCTGTTTCAGGAATGAGTTGCCAGATTCATTTAGTTAATATTCAATTACAAGCTTTGTTAGCTGTCCAGGATAACTAAAATCCATCTTCAGCTACTTTTGTTTCAAAACTTGATATCTTTGAAACAATACAGGGTTACGTTGTTGAAGCTTTTTTACAATTTTTATCTTGAGTCTCGATATATTTTTAGTTCACTTGATTTCTACAGGCTCCATTAATGAAAAGTTCTGTTCAATGTTCTTCTATTGTTTACAAGAGTAGCATAACATTTCTCACTTCTCTTGTTACAGAGGTACAATCAGATTTTCTACTGACCTGAATGTTACTGTAAATATCATATTCCTTTCCATAATTAACCAGATGAATGATTCAATACTCAATCAGCACCAACCTTCATGAAAGACAGTTATTAATGATGATGAAGTCAGATTACAATGCAGAAAAGAAAATGTCTCATTCAGATCCTAAGTTGCTTTAGATCTTGTCAATATCAACGACAGCCAACTAATACTTTCCAAATTCTACTCACCTCAGAACTACTTTAATGTTGAGACTCAATGAAATAAGTTTAATTTCCAAAATTTGCACTACTTGTCATTCATCACTAAATAGCCATTTAACAAATATCTTTCATCTTTCTCCATCAGGTTCAAAATGCCCTCACTTTATCCAAAGTCAACAAGGTTGCACTCTGCATTGATAAGGACTTTCAGTAATGATGATGAACATTATTACAGGTTGGATTTTCTCAACATCAAGAGTTCTACAGTTGTTCCGCCTGTCATGGATCTCCACGTTCCTTCACTGTCTGTGGCTCCTGTGCCTGTACAGACTTGACTGCCAAGATTCCCACGGATTTCATTGAAGAGTTGGCTACAGAATGTCAAGTCTTTACATCAAGTGATGAATAACCTCTCCTACCAATCTCTAGGTAGCACCACTGTTTGTAACAGTTACTGGATTCCACATATTTTGTTACTGATTTTTGAACTTCAACCTTCCCATAGATCCAACTGTCCAATTCACGGATTTCTCAACATTGAACAAAATACTATCATTCCTCTTCCTCTGTTCCCAGGTTTTCACATCAGTTCCTCCTATCAAAAAGACTGGAATCTTGCAGATTTTCAATCTCTTTCATGAGCTACTCTGTATATTCATTATGTTTATGAAGCTCATGGCATGCTGCCAATATCAAATGAGAAGTAATGCTGATTAAGTCATGCATATTCTCTAAAAGATGAGCTCTTTATTTGCATGGAAATTACTGTCATGTGAAGGAGGAAAAATAACGCATTTAATTGGTAGAGAATAATGCTGTACATTATACATCAACAGATACATTTTCTGATTTTGGACTCTTGAAAGCCAATGAATTTTCAACTGAATTCAGTATTGATTTGTTTTCAGCAATAATTGATACATATTCAACCCGTTGCTCACTACAAAAACTTGTGGTTGCAGCAATTACTCATTTTTAGTTTTTGTTTTACATAAGAAATCTCTTAACTTAAAATTTCCTTTTGAATTGTTGTTTTCTTTTATTAGTGTATAATTGTAACCTATAGAGCCTAATTTTGAAAAAAACAGTTAAAAATGGAAATTGTCCTGTTTGGCTCTGAGGTTACTTGTAAAAGTTGTAGATATCATAGTCTTTTTTTTATATATAATGTTTATTTATTTATTTATTTATTTATTTATTTATTTATTTTTTGCCTTTGTCCATTTGTATTTTAATTTTGATTTGTGGAATTCGGTAAGCAGAAAATACTTACAGAATTAGTGAACAGCTGAAGGTCTGACTAAATCTCCTTTTAATTACCCTGATCCTCATAGAACAAAGAAAATTTCGGAAATTTCCAGAAATGAGGGGATTGGCTTGTACCTGCCTGGAAAGGGAACAGGAATAATAGAGGGGTTTTCAGTTGATAGCTCTCTAGGCCAACTGATGGAAAACAAGAAAGACACTATAGGCTTGCAAGCGGTCCTTGACTAAACTGTTAGCCTGCAGATGATGTTGATTCCCGTTGGAGACTCGGGAAGGACCCTAAAAATGGCCGCTGTAAGAATGTCTAAGCCATCATGCTGGCAGGAAACAGTTTAAGTGCAAGAAGAAGCGATGCCAACGGGAGCGAATGCCTGAACTATAAACCTAGGTGAAAAGACAAAAGAAAAAAAAATGGACAAAGCAAAACTATGTTGTTTTTTTTTTTTAATAATGTAAATTATTGTAATTAGATAGTTACACATTTTTATTGAAGTTTTTTCTTATTATATTGTTATTCATGAAGTAGTTTCAATTTCTTTTCCAATAAAATTTTAGTTATTATCCATTTGCCCAAATGAAACACCTTAAGAAGTTACAAGAATACTTAACAATTTACAATAAATCAATACTTTCCAGCAAACATCATTGATTAACTTTTATCAGTGATGTTTCTGCATTAAAAAGGTTTACAGTCCTTTCTCATTTGTATAAATGCATGCTTTCCTAATTAGTGGTGGTGATTTACAATGAATTTATGAAATATCTAGTTTTGATTCAAAACAAGATGGGAAAAATAAGGCATTTGTATTTAATTTCTTTGTCTAAAACTTAGAGAGAAAAATTACGAGTAAATATGGTAGATTTATTTTTATTTTTTTATATACAGTAAAATTCGTTAAGTCATCACTCAAGGGACCAAACATTTTTGACGACTTAAGCGGAGTGACAACTTAGGCGGAGTGGGAATTTTTGCAAAAAAAAAACAAAAACAAAAAAAAAAGAAACACTGAAATACGGTATTTTTATGAATTGCTGTAGGATTCGGTGATAAAAAGAAGATTTTCAAAAATCAATACATGCAAAACAATGAGTGGAAAAAAAAAACTTTTTATAGTCACCATATTTTAATCATTTTAAAAGAAAGGCAATATCTGTCTTTAAAACGTTCCAGCCAACCATTGCTGCCGCCGAAATCTTCAATATTCAACTCCTTAGCAATTTCTATGACTTTTTCTTTGAGAATCACGGCAGAAATAGGCACATTTTGCGATCTGGCATGTTTTAGCCATCGAACTAAAACCTTCTTGATCTCGTCAAACTTCGATTTCCTCATTCTCTTTCTTTTGTCTTTGCAGTCAGCTTCTTCAATTACTTGTTTCGATGAAAGAATATAATTTAATGTAGTTCTCGGAAAATGGTGTTCTTTGTCAAAAGCTGTTTTCGAAACATTTGATTTTTCAAAAAAGTGCAATTAAGTCTTTTTTTTTCTTTAAAAGATAACGAGGTTTTCACTCAGGAGCAGTCAAGAAAAACGTCTACACTCGACAGAGTCGCAGCGAGAAGTGTGCTTTGAATGATTAGCAGCAAGATTCCAAGAACCCAAATCCCCCGAAGGAGTAGGAAAGGAATGAAGTGACAGGCGTGGTCGAAAATTCCCCGTAAAGCCTTGGCTTTCTTAAAAGTAAAGGGGCGGGGCTGAAAAAACAACACGATGACATGCAAAATGGAGAAGAAAGATGCTTTTGGCCATTCTTGAAAGTGACGAGTTATCCGGAGTTGAATTAAATTTGGTGACGGGTAAAGGAGGGTTATTTTACATTATTGTGTACGAGACCTTGTCGGGACCAAAGGAAAACGATGACTTAAACGGAGTGACGACTTATCCGGGTGATGACTTAACGAGGTTTTACTGTATTATTCATTTTGATCAGATATTTCCTACATTTAAATGAAACTCCCAAATTCCAGAGACCATAATTTTATTTTTACTTCGTAAATGAAAAAACAATCAGTATTAAACATAAATAAATAAAAATACAAACCGTAATTTTCTTTAGAAGAAACATATGTTAAGCCAACAAGTGAAGCAATTTCCAAAGCATTCAATAAGCTGTTTAAGCGTATAAGTGGAAGCCAGTGGTGATTGAATTTACTCAGTCTAGATGTAAAATAATTGTAATACATAAATATAACAAGTATTCGAGGTGTAGTATGTAATGCTATTCCAATCCGCCATATATATCTTTGAGGAGTAAATCCACCAATGGCAGAACTGATGGATGGCAAATAATTTGGAACCTATAAAAATGACAACAAAGAAAAATCAGGTAACACAAAAGAACAATAACTAAAAATCTGATAAACAAGAAAAGTTCAACTTGGAAAAATAAAAAAGAAGCATGTTTTATTGAAAAAATTAATTTGTTTCATGACAATCTTGAAGAGAATAATAGTGACAATGGTTGGCAACAGTTTTGCTAAGTCATTTTTTTTTTTTTTCCAAGATTTCAACAAAATCCAAAGTAAAAAAAAACCAAAGGTCCCATAAACCAACCAAATAAAAACAAAAAGAAAATGCCTGCCTCAAATAAACCCATTAAAAAGCAAAAAAACAAAAAAAACAGGTGATGTTGAGTGACAAGTTACTGACTCCTCCTGACAAATTTACTTACCATGAACTTCAATGTTTACTTTGATATTTTATTGTAAAGGTAATTTGTGATATGCAAAACAAATTTCTTTTATATCATGTTCTTGAATATTAATGCTCTGTAAAATAATAAATAAAAACATAACTTTAAAATTCTACAAATTTTCAGAATTTCTGTAATCCTGTTGCCCCTTATACAATAAGTTTATCAAGTTACATTATAACACCAGATAGACTTTTGGCAATTTGAATTTCAAAAGGGAGACGGGATTAAAGAAACCCCCAACATTTGGGATATATTATCGAGTTATGTTTTTACATA
This sequence comes from Thereuonema tuberculata, assembly GCA_023159025.1. Taxonomy (NCBI): domain Eukaryota; kingdom Metazoa; phylum Arthropoda; class Chilopoda; order Scutigeromorpha; family Scutigeridae; genus Thereuonema; species Thereuonema tuberculata. The sequence continues at coordinate 146,802,296 of JAFIDM010000001.1, read as the reverse complement.
TTATCTTAATTAATGAAAGGGAGATTTTATTTTATGTACTTCTGTTTTTTTTCTCTATGAATATAATGGGATATTCCAAATTATAAATATGCATTCTAGGTCAACAATTTATTGTAAGGAACAGTTCAGTCCTCTGTATTTAGTAAGTTAGCTAAATTTTTAGGTAAGCCAACAGAACTCAAATATTGTTCAAAAATTAAGACCAGATGTTTGGGTTGTACATTGTTCCAAACTGGCTCACAGGTCTCATTTACAAGATCTTCCTAAAACAAACAATGTCCAAGTTATTGGAAGATGTGCCATTTTACGTTCATCAACAAATGTAGCTTTAACATAATGGTACATCAGCATACTTTTCACTCACTGTCCAAGCCCACCTTAAATGAAGATTAGGAGAAAGACGAGATGGACCAGTGGCATAGCTTTCACATTCACCAGATTTCACTCCAAAGGATTTTCCTGGGAGTGAACACGTAAAATATTGTTTATGAGACTCCTGTCAAATCCAAGGAACATTTGGTTGCATTAAATTCATGAAAAGGTTCAAACATCCAAAATAGGCCAGACATTTTTGAAAGGATGTATCAGAACATGCACTGAAATTGGTGGCTGTCGTTTTGAGCATTTCCCTTAGAACACATAATGTAATTGAAAACTTCCTCCCACCAAGCACGACATAAATGAGCCATGCCATTCAAATTATCCAAATGGTGCAAAAGGGCTGTAACAATTAATCCATGGTGCATTCCTTTCATGATCCATTCTGGCCCGCCTACACATGCTAGAAGTTTGAAATATGAATTCATTTACACTTTATAAACTATGTCCAACAGAAAAACATACAAGCTTGATGGACAAGGGAATACAATGGATATGATGCACTTTATTATTAACTTTTATTATACTCTATTTATTATATCTGTGAAGACACATGACAACTCCATTTTCGGTGAACAATTAAGCATTAGTTATTCCCTGTACTTCCGTTTTGAACATGGCGTCTGCTGAACACACACCGTTGTTCGTTTGTGCCAACAAAACTTTGAAGAGTCAATCGAGAGGAATCATTTGGAATGTTTTTAGTTATTTCAAGTCATCTGATCATCGTCTGACCAAAGAGAAGATCTATCATAAACGGCTGAAGCAGCAGATGTATCATCTCATTCAGTGTTCAATATTGTTAAGGAAGTCAAAGCCTTGCTTACCACTAAGCCTAGCCTCTTGTTCAAAACACCAAACAAGAAAGAAAGTGGCTGGCACCAATAAGAGAAATGGACGACTTTGATCTATCACCTGTGACCCACTGTTGGTGAAATTTATCAAAAAAAAAAGTGATAAATTTAGCCTAATTTCAAAACTAGCTCGTATAATTACAAAACTATATGCGATTCTATACTAACCTTGCATAAATTATGGTAAGGAGATATGTGCCAAAATTGGATTAACTCAAAAAGAGCATTCCTATACAGATGAAACTTGAATGACATAAATTTAACTTCACCTGGAATTTCTTTCCTATCAGAAAAAAACAAAACTATCCTGCACTTTGAAGTTCCTTATAACCAGATATTTCCATTTACTTTTTAAAAGTTTGGAATTATATATAATTTTTCAAACACTGCTAAGAGGATAAAATTAGAATCTGCAATTTTTGTATTACAATTTCTGTTTCAATTTTTGTAACAGTGGAAACTTGCTAATGGCTTTTGAAACCAAGATTTATCTTTTCAAAGAGAACACTCCATAGAGGTTGATTTCTTTTATCATCAGCAGTTTAATTAAGTTATAGAATGATGCTTTCATTCCTGTATTTTAATTTCTATTCATAACACATGAAGTATAGGGTGTCGATAATTCAAGTTAACTTTCTTCCATGCACTCTACAGCAAAAACTACTTATCGAAATGGCACCAAATTTGCAGTATATCGTAATGACGCCATGGGAAGGACAATCATTAAAAAAAAAAATAGTTTAAAAAATCACCACCGGGAAGGGAGGGCATTTGTAGGCGTGTATGGTATCAGAAATGCTAATTTTCGTTAGCACATCATCCCTCGTATCACTGTTTAAGCAACAGCCACACATACATTTTATTCACATTTTGTCTTCAACTAAAAATGATGTTAAGTTTACGAGAACATGCATTACTTGTGAAATTGTTTTACCAAAAAGGGAATTCTACACCAGAAGCTTTGTAGAGATTTAGATTGTTAAAAGGTCTTCGACGAGGTCCAATGACTGCGAATGGTTATGAAAAATGATCCTCAAATTTGAAGAAACAGGGTCATTGAATGTGAAAGCTGGGAGAAGACAAAAGTCTGTTGCCGCGCAGATGGTTGATGATGTAGCAACCACAGTGGAGGAGAACAGGATTTCAAATGTCAGGCCCAGTGTCAGTGTTCAAGACGTTGCACACTCGTTGGGCCAGCCTGTTGCCACAGTCCACAAAATTGTTCGGAACATTATGCGCTACTATCCTTACAAAAATTCTCACTTTCAACAACTGCTGCCTCCTGATCTGCGTCAACAAGTGACCTTTGCACTACAGATCGAAGTTGACCCGGAATGGCCCTAGAACATTCTCTGGAAGGACGAGGCACATTTGCATCTGCATGGTGTAGTTAACACACATAATTGTCACGTTTGGGCAAGAGGAAATCCCAATGCATATCTGGAAATTCTTTTACATTACCCAAAGTTACAGTTTGGTGTGGGTTTAGGTCAACATCCATGGTTGAACCGTTTCTCTTCGAAGCACGTGGGAGCACAGGTCCTACACCATGTTCCATTATTGGCAATCAATATGCATCATTACAAATCATTTCAACGATTCTAGCACTCCAACAACGTCAGTGTCTCGATTCAACAGTGTTCATGCAGGATGGTGATCCTCCGAACATCGCCAAATGTGTTAAATCATTTCACTGATGACCGCATCATCAGCTGGCATATCAGTACTGAGTGGCCGGCATGCTCACCAAATCTCACACATGCGATTTTTGGCTGTGTGAGTATCTTAAAGATATGTTATCATGACAACATAGCAACCTTGGCAGATCTTAAAGCAAGCATATCACATCACATGCTCAACGTTACCAGGGATAACATGGTAACATGTTCCTTGCGTTCAACATTTGAACATGCGATTTCAGATGGTAGCAGATGATGGTGGTCAACAAACTGAACATGTTGTGACTTGACTGTACCCAGCTCTGCACTGCATTGTCATGGTCAACATACAAGCCTACAAACGCCCCCTGGTGGTGATTTTTGGAACTACTTTTTTTTTTTTTTTTTCAATAAATGTCCTTCCCTTGGCTTCATTATGACGTACTGCAAATTTGATGCCATTTTATTATAACCATGTCATTATTGACAGATACAAAGAAACAAATGGCAGAAACAGTATATTACAAAAGTTACGTTGTTAAAAAAACAGATTCTGGAAAAATAGCTCAAATGCCAAGGTCAATATGTTCTATTATCAACAGAACATTTTACAGCCTTTCTATTGGTAAGAAATTTCATCACTGTATGGCTGTGAAACAAATCAGGTCTTCTTGACCAAAATAAGGCAACTCTGTCACACTGCTAAGTCTATCCTAAACTATTTCTAATGCATAGAAACAGAGATTAGTGTTATCCCATAATTGGATATCCCAGTTAAGTTTCCTTATGCTTAGCTATTTAATTTCTGTGGGTTTGTTTGGTTAGAAAGAGGTCATGGTAACAAATTACAATATACTTTAGATGGCTTTCAGAAAGAAAGTTGGATGTGAATTGCAACCACCAAGTTCTTCTACAGAGGAGTTTGATGCAGGGTCATGGCCAGATATCAGGGGCGTAATACTGAACATAATTGTTGGTAGAAGAATGAATTTTCTTGAGGTAAGGTGATTAAAAGTCATCTGAGTTTAAATATAACAACTTTCTATAAATCTAATGTTCTGAAGCTAAATATTCAACAGATATTCTTAAGTTTTTGTTTGTCAAATGATACAATTTCAGGACTTTCTAGGGTGGATGGAAGATCAAATGGATATGGAGTTCATACACAAGTTCTGTCTGAAGACACTCCAAAATATGTAGTTTTGAAAATGCTAGATCCGTTCATTCATTTTAAAAGTCAAACAAAATACCAATTTCAGTGTCAGAGCAAAATAACATCATACATTAGCAAGTGATCCTATTTTAAATAAAATATATATAACTTTATTTAAAATTTAAAAAAAATATGGCCAACTTAGTGAAAAAGCAGAAACTTATACCATATCCTTCTACATTTATTTTTGTTTCAAACACAGTAGCTTCTGCATTGAAAGCAAAGTAGTGGCAAAAGTATTCAAAAGTAGTTAAAAAGATCGTGATATTGGTTGATTCTAGGTCAGCACTTGAAGCAATTGCAAATACTGATATCCAAAAAGCTCGCTTCTCCAATCTATTAAAAATAAATATAAAATTGTCAAAAATAATATAGAAAAATTATTTTTGCAGTGGATACCTTCCCACAGGGGTCTTGGAGGCAAGAAAGCAGCTGATAGATTAGCAAAAAAAAAAAAGAACACATATACAACAAAAACCTAAGAGAATGATCTGTTTAGAAGAAAAAATTAAATCACTGAAAAAAGTTTCACAATTTGAATTCATAAGCAATACAAAAGAAAGCCTTCGAAAATAGAAAAAGATAAACCATATGAAAATATATCAAACTTATTTAAAGAGATTAGAGATCTCCAAAGAATAAATAAGTAGCAATCTTCCGTCTGTCAACAGGACATGACTGCTTAGTGGAACATTTAAAGAAGATGAATATTTTGGATTCCGATAAATGTTCTATTTGTGATTATCCTTATTCTAAGATGAACAAAGACCACCTCCTGATCTGAAATAAATTAAATGAGCAGAAGCAAAGAAAAGATAAGATTTTCCTGGACTCTATTGGGAAGCAAGATCGAAGTTGGTGTGAGCCAGTTCGAGTCATTCGGCAACAACAACATCATCATTTATTTTTCTGAAAAGAATTTCTCTACCACAAAAACAAAGGAAAGAAACTGTCTTCAACCTGAAGAACACTTTGATTTGTCATTCCCCGTATTATGACAAGAATGTATATACTTATCAATAAAAAAAAAAAAGCTTCTAGCTTCTCATTAATAAAAAGCTTTGTTATATTTATATTTGTACTGTGCATTATAAGGATACAAGTTTTGTTCTTATATTCACAATTTATATTATCCTATGTAATAAAAGCATTTTAAATTATTGATCATTATGTCTTTATAAATGTCTGAATATTGAGCCATGAGATTATTGCTGCGAAGGAAGATCTTGAGACCGATACAAATAACTTAACACCTCAGATCAGTTGAAAAATATCAAATTAATTATGTAAGACTTTGCTGATTGACAGAAATTGGCAACAACTAGTTGTCTCCAGTTCTAGTCGAATTTACTATCTTTTAATGAGGGTTTCAATAAGTCCTTCAAATCTGCTGCAGAACAGATTCATTGTCCATTGGAAGAGAAAATATTCCTTTTACAATTATGTTAACCTTTAAATTTATAAAGAAAATGTGCCGTCGCAGTACATCAAGCACTATGCAAATTTGTGTAGTTGTGGTACATTAAGAGAATTAAAAAAAATTTGATTGTTTAAACATGACGACAAAACAAAGGGAGGCCTCTAAAATAAAGAAGGTAGTCCAACCTTCTATAAACTTTATGTGACTCTGGGTTTACAATGACCTTAGTTTCTTATATAATAGCAATATCAAGTGCTTATAAAAATAGTGGGTATTTTGTGGGAATTTGTTTAAAATTTATTTCAAGAAAACAAAAAAGCAAATAAACAAACTAAGGCCAATTTTAAATTCATGCCATTCATATATTTTTACTTAAAAAATTTATTTGCTTCAGGATCATAACAAAATTAATCTGCAAACCAAATATTTGCAATAAATATTTAATAAATAAGCCAAACCAATATTTATCAATTTTTTTCCTTTTAAAAAGCTTGCTTATATGTACACACAATGCATATATTTATAATACTTGCACGTTTGTTTGTTTGTTTTTATGTTATTATACGTGTAAGAAGGTTTGTTTTATTGAGACCCAAATCTATTTCTTATATAAACACTGCAGATTCAATTATTTAAATTTTTATAAACCTTGATGAAATTGTATTAAAAAAAATAGTTTTTTTGAATATTCATCAACATTCACCTTTTTTTTTAATCAGAAAATTATTTTTTATTCGATGGATTTTCAAGAAATCACACCATACAAAGGTTACAAACCTTCAGTGTTTCACCAATTCTGAAAGCAATTGCCACTTTAAGCAGGAGATGCCTGCACCCCCACGTGTATGAATGGGGTCAAGGGGTTGGAGTAGCTACCAAACAAAGACTGTCTTTGCTTTAACATTCTGACCCTCCCTTTTTCCCACCATATTGTACGGAAAGGACAGGGGAGGTGGTAACGAAAATATTAAATATCTCTTCTCTAGACACAATAAAAAGTGAGAAGGCTCTTTATAAAGGGCCATTACGAGCTACTTTCAAAATATAAGGTCTTGCCATTAATTTTGTTGCAATGAATATCTAAATTTTGACGACCTCTCTCCTCATGCATTTTTTATTCCCCTCCCTCTACCTTCAAATGAAAGGCCCAGGACCTGCGCAAGGAGGGGCGGGGGAAGAAGTAAAAGAAACAAACTACATATAAGTAAACATGAACTTACTCCACAATGTGTTGATGTTGCATCTGCAAAATTATATATCAACGACCAGATAACACACACTGAGAAGCAAATTAGTGGTAGAGAAACAACTGATTTGACAATTATTATAAATGGAATCCTCATGACAATATTATCACCTAAAACCTGATATGACTGCATTAAAAATCAATGAAATGAAGTCGTAATAATCAAACTGTTATATATCTAACTCTGGATTTTTTTTTACGGGATGACAGAGCAAATTTCATTCACTCTTAAATAGATTTTTAATGCTTTCTATTAATTAAACTTTCGGCTTTTTTTTTTTTTTTTACTTCGTGTCAGTTGTAATCAATAAAAAATAATTAATAACTCCAGAGTTCAAAGAGAGATACCCTCTTAACATTTATACTTCCACAGTGGAACTGAACCTAATTCGACTGGGAAAAGATAGTTAAAAACAAAAAATTGCTAATAAATTGAATAACAAATGATAAATAGCTCAAGGTATTTAGTCATAAAAGTTTCTAAGCATTGCAGTCCTAGTTATATAGCAGACGCATTGAGCCATGTGCAATTCAGATGATCAATAACACATAGAATGAGCAGATTGTTGTAAAACAAATTTACTAAATTGAAAGAATCAGTGACATGAAGGACGTCATCTTTAATATCTTTTACGTTTCCGGTTGTAACGTATTACTTCCGGTTCAGATAACTGGAAGATGATTGGTCAGAATCTGCCTTGAGCGACATATGTCATGCTTCTGTGTTGTTAAACACACATCGGCCACAGCCTTTCAAAAATGGCAGGGACCTCTTCTAAATCAGGGGTCATATTTACAACCGGAAACGGAAGTTGTGACGATGCGTAGAAAATTGAGAGAATTCTGGGATAGTTTGATGATGGCTACCATTTATTTGGAAATGCGTTCGCCACGTTGCCAAGTAGCGTTCTACAGCATGAAATTATCCCAGATTCATTCTCCGTCAATTTCGTTGTACGCGAAGAGATAAATATCTTTTGAAAATACTCATGTTGTTTGTTGTGGCAATTAGTTTCTTATTTGAATGAAATGTAATGTTTTTTGGAAGTAATGTAGCAATCAATATGGCCACGATGAAGCTCAGTTCTCAGGATCGAAGGGACTTAGACAAATTTATAAGATTTCTGGCTCTAAAAACCGTTCAAATCATTGTCCAGTCAAGACTTGGTGAAAAAATAAAGACTAAATCGAAACCTCACTCATCAGGTTCCGATTGGGTAAGTGCAAACGAAATTAACGCAGTGTTATGATTAATGACGTTACAATCGTTAACGGTTATTGGCATTTCTCCTGAAATTAGGTCAATTTTTAATTTACTTTTTTTTTTGTTGAACGCTGCCTTATATAGTAGTATTTAGTGGAACATAAAAGCATTTGAGTCATCACAATTTATCTGCTACAACACGTGCGTGTATCACTTAATTGGTCGCAGAGATTGAAGTTTGCTGACAAGCTGTTTCGCAGATGTTGATGTAAAAATTAAAATCATTTGCTAATAAAGGGTTTATTTTAATGCAGTTTGGTGTCTTTAGGATTACTGCCGAATAATTGAACGATCCTCCCTTTAATGGAATTGGATCCGATTCTTACATCTCTTATGACTGATGATGCATGGATTGGCAGAGTTTTGCCAAATTCCATTCATATAAAAAAACAAAAAGCCGAATTAACAGTAGCCCCCTAAAATCAAGAAAAATAAGAGAGTTCGGTGAGACAAAAAAATATGCTTAAAAACAATTAGAAATACAAATTTATTTCTCTTATTTTGTAGTTCTGAAAATTTAGTATTTTAGATGTAAAAATAATAATAAAAGGAAGTAAAATGATAAATAAACGCTTGATTAACAATGAATTCTGTTATTGATTTGTAAAAAAATTGGGCGATTTGAACAATTTTTAATGCCCACGAGTAAATTTTATTGTGATACGAGTCTTAGAACAAATTTATTCGTTTTCCATTTTCACTAGTTGATCAAAAGTATTTTGTGAAAAATTTTTTTTTATTTTTATTTTAATAAAAATAGTTGAAGTGTAATAGTTTTATTTTTATTTCATTTATCTTTTAACAGAAACAAAATAAATAAAATACAATTAATGTGGTACATTTACTACTTTCATTAATGCAATATGCATTTTTTTTTTTTTTTTTTTTTTTTTAGAAGGGGAGGCGAAAGAGGTCATTTATTTGTCCTTTGAGCAGAATTATCTATAAAACTTAAGATAAATCTGTAGAAAGTAGGACAGATGAAATATGATATTAAAATTGAGAGATTATCTTAAAGAGTAAAAAGAAAACAACATTTAGGGTTGCGTCTTTGTAACTCTTTATTATTAATTCACACATATTTATAGATAACGCACTGTAAAAACATTTGTTTCAATAGGATGTGTTCCTGAATTATTAGATTAGTTAGATTTAGTATTACATTTCAGTATAGTGTAGAATCCTGTCTGATAAGCCACTTTGCAGAACATTTAGAAATCCACAAAGTGAATATTTAAAATGAATGTCAGTTTTTCCTCTCGGGCTTTTGCTAATTGTGGTGGTGCCATTGCGCAACTTTAAAAACATTTGATGGTGAAGACTCACTTTTTCAGTAGTGTATACATAAGATACTTTTGAGGAGGATGCCATGTAATTGATGTGAATAAACTGAGCTTAGTTAATATTTATTCATATTTTCTTGTATTTCTTCTTGGTTTTCTTTTTTTTTTTTTGTACATCTAGGACAAGCTATCCGAACTCCAGAAAAAAAACCTACCCGTCAACCCTCAAGCCCCCGGCATGCAGACAATACTGTGCACTGACTATACAGTTGTAAGGGAGTTATTTAACTTTCAATGAATGGGAGGGGGAATCCTATTTCCAAAACTCCCAGAACATTGCAGAATAATAGAATTTGTGTCGCTAAGTATTTGGACATCACCTAATATACAAGAAACTTTGGCAAATAAAAGTGTAATAGGTCTTAATAATTACCACCGTCTGACAATTTGCAGATCAGAGCTTTATAGTCTGTTGCCAAAATAAAAAAAAAAAATCTAGAGCCAATATTCAGGCTTATAATGAAAGAAACATAATTTGTAAATTATATATAAATCAGAAAATCTATTTTACATTAAGTGCTGACAACTGTAATTTATCTTTGCCAGTTGTACACATTTCAAACTCTGGGCAGAAATTTCAAAATTATAGGAAGAAGACAGCACTTTATGGTCCTAAAACAAGGAAAGTGTTTTTAGATATCTAAATATATTTTCAAGTGGTATTTTTGTAACATTTTCTAGTGACTATCAGCATAAAATTTGGTTACTGGTAGCACAGGCTTGCAATCAACCATTACTGCTGATGAATAACTGACTGCATATTCCATTAAAGGTTGTTTCAAAGAGGATTTATCCTATTCTTCAGTTTCAAAGATTAAAAAAAAATGAAGGAAAATTAAAAAAAAATTCAAATACCATTAACAGCAAAAACACCTAGAAATCAACAAAAAAATTTTAAAAAAATAATAATTAAATGGAGTGGTTTAATTAATGAAATTCCTCTTTGAAGTTTTATTCACAAATTAGCAAGATTATTCCAGACTTAACAATTTAGCAACTAATGAGATTGTGGAAGATGGAAAGATATGTTATGGCATTTTGTAAATTGTCAGCAAAGATCTTTCGGTATGAAAATTATATAGACCTATTATCAAAATGAAAATAGAGATTTTATAAGGTCTTGATATATATAGAGACAGTATTATGATACCATTGTTTCAAAAAATATTTTCTTAATTTTCTTCGTTTTATTTATATTACTGCATAAATTATAATGCATAGCTTAATATTACTCTATAACTATAATATGGAGTAATTTCAGAAAGAAATTTCAACCTAAATTTGAGGAAATTTATATATTAAAAATAAATCGTATTTTGTAATTTCAAGAATGATATGGTAACTTCAGTATACAGGTTGACAATCACTACTTCGGCTTTATTGGAGGAGGATGTGCTAGGATAATAATTTTCCAAATTACTGATGGTTTATTTAAATAACCAAAACAATTCTCAAATTCACTAGACTATGTCTGTATTATGTACAAGAAAGAAAAATAAATACATATGAAATGTTACTGAACTAACAGCAGAAACTGTAGCTTTTGAGAATTTCAATCTTCATATTTTCCACTATGAGAAGTATTTGTAGTCTGTCGAATGAGAGAAAAATGGCCGGCAAAATTGGTCTTTTGCTTAGCGATTGCATCTGCCTAGTTTCTTACCCTGTCCTTACTCTCCCGTAGAGTGCATCGTCCTTCTGTTTTATTCTTCAAATTCCTTTATTTCCTTTTTTATTCATTTTTGATTCTTTATATTAAACGAAATTGTTAATTTATTACTGAGGATATTTTATGAGCTCAGTGTATTGAAGAAAAGTTATGAAAAGAACTGTTTATTTTAAATGAAATTTAAAATTACATTGTGGCAGACAGTTGAAATTCCTATGCCTGTTGCATTAGCAGTAGCTTTCCAAAGTTTTGTTTTGTTCACTTCATCTTGAAGTGCACATGTACATTGTTTATAATCTGCCATTCTTGGTTGTGGGTTGTTTAGTCAGAAACACCATAGAACACAATTGTATGTTGATGTTTATTTTCTGAAGCCAACAGAGCATCCATAGCTGACGCATATTTAACAAGTCTCAGGACTGGGCTCATGAACTGGGCCAGACACACTGAGTAGTACTTCTCTCTGTTTGGTGGTTCTTTCATTTGACTGACTATAACGAAAGACATAACCAATGCTAAGTAAGACCAAAGTAATAAAAATGCATGCAATTCTTGCTGATGCTGTTGGCAGCATCTCCAAAAAAAATGCACTAGCAAGTAGAATGAGATGCCTGGCATTGATCCATTAAATTGGAAATTACACTTCGCCAAATGGAGTATTGATGGGCAATCTGTATGAAGTTTTTTAAAAAGATGTTCGCAACTGCAATTTTATTGGAAGTATGATTATACTTGAAAGAAGGATTTAAATCTCAGTGTTTCATTGTGAATTTTGTGTAGAGTAGATGTTTTGGTAATAAACCATACTTTCGTACTTTTATTGAGGGATTGACAGGGATAATGTAAAGTTAATAGAACATCCCTTCAGGTGATTCTTTTGATTATTAAGTTGACAGGAGAAAAAAAATCGAGATTGTTAGTTAGAATTGAATTGAAAGAAAACATTCCATTGTGTCAATGCAAAACCAAAGCCTGAACAATCCGATAAGAGGGTCAAAATGAATTAGAAATATTGAAATGTTCATAAAGTCCCAGATGTGGAGTTGGATTTTTCATTTACTCCTTTTGAAATAAAAATAAAGAGTAAATGGAAACTTAAGTAAATAGAAATTTTGGCCTTGAACTTTCTGGACAAAAAATTGTTCAAAATGTATCCTAACACAATGGGTACAGTTAATGTAAAATATATCAAAACAACACGAGAGGGAAACAGAAATACGGTATTTTATAAATCGAGCAAACAACATAGCTGATAAAGTTTTTGAACATGGAGGTCTAAGTTGAGTCTAAAATGATAACATAGGAATGATGGCAGCTTAATGAACTTATTGTAATGTCGTGAAGTATTAGTGCTGTACTTATGAATTGCTTGCGTATTGTAAAGGAGCTAGCATCCAGTGCCTAAATCCTATACAGCCACCAGAAATCTTTTTCTTTAAAAGTCTTTACTGCTGTCTGGCACTAGAGAATTGATTAATTGTTTGTCTTGGTTTGGCTTCCCAAATCAAAAGAACATTCACAATTATTCTTTGTGTTTGCATATCTTCAACATCTTGTATTTCAACATCCAATGAAGTTTTAGTGGCAGCAAATTCTTAGCTTTGGAAACTAACAGGAAGTAAATAAGTTAATACTCGAAGATTGATGAAGACAATGTCAAATATCTCGAAATCACTGGAGAGTTGGCCCCTCAACCCTTATATATTTTTGTACTCCATGAATACTTTCATCTCACAAAAGGGCATTGATTTTCGCAAGATACCAGCCATGTCATAGATACCAGCCATAGAAATGTTAACAGAACAACATTGAACAAAGCTGCATTCTTCTAAGGATACATTTATCCACGATTTATTTCCATTGGCCTTAATAACCCCTCATGCTTGATTTACTGCATCCTGCAATGTTATACAAAAAGTAATTTCATATTTCCTAATTATTATTATTTACTTATGTAATTTTTTTGGTTACCCTCTAATTGAATTGTTCAGATTTGATTTTAAACAATTTTTGAACAAGATGTAAATGTTCATTTGGTAATTTTTGTCTGCAGCCTGATGACATGGCTCTGCTACTTGACCACTTTTCACTACCTTAGTATTAACTTATTTTTCTTCTGTGCTTTTACTTTCAGAAACTGTACTTGTAAGCTTTCAAATTGTTACATTAATATATGTAGATGCAGTGTATGTGATAATGTGTCATTGTTAATGGTCAACCTGAAAGCAGTGGTTTAAATAAAAATATAATTATAGTGTAAGTCCAGCATTATAGTGAAAGACTTCATAACCTTTAAACTATATATAAAGTTCTGATCAAAATATTTTCTGTAAAAATAATAATTACAAAATCATTAATAACGATAGGAAGATGCAATGAGACTGCACTTTTGTTGTATTTATGTACTGTATATCAGGAGACTTATTAGGCTACAACATTTTCTTATACAGCTTTATTGCAATGGATAGATATATTTTAAGCCATGTTATGAGTTTAGCCTGTTTCCTAGGGAAAAAAATAAAAATGATTTATTAAAAGGAAAAGGGGACAAGACCAATAAATCCGTGATCAGGCAACCATCCTATACTCTTTTATTTCACAGTATTTAATTGTCAGCTCAACAATTTGGTGGCGACATGCAAAGGTTTGGCTATGAATTCCAGATAAGATATGCATGTTTCTTTAATCACCAGCCAAGCTCTTCAGTCTTCACTTTAAATTATAGCTGCTTTTCCAGCAATGCAAGGCTCGAACTATCATAGAATTCTTCCTTGTTGTCCTTATTGGAGAAGTGTAATAGCTGAGATAAGTTTCCCCACTAGTCTTTGGGCCGTGATGAAAAGATGATTCTTTTAAGAATTACCGTTATGCAGAAATCTTAGATTAACAAACAAGCTCAGTAGAAGATCTTATGCTAAAACGTATTACAATTAGCCTAAATTGGAATTTCCAATTTTTTTTCCTCAATTGCAAACATCAAATATCAGACAAACCTCTAGAAACTAAATAATTTATCATTAGATATATGAGAGGTTTCAAATTCTACAAGTTTACACTACGTTTGTAAGTATAGAGGAAATTTCAGTAGGGCACCAAACTACTTCCTTTGTTCTATTCTTGTTGAGCTTGAATAATCAGTTATATCATTTTGACAGTGAAGCAGTGACATACTTTTTACCTGACATATTGTTTTAAATGAGTTAATTATAATGCCTGCATATTTGACTTAACACTGCTTTTATGTTGAGCCACTCAACTAATTTGGTTGAAAAGCTACTGCTACAGGTCCTACAAGCCCTTGGCTGCATAAAAGCTTTTAGACTCCCTTTAACCCATGAGTAACAAACCCCCATTTTATAGAAGGCTGGGTGAACCCTTGGGTTCGTCTGGAGGAGAAATAACTGTGGGAAAATCCATGACTACCTCGAGGAATTGAACCCAGCTCTTCCAGTCCAGCACTGAACTACCGGACCCTTACTAATTCACACATCAGTTTTGATTTTAACAGACTAATTCTTTGCTCTACGTTTCACCTCCTTTACCTTATTTCATGATGATTTGTTGCTTAACTTAACAACTTTAACTTTTTTTTTTTTTTACATTTGTTTAACCTTTACTAAGTTTTAAAAATGTTAACTAATTTCAGAGTGGCTATTATTTTTGAGCCTCAGGGATTTCTTTGTAATCAATATAGAGCTCAGTGTTTAGCCTAAGCAGTACAGGAGGTTGACTTTGGCTGGATTTAGTCTTCACAGTTAGTTGAATATACTTTTTTTAGCTTGTTTTATCCTCTTGGATAAATTTTGCAAACAAACTGTAGTCAGTAGCATGCTTTGAATTATGAATTTTATTACGTTTTAGCCCACTTACACATTCACAGTTCACACAACTGCCATTTTTTCTTATTCTACTCCTGTATTCTCCATGGTGGTTTCATTTTGTTTTATTTCCGAAATATCTTAAGTTCTAATTATTGTTACTATGTTTGTGTTTGTTTAGTGTTTCTTTCTGCAGTTTGGTTCCAAATTGTGATATTTTAATTAGGATCATTCAGTACATACAGAAACACACACTCGGGTACAAATTGCAAATATATAAATATTTTTTTTCCAACAAATTATATTTTCTAATTGCTGCAGTAGAATATGTATAATTTTTTTCCAATTACTTTTTATTCTTCTTTTAATACAAACAGTTGGGAATTACTATAAATATGATTTTAATTTTTTCTCGTATAAATATGATTTTAAAAATGTATTATAATTATTTATATAATCAAAAAAAAAAATGTTTTTTTTTATCCTGCGATTGGTTTGGGGGAAATGCAACTTTGCAAAGGGTGACCTCTGTAGGGATACAAAGAAAGAGAGACAAAGGATTGAAATCATGTCAAAGGGTTTGAAAGTAAAGGATTTTCATTTACTTTCATTTAAAAAGAAAAATTAGAAATTAACAAAAACTTTCTCCCATTTTGAAGGAATATAATTTTACTTCTCATGGTTTTTCACCCATGACTGATTAAATTAATTAAGTTAATATCCTTTTTTTTTTAACATTTGAAATTTAATTTAAACTTCTAAAAAGTTTAACGTGTGTTGACGATAAAAACATCAATCAAAGATTGAACATTAAAAACACACTAAATTTTAAAGAGAAATAAAAAAAAAAAAAAAGAAATTTTTTATTTCTCTTTTAAATTTAGTGTGTTTTTAATGTTCAATCTTTGATTGATTTTTTTAATTTAAACTATCGTTCTTATAAAGAGATAAGTTTTCAATTTTTTTATCTCTCTTGGCTGTCAATTTCTCAGATTTTTCTTTTGTAGACATTACTGTTGAGAAGCAATTATATACTTATAGCATTTTTTTTATTTTATTATTTATTTTATTTTCTGCAGTTTAATCTTTCTATCAAAGATCTGCCTGAAGTTTTGGCCGAGACTAAGAAAGCGTTAGGAGGACAGATTCCCACCATTGGGCTTAATATGTGCATTGAGATATCGCTCAAAACCGTGGAAGGAGACACGATGGTTCTGGAAACGTGGTGTCTTGGTATGACAGAAGAGTGTGATTCTATGGCACGTGTCACTTACATTGTATACAACCGAATGGGGGTGCTACTCAAGGCACTCATCTGCATGACCCGTGTCACACCAGCATACAAACTTTCTTGCCGGCAAGGCCCAGATTCCTACGTAATTTGTTATCGTGTGTATCTGGGTGACCCTCAGTTGTATGCATTAGGAGATGGATATGCGGTGAACAATGTCGGACATGTTGCCACTCCCATTGGCACTATAATACTTTCGGTGACTTATCGAACAAAACTGACCATAACACCTCAAAAAGTGGAGAGAGAATGCCCCTTCATGCTTAAGAGTGATCATTTCAAGCCTGATTTAAGCCCTAAATGGTTACACAAGCAGTGGTTAACTGATACAAAGTAAGTTATTGTCCTCTTTTCAGATTCATTTCATTTAATAAGTTTAATGATATATATTTTTAATTTTTAGCTGATGTGAGATATTTGATATATATAATATTGATAACATTAATTTAAGTAATATTTTTTTTTTTTTTAAGAAAATCCACACTTACATTAAAATTAAATTCATGTATCTAATCATTCTCTTTCAAATTAATAATAAAAAATTCAGGAAAAAGAATCAGATACTTGTCATTGAAGGAAAAGAAAGGCAATGGCAGGAGGAGAGCTCTTTTGGGGTGGTGATATACTTTGACCTGTTACCTGAAGTTGGCAACATTGGGCGGTTTTCAACTTAGCATTTCATTCCTTTCAAATCACAGTTGCAGAAAAACCACTCGTAAGAATGGAGAATGGTGCTTTTACATTACCCAACTTTCACATTTAGATCCCAAAAGTTATGACATCAAATCAGGAAAAGAATAAGATATACCTCGACCTGTTAAAATGTTGTAATTTTAAATATTGGTCTTTCTGTTGATCTGGCTGATTAATGAAACATTCTGTTGAATTAAGAAAGCAGGTCTGACTGGGATGAAGGGTAGAAATGTGTGTGACTAGGAATGAAATGTAGACTGTCATTTAAGATTTAAACATTTAAATGCACCTACTTACGAGTGAAACACCTTATCCATCAACATCAGCTCTTCCTTATTGAAATATTAGCTTTAAATGAAATATAGCCTTTGTATCTTAAAGCTGTCTACTTCTGGGATATTATGATTACAAATAATTTAAAATAATAATGATAAATCTGATAGTGGTTTGTATGTTAGACAAATTCGAACTGTTATCTTTAAGAATGATGGATGAGGAACTGAAGTAAGTAATCTTTATATGTGTGTTTATGTGTAGGATGAAGGTATTTCATTTTCTGCATTTATTGTATAAAAATACACATACTTTTATTTGATCCTTAAATTCGTTTACAAATGAAGTACGTTTGAAGGTCCATAAACTAAGTTATTTTGTTTTGGGGGGTTTACTATTTTGAAATGTCCCATTTGCCCTTGTTAGTGATCATTTTGATTGCACGCACTGTTTATGTAATTCAGTCACTGAGAACAATCACATAAACACTATGCAATGTCTTGTGTCAGGTCTACTGTCATAGATGAACTGGCAGCTGCATGTGAGGACTGTCAAGAGCTGGGTTGTGCACCTCTCTCCTCTAGCCCCCCTCATGAATGCAATGGAGTACACTTCCACCAACACTGCCGCTCTCCCATCATAGACATAAAGTCTCCAAGATTTGAAGGAGATATTAGGCCATGCAGGTAAATAAACTATAGCACCAAGCATGCCTTGATTCTTGTAAAAATTTGATGTAGCATTTGCTAAAGCGCCTTTACTGCATGGAGGTTTGCATAAATAATTTTGTGAGCTCTTTTGATTCAAAATTTGGCAGTGACATCGTTCACTGCATTAAAACCTTTTATAGTTATTCTTATTTGTAAGTGATTCTTTTTTTTTTTTTTTTTTTAACAAAATGCTTATTGAGCTGCTGAAAAGTAGATAGTTGTTAGCTGAAAGACACACAATACTCCTAAAATGTCTTCTTTAATCACAAGAACGATATTTCTTTTTTTTAACAGGAAACTTCTTCAGGTTGAATAACTGAGGACAAGAAATCTTTTTTTTTTTCTTTCCGTTATCATACATTTTAAAAAATTTTTACAATACAGCAATGTTATGTTTTTGAAATATATCAGACGAATTCAATTGATGAAGATGAAAGAGATTTCTTGTTCTCAGTTATTCAACCTGAAGAAGTTTCCTGTGATTAAGAAGACATTTTAGGACTATTGTGTATCTTATGATTTAACGAATAATATACATTGTCCGGCCACTTTATTAGGTACACCTACCTAGTAGCGTGTTGGGCCTCCTTTAGCCCTCAAAACAGCCTGAATTCGTCGAGGCATGGATTCCACAAGATGCTGATAACGTTGTTGAAGTATTGTGTGCCAGGCAGACATGAGCATGTCACACAGTTCCTGAAGATTTGATGGAGGTGAAGGCCTGGAGCGAACAGCCTGTTCCAGCTCATCCCACAAATTTTCAATCGGGCTGAGATCCGGGGACTGAGCGGGCCACTGCAGCAAGGAAAAGTCATCGTCATGTTCCTCAAACCATCCCATAGTGATGTGGACTTTATGCACCGGCACATTATCCTGCTGGAAGTAGCCATCTGCATGAGGATAAACTGTTAACATGTACGGTTGCACTTGGTCAGCTACGATGTTTAGGAACGCTCTAGAATCCTGACGTACCTCCAGAGGTATCAATGGACCCAATGATTGCCAGGAAGACATCCCCCACACCATGACACTGCTTTCACTGACTGTACCATTTGTGCACATAGTAGGGGTGTACGTAATAAAGTGGCCGGACAGTGTAGATTTAGGATGTATAATTGTTAGCTGCTTTAGTTCTTGTAAAATTACTTATCAACTCACTCAACAATAACCTCATCAACTGAACTTCAAGAATGAAAGAAAAAATTAGGGTTGGAAAAAAAAAATATCTATTGGAATTTTAAGAAATGGAGCTACATCATTTAGAATTTTCATTTAAGTTTATCAAATCAAGAAGGAACATGATATCAGCACAACAGAGTAGTTTCACATTTAAATCTGTTTCAGAAAAATAGGAATTTCTGAAATTGTATTCCTCAAAATGAGTTGTTAAGTTTAAATGACAGTTTTGTTTTCCAGTACTAAGTGAGATGATGTTCTGTTGGAAACTTATTTTCATAAGGGAATTGTTTTCAGATCTTATAAATTTTATTATAAAGAGGCATTTTTTTCCCTATTATATTTGAAGCTGCAAACAACATCATCATCATCATTTTTTTAGAGCATTATAAAACATTACAGTGCTAAAGGCCTCCCCTTCTAAGCTCATCTTCCATTACAGATAATCAAAACTTGTCACTAATTTTCTCTTCATAGTCTTTTTGAAGAAATTGAATGATCTTTCTTTGAGATTCTTCAAGCTTTTAAGAAATCTACAGACATTCATAACAATATTGTGTATTGCTTTATTATTATAAATCAGAATGATTAGTTGAGAAGGCTCGTGCATTTGACAGTTGTAAAGCAATATCTGTTACAATTATATAATAAATTCTCTTAATTTCAGAAAAACTTCTGTTCATCTCTATCAGTGATGAATAAGTACATAAACTTCAGTGATTTAAGTTATTTGCATATTGGTATGGCTATGTAGTCTTGTGACAGAAAACATTATTGAGCATTAATAATATTTCTGTGTAGAGCACTGAAACTGAAGATGTCACTGACAACTGTTTGCTTATTCTAAGAATGGTCTGTAAGTTAGTTCAGGGAAATTTCACTTGCAAGGTGTAACTGAACGTGACAGGATAGATTACATTAAATACAGCATTCAGTCACTAAATGTTAGAACATTTAGAACATTTCTTTTCTTTCTTTAAAAAAAAAAAAAATATTGATGGACTATCCACATATTGAAAATTGGTAATAGTTCAAAGATGAATATTGAATGTCCTCTTGGAAAACCTTGAAGCAGATGTACGACCATGACTATAACAGTATTTCACAACAGATTCAGATTTCATGATATACTATCAAGAAATGAATATTGTTAATACATCTACTGTATCTACTTTATTGAAAATGCTATCTGAACACATTGCAAGTGCGTCAAATATGTTGGTCCCAATGTGGTCTGGATTCAGTAGTTTAGCTAATAAACTAAATTTGAAGCTGTTTAACAAGGAGGCTTAACGTGCATGTATTGAAATAAAGAAAAGTGAAAATAAAACGCACTTACAAAATTGTTGAGAGAATTATAAACATGGTAATAATCCTACAGTTTCGGAATACTGCACGTATTCCTTCATCAGGGACGGCACAAACATATAAGACATTAAAACAACATTTAAGACATGAGGTGGGAAGGCATGTTGAAAGCGATGGAAGTGAGAGGATTCAATTCACTTTCCTCACTTTCACCATTCCTTCCCACTTCGTGTCGTCTTAAATGTTGTTTTAATGTCTTATATGTTTGTGCCGTCCCTGATGAAGGAATACGTGCAGTATTCCAAAACTGTCGGATTGTTACCATGTTTATAATTCTCTCCTCAACAATTTTGTAAGTAAGTGCATTTTATTTATTTTCACTTTTTCTTTGAAGCTGTTTTCCAATTTTCCGTCATTTCGATTTCTCCCGTATAGTTTTTCCATGGAGTTTGAACTGAAATTTGAAATAAAGCTGTTACATGCTGACATACATATATACATGGTATTGATTGAGGATGAGGGGGAAGCCAACTCTTTCACCTGTTGAAGTTATAAAGTGGATTAATCATATCGAAAACTTACGATAACTGCAGGGGAGTTTTTATTACAAAAAGGCACTTAACCTGCATAGAAATGCAAGATATGGGAAAACCACATATCAGAGCTGAGAATTAAGAGATTAAAGTTTAGTGAAATGTATACTGATGAAGAGAGCTAGCTGTAGGGGGAAAAAAAAACAACAAGATGGCCTAGACAGAAGAGAACAATTTATGATGTTTACATTGCCACCAAAAACTTATGAAAAAGCCATGATAGAAAAAAAGGAAATCTCCAGAAGAAATGAAGCAAATTATGAAATAAAAAGTCAGCTCAAAACAAGACTGCTACAGCAAAGCAGTGGGGAAGTAGAACTTATGGACATGTTCAAAGAAAAGTGAAAAACTTGAAAATATGGCTTTACTGTATTAGATTGACATACATCAAATAAACATTGAAATTTTAGGAATGGAAGGAAAAGAGTAATTACGTCATCACCATCTTGCTATAACGATGGCAGGCACTTGGATGAGTCGATAGCCAAGTCTCATTGCAGCATTGATGAGTAAATTGGATATGTGATTTATATGAGTTCCTGGATGATCAGCTTTCCCTTCTGAAGAGGACGTGTTTGTTTGGCAATTTGGGATAAGAATAACGAAAAAACTATTTATCTTAAGAAACTGAAACTTCAGTAGTAAGTTTACATTCTTCAAAAATTTCTCTTGATTTTGTATGTGGCAAACCCTTAGGTAATGGGCTAGGAACTAAAACTGCCAAAATAAGTTGTCTTTTAAGTACAGTTTTCATAATATCTTAAAAATTGTTCATTTGCCTGTACAATTGTTTGTATTCTTCTCCTCAATAGAATTGTTAGTATTTAGCTGAACTTGTTGTGTTTACATTATCTCTCTTCACATTTTAGTAGCCTATAAACTATTATTCGACTAACAGATAAGTGTATACATTTTCATGTCATGTGTACTGTTTTGTCTTCAAAAAAGCATTGGGTAAAGGGTTCACATTCCTTGTCACTATCAGATTCCAGCACAAATTCTGATTCAGTTTATGAGGAAACCTCATAGTGATTTCTTTCCAACTGTTACTTGTCAGACCATGTTACTAATAACACTTTTTACGCCGAGAGATCACAATGCCAGACTCCAGCTTCATCCTAAAGAGTTTTTTTCCTGTGTTACCATGTTTTCGCCAACAATAACTGCAGTAGGCTAACTTAAGAAAGCAAGCATCCACTTTTATCTTTTGAACACCTAAATGTAATGATTATGAACGACATTTACAGTTGCTTTCTATTTTTTAACTAATACTTGATGATGTGCACCTAATTTTATAGGCTGTGTAAATAGATACACAGATGTAACTTGTATCCTATTCCTTGGACCATTATTAAAAGGCATAAAATGATGATCATATAGGAAATGTTCCAAATGGTCAATGAGAAAGTAAAGTTTTGTTATTCAGAGAAAATGTTTTATATATATACAAGGTGTTTATAATTAAAGTTCCTATTTCGAAAGGCTATAACTGAAGAAGCAGTCAGCGGAACGACTTCATATTTCACATGAGGATGTCCATAGCGATAAAATTTTGTTTGGTGCCAAAAAAAGTTTTACTTCCGAACCACTAGGGCGATGTACGGCACTGCAATACTGTAGTGAATAATGCAAGCAACACGTGATTGAAAATTGCTGAAAAACGGGATGAATGCATCACTTCATTGCGTAATGACTATGTTACCAAAGGCTCATACATTTCGTGTGAAGCTGTTTTATCAAAATAACAGCTGTGCCATAACAGCATTGTTAGAGTTTAGGACAGTAAAAGGACAGCAAATGGTGATCAAGGAATTTGAAGACAGGTTCCTTACAGATGAAGCCTGGCAGAGGACAGAAAATCGCCGACCACTCAGACAGCGGTGGAGGAAGAAAGGATGGCAAATGTTGTGGGAAGCAGAAGTGCACGGCTTGTTGCACGGTCATTAGAGAAACCAGTAAGCATTGTTCACAAAGTTTTAAATGAATTTTGCACTGGTACCATCACCTGCACAGTTACTGGCCAGCGGTGATTTCTGTTAGCCAATCAGGTGATTCTCAGACTTCAACAGTGTCAATGTCTGGATGCAGTGATTTTCATGCAGGATCGCCATCCTTGTCAGGCTGTTGCTTCGGGCTACTTTTACCGATGACAGAATCATCAGCTGCCATTTTTGTACAACATGGCCAGTACATTCACCGGATCTCAACCCCTTCGACTTTGCTGTGGGGGTCATCTTAAAGACCTTGTCTATCATGAACATCTAGTCAACTTAGCGGACCTGAAGACCAACATTACGTGACATATTCACAACATTACGATTGACAGTTTCATGTGATGTTGCGTATATGAGGTGAAACCATATCAAATATGTCCTTTGTGTAACACACAACGGATCATGTGTATCTACTACAGTATTGTAATGCCATATATCGTCCTAGTGGCGACCATCGGAAGTAATTTTTTTTTTTTTTCCGTTAAACAAAATTCCATTGCCATGGACATCCTCATATGAAATATGAAGTTATTCCGCTGATTGGTTCTCCAGTTACAGCCTTAAGTGTTGTTTGGATGAAGCGAATTTATTTTGCCTCGATTATTATTTATTTATTTTACAGTGAAAAAATACATTGTATTTGATTTCTCTTAAGTTGATATTCATTGCATAATTTTACCTCTCCATCTTTTCCAAAGAATTTTAGGGGAGAGGCTGGAGTAACTACATAAGTAAATACACCTTACATTTACTTCGTACTAATAGTTTTCACTTTCATTCATTTATTAGTGAATCTAAAAATGTTAATGCTATTTCTGCTTAGTAGGTAAATCTGGACATTTAAACCTCACTACCTCACTAAGTGAAAATACTCTTGAGTTTATGGAATTCGTTCGTTCATTTTTATTTTATTTTTCATCTAAGATCCTTTAACTAAATCAGTTTCTAATAACTTTATTAGCCATCATATTCTGATGCTCACACCTTGTTATCTATTGAGCTTTGCCTCTCTTAAACCTGAAATTATATCATTAATGTGAAATTTTAAAAACAAAAAATGGTGGAGGTAAGTAAGTCGCTCTCAGCTTTTCCTGACCAACTCAATGGAACTATGTTAAGTCAGGTGATCAGCCCAAGCCCACCTGCCTTAACTCCCACAACGTAAAGCTGATACCTATTCTACCGATGGCAGAGGGAAACCCAGTTGCTCAAATCCCCAACCTTCTCCAGGGGTTGAAGCCAGCTCCTTCATCCAACAGTTGAGCACCAATATATTGGTAGATTTGTTAAACTTTTGCTTCGTTCAGGTTGGTCACTCAGGGAATTTATTTGATATCATGAACTGTTATTGCAATTATTTAAGGAAAAGTCAATTGAACTGATGTCTTATTTCATCATGGGCATGTATCGCATCTTATATAAGCTGCAAAAAATTGCAACATTCAAAATACAACAGTTATTTTCAAAATTTCACAAGGAGGGAAGTACGGAACAATATGCCGATCTTTCATATTGTGTTTTTGTTTGTTTTTTATTACAATATTTGATTCAGTCAGTCATTAGTAGCGAAAAGGTTGGCTTATCAAAAACTGAACAAAAAAGTAGTTTGTTTGCCAAATTTTTAGAATTTAGAAAACAAACTTTTAAAAATTGGCTTCGAACCCCTCAAAAATGTTTGTTCTAGTATGTCTTTTTTTATTTTTTAATTTAGTGTTCCAGATCATCTAATACAGCAGCAAGGAAGACCAATGAGTTTCAGTGATACCAAGAAAGTAGGTGCTTTTGCAGAAGAAAGCAAAAAACCAGATCCCACATCTGTTTCAGAATATTTTGTTCCTGATGTTCCATTCTCAAAGCTGCTGCTACATGACTGTGATAATAATGTTATCCCTAATGGTAATATTATTGGTGCTCCAGTGAAAAAAGTGACCAATAACAATATCAACCACAATAATAACAATAACACCAATTGTGTGGATCAAGTGGACAATTCTGATAATCACAGCGACAAGTCCAGTAGCAGTATGGTGTCAGGAGCTACCGATGATTTTGTCTTAGTGGAGTTGGTGAGTACATTGGAATAATATTTTAAAATCAAAAGTTTCTCTTAAGTTTTTAGTTTTATTGCCTTGAACTTATAAATGTATCAATTTTTTTTAACATAGTCATTTCCCCAAATATGATTTCATAGTTTTTTTTCACACGTCATATCAGAAACTTCATCTAAATAACTATGTACGGTTACTGTGGCTTTGGTTATTAAACGAGATAAACCAGAGAGAGAGAGATATCTTTGTTTAAGTTGAGGGTAGATGTATCTGGGAGACTTGAGATTATGGAAAACCTTATAAGTATTTATTCCATATTTCTTCCTAATATCTTCTCTTCTGGAACTATTATTATAAATCCACAACATACTCACATAAATAAATGATAATATTATATAATATTATATTCACGTAGTCTTCCTTAATTGTTATTTAAATTCTTTTTTATTTCGTTACAATTTCATTTTAAGCTGAAGAAGAAGAGACGTGTTATATCTCTTTGAAAATTTCTTTGAATAAATGTAAGTTTTATCGCATTTATTTATGTGAGTATGTTGTGGATTTATAATTATGGAAAACCTTACCAGAATTAATAGATGAAGCAAAGATCAGAGCTAACTTTTCAGTGTGTAGGTGCTGGGGCTTTTGAATTACAAAGACTAGTGTAGATGGTGAAGATACAATTGAGAAAAATAAAAAGTGATTTAACTGCCTAGGCTAGATACATTTAGTAAGCTTCTAAATCTACCAGTTCATAATACATTGCACCTCTAGAAGTCCCATGAAACTTTTACATGGTGGATAACAAAGTGTTTTGACTCTGTCCATTGTTTATGGTCTAATTTTAGTTGAAAGATGAAATATTGTTATTTTGTACAAGAAATTGTTAAACTGTTTCATCGGGAGAATCGCCTGGAATAAACTTAATTTTGAGGCATTTTAAAAGGCCTTTTTAACTTCTGACTCAAAGGAAGTTTTATTTCTTATTTCCTAAGTATGTATATGTTAATTCTCTCCCATATTAGTTAACAAAACATTATTATAGAAAGATCTGAAGTCCGGATTTCATATAATTAGGGGAAAGTTTAGTTGGATGAAACCAGTTAAAATAGCAGTATGTAAAACAATGATACACCAATAAAGTGATTTTGAGCTTATATTAATTCTGACTTTCATGTACTGTTAATTCAATCTAATTTCCTTAATGAATTAATAACAAAATGAAAATACTTTAATGGGTTTTTGAATGCTTTCTTTAAATTCCTTTAGAGCCTAGGGATCTGCAGGCCAAGGATTTAAAGCTTTTTGGTTGTTTTTTATTGTTGTTTCTTTTGTGGGGGCCCATTTCCAGGAGCAGGAGAGGAATCTGTAACCTTTTGCATCTTTCTGAGCTTATCAAGGGGATATCTGGCTGATGAGTCTTAACAAGGATGAAATGGCCACCCCAGATTTCCCTTGATGATAGCTCAGGGTGCAAATCTTTTTTTTTTTTTTTTTTCTTATGTGCTTCCCTTAATTGTTTTATTTTTTTAAATGAAAATATATTTACCCCAGGATAGAGGAACATTCTGGACACTTTTAAGTGTTATTGCTGACTTAAAAATTAAAAAACTGTAGCTAGAAAATGATTTTTTTTTTCTTAGTGATGAATAGAAAGGAGAAACAGATTCATTAATTAAAAGAATGAGCCAAGGGAAAGGTTTTGTTGTTTCAATTAGAGAGAATAGAAACATTTTTATCAAAATGAGATATTGAAAGAAAAGAAAAGGTTTGTAAGGTAACAGTCGTCACATTCCACTACTTCTGCCCTGTTTCCTTTTGGATAAAGTTTTTAAAGACATTAGCTAATTATATTTAAATTAACTGAATATGTTCTTCAAAAATATTCTCTTTTAAAAAAAAATAAAGTTTTTTTTCCATGTTATTGTAACATGTGAAGGTACCAAAAAAGAAAAAAAGAAAAAATCCCATAAAACAGCATTAAAACAGAAACAATGGATTAATGTCATTGTCTTAACATACTATATTTGTCCTTTTAGTAATCCACTAATTTACATGGGCTATGATGTGATGAAAAAGCTCCTGCAGCATTGTAAGGAAAGTAGGCTACTAATTCTTTCAGAAACTTCCTTTTTCTTATTCTCTGCCATGATAGAATTTATTCACTACCAGTTGTCAAATTTTGCTGTCTTCTAATTGTATTAAATTTTATTCTATTTAATAATTTCTTAAGTTTTCTGTTGTTTATCTTCTTCACTAGTAAATGTTTTAACAAGGGCATTAAATATTAAATGAGATATCAAGCATCTCTTCCTGCAGGCCAACTTATGGTCACGGGAGATAAGACTCTGGACATTCTGTGACCCACAGGGGCTTAAGTTGAAGTCAGTTTGATGCCTGCCAACCTTTAATATCCAGAAAGACGTTTGTCGTAGGGTTGAATGAATCCCAGGACTAGTCTGGAAGAGAAAGAACCAAGGGAAAAAACATATCTGCGACATCTTCCAAACCCAGTTCCTCCTGCCTACAAAGCAACTTAATTTAAGATATTACCATTGAATTAATTATCAGTCTCTTGTGTCTACAATTTCATACAGTATACATAGGAACTTGAGCTGTTTTTAACATCTCGAGGTATTGCCTTGAATCAACTGGTGTATGTTGAAACACTTCTGGTTCTTCGTGTAATGATTGTCATACAATTATATGCCTAACAGTTTCCTCTTTTCATCTCATGCTAAAAGCATCAGTAGCTTCAAGAATGAGGGAATTTATAATAAGGGAGCTTGGGAAAGCAATTTACCAAGAAAGTGATGGAAGAGTTCTATAACTTCTGCAGGAATACCAAGGATATATTAAATCAAATTTGAGTTAATAAATTTAGCTTCTTTCATTCCATATCCCTAATCTTCCCCTCGCATGTCTTCCTATTCGACCATAATAGAAGAGTAACCTATCGTAATTACATCAGTTTGATGGCACTTCAAACATATCCTACTTGGACTTCTCATAAGTTTAGGGAATTGTCTTTTTCATTAATACATTAACCCCTAATCAAAAATAATAATAATGCTGCTCTTGAACTAAGTAGCACTAATTTTCTAATAAAAAAATGATATTCCAATTCTAACTTATCGTTGTTTTTTTCTCTTACAGAAGCCACCATTTGCTGGTTCAGATCCTAACAGTGATCTCGGTGCTTTCTACAGGGAATGCCAAGCCGCTCCACCACTGCTGTCGTTCAGTGGTCATCCATCCCTGGCAGAGCAAGTGAACGATTTGAGCAATCAGCTGGCAGCCTTTGAAATGAATCTTCATGATTTTGATGAACTGGTCGATTCTCTTAGTCACAACGATGGATGGAAATAAGGCTCTGTTCTCAGTCAGCTGTGTATTTATGTGTACATTTGTACATTGTTATGCATTTGATTTTTAGTGGCCTATATAATGTACATAAGATTTCTATGGAACTTTTGCTGCTGTACATTTTGCTTAGGAATTTGTAATGCTTAACAAATAGCTCAGTTCAGTTATAATATGTTGCAAGTTGAAATTTTACTAAGCAACTATATTTCTTGAGATTTTATTTTATTTCATTTTATATATTAAAGAAACAACAACAGTAGTAACGTACAACCAAACAAAATCATCCAATAATTACTTCACAATCATAAGCACAGATACTTTTTAAACTTTTAAATGATAAAACTTAAATGAACTGATTGTTCATTTAAACATACTGCATGAAACGGAAATCTTGAATTTTCTTTTTCTTTTAGCTAAAAATGAATATTTACATTAAAATAAAAAAAATTTAAATAATTTTATTTTTGCATTTTATTTTATTTTTTTATTTTATTTATTTATTTTTTTTTTTTGATGCTTTTGGATCCTGGAAAGTTGAAAGGTCAAGGAATTTAAAAGATTTTTTTATTTATTGTATTAATTGTTGTTGTTTCATAATAAATACAGTAAAAATCCCAGTTACTTATTGTAAGTGGGGTCCCACTTCTGGGAGTGAGAGTGG
The DNA here is from genome assembly GCA_023159025.1 of Thereuonema tuberculata. Taxonomy (NCBI): domain Eukaryota; kingdom Metazoa; phylum Arthropoda; class Chilopoda; order Scutigeromorpha; family Scutigeridae; genus Thereuonema; species Thereuonema tuberculata. The sequence continues at coordinate 146,773,320 of JAFIDM010000001.1, read as the reverse complement.
AATCCTTAACCTTTTGTACCTCCTGAGCCTCTCATCAAGGTAAATCTGGCTGACGAGTCTTAATAAGGACAAAACAGCCGTCCCAGATTCCCATTGATGACGGCTCAGGGTTCAGAAGCATTCCTTTGTGCAGTTTTTATTTTCATTTTAATTTCTTTGGTATGTTTATACGTTCTGCTGCATGTTAAAACTCACTTGAATATGTACATCTTTAACAAGAATAGGGTGGGGGGGAGAATGAAACTTTTTCAAGTTTCTCGAAATCTACAGAGGTTTAAAGAAAACTTTTTAAGTCGGCAAAACTGAATTTTCATTTTTTTCCCTTGTTGTTTATTATTTGTGAATGATCCTTCAGTGATGATGCAGCAAATGTGTTGAATTGAACCAATCAGTATCTGGATTTTAAGTTTAGCATCAAAAAGTAGGTGCGTTTATAATTGGGAAGGACTTATTTACTGATTTTGTTTGGTAAAAACCAAAACTCAAAAAGTATTTGTAAGATTTAGTAGTTTCTTATTTTTAAAACATTATATAAGTGACCTGCTTTTATTTGTTTGTTTCTTTTTTTTTTATAAAACTTGATACATTCAGATGGGATTTAACTAAAGTGTAGTAGCAATTACTGTTGGGATTAATTGCAGACCTGAGCTTTTAAAATCAGTTAATCCAGATTCTTTTTTACAATTAACCCTTGCAGTGCATTTAATAAAAAGAATAGCTGGAGTAGTTTTTGCTTTTTGTTTTTGGAAATCTCTGTAAAAAAAAAAATACGTTGAAACTAAGCTGTTTTCCCCAAAGGCTCTTCAATGCAATATTTTGCCAATAAACAAACAAACTTCATCAAAAACTGACTTGAAATCACAAAACATAGATTTTATTTTTAAAATTACAAATTAAAAATATCACAAGATTTTAGTAGCTTCTTGGGCATTTAGATAGACTTATGGTAGCAATAAACAAAGTAGTTGTAAATGTTGTTGTTCGGCCTTTTAAGAATCTCTGGTAACTTTGTGTTAAATGCAGTTGACTTTGCAAATGAAAGAAAGTTGATAAGATCTTTATACTTTTATTTTTAATCAGAATATTTTGAGATTCACAAAAATTTTAGATAATTGATAACTTGTTAAATTAGCAAATATACTTTATACTATCTTTGTTTTTTTAATATCTTTTTAAAATTATGTAAGAATATAATTGAAAAGAATAGTCGACGAATTGTTTTTTTTTTTTCTTAATTTTAAAAATTACAAATCTATACAAACCATTCAAGAGAAATTGCATTTGAAACTTTTAGTAAAAGTCGTGTAGGAGGCAGGAAAGATTCCTTTGTAAGGAATTAAGAGATTACTAAGTTTTTGAAACTGCTGTTTGTTCTTTGCCTAAATCTTGAAAGATCAGTTCTATTTTAATGATTGTTTTCCATCACACCGTGATAACATACAATGATATAGATGGATTGCTGTGTAATGCGACAGGAAGAACAGAGCCAGAAAGGAATCAGAGCAGCTCGTGTTCAAATCATGTGACTGAATTTATTATGTCCCTGATGCAGTTAAGGACATAAAAAAAATGGGGAGAGTAGGAGGGAGGGAGAGGAACGTTTCACATAACAGTGACATTCACTTGTACAGATCGTCATTGTTATGTTATTCATTTATCTTCTCGTCTTTTTTTCTTTATGAAATTTGCTTTTGATATTTTTATTTTTAATGTGTATCGAACTGAAAGACTGGACGCTGATTTGATGGATTATGAACAGTTTTTTGATTGTTGTTGCCTTTGGACAACATCGAGGGATGATGTATTAGCTCATCGTGTTTCAGTTATTGAGTTTAAGAATTAAAAGAGGAAAATTTCATATTGTCTTAAATTAAAACCATTTGCAATGTAGTTCTTTTGGTTGACTGGAGAATTATCATCTTTTTTATTAAAATAAAATTACCAAAAAACAAAATCACTGAATGCTAACCAACCCCTATCACAACTAGGCCTCGGTTGAAAAGAATGGAAATTCATCCCACTATATAGTTCTCGCACTTGTCTAATATGATTTTAATAATTCAGATTTATCCAGCTTTTGTTTTAATTTTAATCTTTATTTGATATTTTTAAAAAATCTAGATGTTACGATTTTAAATCAAAGCAAAGAAATAGCTTATTTCAAAATGTTCCTTTGAACATAAGGAAAATAATCTTGTACGATATTTTTTATCTGCTTTCATTTTTTTTTTCAAAAAAAAAAAAAAAAAAAAAAGAGGAATTTTAAAAATACAATAAACCTAAACAGCTTTTTATTTTTATATATAAAAAAAGAATAAATTCTGAAACTAAAAATGAAAAAATTTAAAAGTTAAATTGTGTAAATATTTTTCTTTATCTTTTTTTTCAGATTTTAATATTTATTCAAAATTAGAACTTAACAATTGGAAAACTAATCAAAACAAAAGGAGAGAAAATGGTTTTAAGCAAGGATTGTCTCAAATATTGTTTATCTTTGTTACAAACTATTAAAACACATTTTTATTTTTTTTTGTGAGAGATTTTTAGAGTATATTTTCTTGAAATAAATGCCAGATTAAACAACTCTTTAATTCTTTGTTTATTAATTTTCGGGATTCAAAAGAAAACATTTCTATTGTAAATGACTTAAAAAATAATTTTAGAATTTCTTTTTTTTTTTTTTCCCCTGTCTGGAATTAATTTACCCTGAAATTGTACAAATTTTCTGTTTTGCATAAATAAAACTGCTTTTTTTTGAATTTGTCACATTAAATAGCAAATTTTTATGGGCATATCTTTATTTAATCCATCTTCACAAGCATATAAAAGGTAAAATGGGTAATTCATAGGAAGTAAATTTATTCCTTTAATCTTAAGCATGTTTTAATGAAGAAGAAAAATTCCTATCCATGGGCTGCTACCAATTTCAATGAATAACTAAACAGTATTAAAAGTTTGATACAATTAAGTTAAAATTGTTAACATGAGTTAAGATTGCCTTCATTGGATCATCAAAAGTAAATCTGTATTTAAAGGAGCTAAGGATATATCCAAAGTCTAATGGCGTTTTATTTTTTTTAGTACAACACCAAAAGTGTTTGGTTTTTTTTAATAAACTTTTAACAATTTGTTGCTTTATTGTTCCTTAAAAAGTATTTCATGAAGAATGTAAGCATTCAAAGTATGAATATTCAATTCCATTCACCTTGTTAAAGTATTTTTCTTTCAATTAAATCTACTCTTGCCTATATATGACATACAGATCCCCCTCCCTTCGTCAGTGTTATTAAGAAGCGTTTAGCAAAACTCTTATGATTAAAAACCTCATAGTTGGAACTTTCAGTCGTTTCTGCTAAAACAAATGCACCTATTTTGTAGCAAGTGGGAGTGACCGACGACATGAAGGTTGGTTTACATTTAAGGAATAAAATTTGAATCAGTTGAAAGTGATTTGGTGATAAAAGTATTAGAAAACTCAGGTTAATCTACATAAGACACTTTATTTTAATTCGATTATGTTGTATTGAAATAGCAGCAATTAGATATTACGTCCCAGCACTTTTATCTGGATTTTTAATTATAATTATTAATTTCACTTGTGTCAATTTTCAGTTATTTTATATAATCATCAAGAATAAATCTGGTACTTTTAATTTTTAGTTTGACTTAATTTTTTTTTTTTTTGTATAAGAAATTAATTGGGATTTCTGAAAGTATCCAAGTTAATGTCTGAAGCAATGCCAAGGTACCAGAATATTATTTAAAAAAAATCTGTCAAAAGTGCTTTCCACAATGTATAGTTTGTATTTGATCTAGATGCTCGTTTATTGATAGTAGGAATATTAAAATTTAATTGTTAATAATTTAAATCATTGTATCCATTCATGTAATTGTTATAAGACATGAATTAAAGCATCAACACATCAATTTGGAGCAAACATTACATTTTCACTGACACAGTAATATATGAAAATAAGGAAAAGCAAGTTGTTTAACAAATAAATCTTATTAATAATCAATCACATTTTGATTTTGACTACATACAAAAGAAGGTTAATTATATGGAAGACTGATTATTTGATTGATTCAGAATTTTAAACAAAAATGTCTTCAGTATTTATTTAGGCTGAACAGAACTACAAGATTATAAAAAGAAATGTAGGAAATATATCTGAAAAGGAAGGAAATATTTTTATGACCTCTGTGGTTAACTTTGTAAATTTAATTGGTGGTTTACAAATGTTTTAATATAGCCCTAATAAGGATTAGAAAATTGAAAGGCTGTGTTTTTATTCTATTGTAAATGGTTATTAATTTTTTTTAATTATTGTTTTCCATATAATAACCCCTCTTCTGTACTATGAAGTGAAAAGCACTAAAAATGAGAAAAAAAATTAAAATTCCAGAAATACATTTATATCTTGAATACATTTTGTTTTGAAGAAATACATTTATATCTTGAATACATTTTGTTTTGAACTATTTCAGTTGTTTTCAGTACTGTAAAACGTTACTGTTCTTACATTTTGTTTTGAAAATACACCTGCATTTATTTGACTTTGTATTCAATATAGCTGTACAGTTTAATTTCTATAAGATACTATTAAAAGGGAAGCATTTTGTGTGTATTTCAAAATAATATTTGCATCTAGTCTCTATATTGGACACATAGTGACAAACATACTTGACAATTCATATATTCATAAAAAATTGTCCATTTTTGCTGGTGGGGTGCGGAATATGTTCTTCACTACTTGAAATAAGTTAGTTTTCTAGTAAATATTTGTTCATAATTTTCTGATTCACAAATCATTACCTGAATTTTTTAAAGTTCAAGAGTTCTTCAGTTTGAAGAGCAGTTGCTGAATAGCATGTCAATGAAATCTATTTGCAAAAGAATCTTATTAGACAAAAGAAATCCTTAATACTATGCATAAGAAAAGCTATCCAAAGTAACTATTTCTCATTGAATTGCAGCGGAATTCAATGTACCTTGTCACAATATCTGAAAGTGCCAAATCGAATTAATATTTAACTTCTAATTTTGCTTCTTAATGAGATATTGTGATACTCTGACAGAAAAACCATTTCACAAGCAGATGCTCTTTTTCTGTGCTTGTTTCATTATTTGATTGGAGAATATGAATATTTTTAATTTCTCATAATCATTATGTCCATTGTACCTACTTCATTAAGAAGGGAAGATAAAAGATAGATGTGTTGATTACAGTTTTTATTTTTTATTTCTGAAAGTAAAATGTGATCATTTCAAAATAGGCTTCCTGCAATATAAATTTTTTAAGGAAATCCCTTCGATTGGAAATTACAAAATGAAACTGAATTAATGCCTTAAAATAAGCCTAGCTAAAAATAGGAGAAGGATGGCCAATCTTTACAAGGGCCCTGTGCTCCATCTAAGGAGTTAGAGACAATGGTTTCATTTTGTAATACCAACTGCTTGATAAAAGAAATGACATGATTACTCTGAAAATTTACAATAAGAAAAGTTTTGTTTCAGAAATTTATCCTAAATTCAGCTAAATAATGTAGTTGTTGTGGTAACTGTCTTCAATTTCAGTTATGTGGTTAACAGTTTTACAACTTAGCAATAAAATTCATAATTTGTTCAACAAAGTAACTTCAGATGTATATATATATATATATATTTGTACTAATTGCTGCCAACAGCAACATTCAAATGTCTTTGACCCTTCTATTTGTTCACCCCATTTGGGGTTTTACCCTTTCTAAGCAGTCTCTACCTCATCTTACCCCTCTCTCTCTCTCTCTCATATATGCAGTGGGGATATTTTCATGGCCCATGTTGGGTCCATTGATACCTCTGGAGACACGTCAAGATCGGCTACTTCCAGCAGGATAATGCGTTGGTGCACAAAGCCCACATCACTATGGGATGGTTTGAAAAACAGACGATAACATTTCCTTGCTGCAGTGGCTCGCTGAGTCCTGGATCTCAGCTCGATGGAAATTTGTGAGATGAGCTGGAACGGGCTGTTCGCTCCAATCATACATCTTCATCAAATCTTCAGGAACTGCGTCATACACTCATGTCTGCATGGTACACAATATCAATGTTTTCAGCATCTTGTGGAATCCATGCCTCAAAGAATTCAGACTGTTTTGAGGGCTAAAGGAGCTCCTACACGCTACTAGATAGGTGTACTTAATAAAGTGGCCGGACAGTGTGTATAAAACAACACGATCATGTATAGTTGGAGTCATTGGTGTCTAACCACATGCTGAGGTCAAATGCCACCATCAAAGCAGCTGAGTAGTGATAGGCTGCCACATTCGTGGCCATAATATGCGAGCCTTAGGAGTGACACTGAACCTGCCAAAAATGTGCCCCCTTACTGTCATATTGTAAAAATAAAGCTAATAATCATGTTGACTATCTTACTTATTATTTCTGAACCATTAGTGTATCTTCTAGCAAATTCAGGTGGCATTTGCAGACTTACGTTCCACTATCAACAGTTTGTTTTTGTATAGGAATCCTGCCCTACCTTTGAAGTTTGTATAAGGAATTTGAATCGCCATAGATTATGATGGCCCATTTATCTATCAAATGTGCAAAAATGTGAGGCCTTTCGTGGACATATCCAGCTGCCAGAGCAACTCTTGAAACTAGGTCAGCATCAGAGGCAATGGGTGTCTCATAGACTATGCCTTGGAGGTAACCCTAGAGGAAGAATGGAGGACAAGCGACTGATCCGTCCCGGCCAATCCATCCCTCTGGAAAAGTTATTACTCCCATACATCAGATACTTCTATTCATACAAAGTGAATGTCTCAAATGATGATGACTCACTGTCCAACTAATGTGCTGCCAAACAGCACCCTATAGCACATTCAGGTGACATTTGCTGACATACATTTCACTATGAATACTGTTTGTTTTTGTAATCCTTTTTTTATTCTTATTTACTGGCGAGGTAAATTGGCTTATACAGAAAGTAATTGGTTAATAGTATAGCTATTAACTCGAATAGAAAGGACATACTCCAACTAAGCAGAGAATTGAAGTTCAAATGGGTTATAGCTTGAGTATTCTTCCCTTCGCTAGACATGAGCCCTCGAACCAGCCAAAGACCTTGCTTGCTTCGATCAGGAATCTTGCTGCACTTGAACTGTCAAACGGTAGTTGAAGATACTCTGATAGGGACTCCGAATTGCTAATGTCTCCGATAATGTAGGTTGCGGATGTCTGATATCAACAACACCTGCTTGGCCACTCACTTCTTACTAATGATTCGCAGCTGCTTGGCCACTGACTGCTTCTACGGATGCTTTGTGGCTGCCTGGCCAACGACTAATGTTCTGAATCTCCCTATTTCCCTTTTTATGCAGAAATTCAGGGGAAACTTGGGATCAGTGCCACCACCCGATGAAAGACATGACTATGAAAAACAAAACAGTGGTGAAAGACAAATACACAGTTCGCATCAATTTGGTAGGTGAGGATTCGTAGCATATTAAGTGAAGACATTTTGGGAGAATAGTTTTTCTTCAATAACATCATTGAAGATATTGGTTTTGTTTGACTTAGAGAAATAAAAATCAGAAGTGTTTTAAAATTAGAAACTTTTTTTTTTCAGCTCTAAATATGAAAAATACTGCAACATTATCAATTTTTACAGTAAAGACCATGGATATATAGTCACACGTGGGCAAATGCGGCTCCGAGAGCCACACGCTGCTCTTCGTTATGTTAGGGTCGTCCATTAATCATGTGAGGTTTTTTTAGGAACTTTTTAACGCCCCCTCCCCCCTAGTGATACGTGGTGAGGTTTTAGAGTATTCCCCCCTATCCAAAATCACGTGTATTTTTTTGGTAAAAAAAAAAACCTCTAAACCTATCTATTCAACCAAAAAAAAAAAAACCTCTAAAACGTGTCAAAAATAAAAACACGTGATATCTCCCTCCCCCCCCCCCTTTTGATACGTTGTGTTTTTTTCCGACCCCCCCCCCCCTTTCGAGCCTCACGTGATTAATGGACGATCCCTTAAGTGCGGCTCCCAATATCTCTTAATAAAAATACAGAATTCAAAAAAAATACAAAATAATTAGTCCAAAATTTAATGATTGTTTTCTTTTTCATTTTTTATTTTCTTCTGTATGTATTTTTTATACTTTATATAGCAGTTACGATGTGTGTAGAAATGTAATTAAATTTGAATTTGTCTATTTAATACTGTGGTGTGGCTCTTTATACATATGAAAATCCAGAATGTGACTCGATGACCTCATGTATGCCCATACTTGGAACAACATACAGAACAACAATTTAGTTCCGATTGTGGACACGGTGTGGCGTTACTGTACAGAACAACAATTTAGTTTCAATTGTCGACGTTCTGTGGCGTGGCGCTACTGTCCTGAACAACAATTTAGTTCCAATTGTCGGCACGGTGTGGCGCTACTGTACAGAACAACAATTTAGTTCCAATTGTCGACACTCTGTGGCGCTACTGTATAGAACAACAATTTAGTTCCGATTGTCGACGCTCTGTGGCGCTACTGTGCAGAACAACAATTTCGTTG
>JAFIDM010000001.1:146739278-146764744 GCA_023159025.1 Thereuonema tuberculata | reverse complement strand
ACTGTATAGAACAACAATTTAGTTCCAATTGTCGACACGGTGTGGCGCTACTGTACAGAACAACAATTTAGTTCCGATTGTCGACGCTCTGCGGCGCTACTGTAACACGTGGGCAAATGCGGCTCTTCGTTGGGTTAAGTGTGGCTCCCAATATCTCTTGATAAAAATGCAGAATTCAAAAAAAAAATAAATTACAAAATAATTAGTCCAAAATTTAATATTTGTTTCCTTTTTCATTTTTTATTTTCCTCTATATATATTTTTTATACTTTATATAGCAGTTACGATGTGTGTAGAAATGTAATTAAATTTGAATTTGTGTATTTAATACTATGGAACGTGACTATGATGTGGCTCTTTATACATATGAAAATCCAGAATGTGGCTCTCGATGACCTCATGTATGCCCATACTTGATATATACATAGATTGCAAGTGATAAGATTGTAATAGAAATAAAACTGTATTTGAATGACTGATTATTTAAAGCCCAACTCCAAGGCTGGTTGAGGAATTAAAACCAAAAAAATCGGAGCCCAATATCAAATTATCAACTATCTCTTACATCTCTGAAGCAGCTTCAGTATCAGTTTTCTGAAATTACACTGTTGGGATTTTACATTCATTAACGTGGGGTTTCTCAAAAGAGTGGTCCATGAAAAAAAAAGATTAGAATAAAAATGATGATAAAAATATATATGTAAATAAATAAACTGCATTTTGTAATGTAACACAATCAACATAATTGTATTGGAGCTGTGACTAGAAATATCTATTATTGTAAACAAGTGGGCCTCGGAAGGTTTTGAAGGAAGTCACTAGAAAAGCTTAAAAAATGTAATTCCTTGAATCATTTGGGGATTACCAGGAATGCTCTCTTAATTCATAGGTAACTGAAGATAATTTTTAACATCGTGCATGTCATTGAAATTTGCACGTAATGACAATCTTGAAGCTGGCAGGTAGCTAACTCCTTAAATCTTACATAGAAAGTGCTGGTGGCCCTCACCAAGTGTTGACGAGAGAGAGAGAGAAATTAAAAGTTGAATGTAATTGTTTTATTTTCTGGATTGACCAAGATCTCAGTGCCTCCCTATCCCCTAAACAAAATCTCTGTTCCAAAAAGAAATGTTTTAGGAGTCAGCTGGAGATGTTTAATTATTTTGACAGCTTCATCTTAAGGACAAATTAGTATGACTGATGTGAATTTATATTAGCAACCTCAACATGAGTTCCTCCGTAATATACTTAATCTTCTAACAGCAGTACTCTTAAATATATATATATATTGTTCAAAGAAGTGTGTTTTAACAAGGATACATCAAGTTTCTCAAAGCATCTGTTGATACACCCTGTAAAGAAAGTATAAACTCACCCAAGTATTTCAAATAACTTTTTATTACAGGATTTGTTTACTTCCCTTTTTTTCTTAATCTATTTAAAAGAAATTAATTCATGTACCATTTAATTATCTCAAACATTTTGAGTAGTTTTTAAATTAATCATCACTCCACCCCCACCTTGTTGTCTGCTTAATCTTATCTTCGACGGAGTGCGTACATCATGCCAGTATCGGAAATCTGTCAGGACCGTCAAGACAGAAACATCAGAAAAAACCATTCGTTCCACCTTTGATGCCATTTCACTGTTTTCTTAGCCCAATCAAGTTGGCTGGAACGATGAGTGGCAGTGAGGTTGGGTTTAGCTTTCAGTTTTACAAACTTCATGTGATTATTTGACGTTAAGCTTTTCCATACAGTTTGGTGAGATACAGTCTTTGATAACACACGAGCAATTTCACGGGTGGACATCTCATCAGATGCAGCAAGATCTTGAATTCTCCGGTGGTCCCGAGGTGTGAGTTTTGGAGGTCTATCTGGTCTTTTTGTGGTTCCATAACTATCACTTTTCTTGATGACATTTTGAATAACAGTCTGTGAACGATTTAATTCTGAGGCTATTTGCATTGTTGGCTTTTTTTGACCAAGGAGAAAATGAATGGATTACATACTTTAGCCACTTTTAGTTACCTTTATGCAAATTTGGGATATTCCAATCACTTTGCAGGTGTCAAAATCAAAACATTTCTTAGCGAGTTTATATTTTCTTTACAGTTGAAAATTGATTTTATTTTTTAATTTAAAACTACTCAAAATGTTTGAGATATTTAAATGGTACATGAATTAATTGCTTTTAAATAGACTAAGAAAAAAAATTGGAAGTAAACAAATCATGTAATGAAAAGTTATTTGAAATACTTGGGTGAGTTTATACAGTAAAATCTCTGAAATATGGCCCTCGGTAATCCTGCCCCCACAGTAATCTGGCCTGGTCCTGAGTAAAAAAAAATTTTTAATAACAAAATTTGTTTCCCTATTTTGATTCCCTATCCGCGTGTATTCATTATGAGTGAAAAAAGAAAGAAAAACTTTGTCACTATGGAACATAAGCTTAAAGTGTTAAGGAGATTGGATGCAGGGGAATCTGCAAAACAAATATCACTAGAGCTTGGTGTCGGAAAAAGCCCATTTGTATTGTTTTTAAAAAACATTTTAGTACAAAATTATGAAAATGGGGTTGAATTAATTACACCTGGCATTATGTCTTCACAAAAATTGAGCTATTTAGTTATAGGCCGGATTTGAGAGATTTTACTGTACTTTCTTTACAGGGTGAATACTTCAATAACAAACTGAATCTGGGACCGTCTCCTATTTCTTTGAATGATCTTCCGTAGCCCTTAGTAAAGTTGCAGGTGAATAGGATTTTCTTTCTCTTGTTGGCTGTAGTTTCAAAGATGTTTCATTTAAAGATTTGTTTTCTTACAAGATTCCAAAAAGCTTTTTAGAAAGATCAAGTATTATGATGACTATTCGGGTTGATTGCCAATAAGTGAGAAACACTGTCTTGCTCTCTATTATTGATATTTATTCATAAAAATGTTTATGCATTTTATGTTTTAATGCACAAAAGAATTATACCAGATGCTTCTAGCTGGCCCATGAATTTCACCTATATCATTTTTATATTTTACTTTCGATGTCTAGTTCTTAGTATTCCCCTTATTATTATTATTTTTAAGAGATATTAACTTATTGTTTAGAGCACATCTGTTAGTCTTTTTGGATCAATCTCAGCACCTCATGCCCACAGTCCTATATTAACTACATTACTTTTCATTGCTAGTTGTTTTCCTTTTGTTTCTACCAGTGCTTAGTTCATCTAACTAGTATTCCTTACTTTGTAAAATGCTCAAAAACAAATTGCTAATTTTAATCAATATTTTCCCAAGATTCCATCTATAACTTGAACATTTCAATATTTCATTTTGGTTTTGCTCCAAAAGGCTTCGAAGAGAACTGAGGAGATAAACATTCTTACGGGATCAGCAGCACAGCAAAGTATAAAGGTACTGCTAATGTGAATTATGGGAAAACTAATTTTACTTTGAATACTCTTTCTTATAAGGAGTAGTTCAAAATTCTACTAAAATTTTTTCCAGTAGAATTCTTATTTTTTTTTTTTTGAGGATGATTAGATGTAAATATAAGTAGAACCAACCTTATAGAGTCACAAGTGGTTCATGGGACAGTGAAAGTGTAGACTGTCCCTTACTTGTATCCCATTACAAAAGAATGGATGAACCATAGAGAAGTTTTGAAGAAGAATCTTATCCCTATTTGAGAGTTCAACAGACTGAAGAAATATCTCTACCATTTGAGCTGAAAGGCTCACAAAGAAATCAATTTTGGAAACTTACGTGACAATGACAAACATCTAGATGAAAACTGTTCCAATGTCAGATCTCCATCAACAGTTGTAATCAAAGCATGGTAGCAATATACCTTATATTTTCAGCATCCAGATGAATCTAATACAGTGGCAGATCAGGCAATGACAATTCTTAAGACAGGAATACATTATTTGGAAGAATAACTCCAGAATATAACAGAAACTCCATTTCTTTGTAATGGAAAAAAAAAACTCAATTTATCTACCAAAAGGAAAAAAAAATGAACACCTACAAAAAGCTATGTAAATGTCACAAAATGTGGACAACCAGTAGTATATGCAAATGATTAGGTTTGCAGGTTGATCAAAGCAAGTGGACAAGCACTAGTTGACATACTATGTGCAGAGTAGTGAAACAATGAAGGCTACCAAAGCTCCATGGTTGACCAAACATTGTGGACATTGTTATAAACCACTAAAAATACCCTTACACAGACGTCAACAGCATTTCTAACACTAACAGACTTTGAGCTTGGAAGAATTATTGGCCTTTGAGAAGCTAGTTTATCGTACAGAGATGTAGCCCTCCAAGTTGACTGCAATCCCAACACCATCATATGTATGTGGCATCAGTGGGTTCAGCACATGTGACAAGGATCAGAAACACCACATTTGACCATAGAACAACAGGTCCGACATTTGAGGTGCATGTAAGGTTTGAGAATGTAATGTACTACAAAGGGATTGGCAACAACAAATACTAACAGATTTCTAGTTTTCATTGTCAGTTTATAGTCTTTTAGTGCATTTAACAGAATCCTCTTCAAAAGGAATAGAGTATGTGGTGTTTATAGATGAATCTCATTTTGTCATGACAGCAGACAATTGATCACTATCCAGGGCAAAGGAACACCACCCAGTGCATGTAGTAGTGTGACATCTAGCACCTGCTATGAGGTTGCCATTAGTTGGTCATCTTGGTCACAACCGGTCATCAAAAGAGGATCTCTTAACTGTTCAATGATATGTTGACATTTTGCAGCCAGTGGCTATCCAATTTCTTCACCAGCAGGGAACCTTCTATAAGCGAAATAAAGAGTGTACACAGCCTGCATTATCTACACAAGCAAAATGTTCAGGTTTTACCACAGCTAGTACGCTCAACTGTTGAACACGTTGGGATTGAATGGACCGACAGTGCCAACAACACTCTGCAAATGCACTAACCACTGTCATTCAACTGGAATGGTGATTTCATGGTACGGTGTTCTAGCGCTAAGGAGGACATTATACAGCTGAATAATATGCTTTCCCCGGCATGTTCATGCATGCATTGCTTTATGGGACAGTTCAAATCTTACTAATTATATTACTTCAGGGAGTTGTTACAATGGTAATTTTCCATATTTGTTAATGCTAATAGTGTAATAAAAAGCGTATCTCAGTGTAAGCTAACAGCTGCCTGACTTTCAATAAAAAGGCATCAGTCTTTGTAGGTTTTTCTTTTTATTCTTTAATGTATTTGCTGTAAATCAGTTCCCATAAGTTGAACTTAGCAAATACATGAAGATTCATGAATTTGTATTAGTACAAATACATGAAGATCGTTTGTAACTCATATTTTATTTTAAATCACTTCATTGTTTCTTTAATAATATATTTTAAAGATATAAGTAAATGATATTATGCATAGTTGAATCCGTTAAACAATTTAATGGATACCTTACACAATTATTGCCTAGTTCTAATGACTTGGTTCAAATGAGTTTCTCATTTTTGAGTCGAAATCCTTTTGTCATAAAAGATTCAAGGGTCCAACAGAGAAAACTAAAATGAAATTAGTGTTTCATTAAAATTAAAATGAAACATTAACAATGTTTCAGGGGTTACCAAAATGTTTTATTACATTTTTCTATGAATATGTCAAAATAAAAGAATGTTCAAGATGAATTAAAGGAGTAATTGAATGTTAACTGTAGACTGATTAAAAATTTATAAAAGAAAACAAACTAGTAGTATTCTGGAAATTTTAATGAATTTAGTCCTTAAATATTAAAGAATACACAATAAACTTCATAAAAGTTTAGAAAACTACAAGGATGATAAAAGTAAATACAGTGTACACAGATACAAATGAAATGAAAAAGGTTGTTTTCTTTTAGAAGACATGATTAGCAATAACATTTGTCAAACAGCTGATAGAAGTTGTGAGAGATTCAGTAAAAGTTCAAGCCAAACTTTTGAGTGTCTGTCTATTTATTTCAATACTGTACAATGAGAAACAAAGAAAGTCCTTAAGGAATATTCTAGCTTTAAACTGTATTAGATAAAAGTCAGGTTTCTTGATATTTTCTGAAAATTTGTTTTGTTTTATAAGAGCTTTAACAAAAGTAAGGCTTATAAATTGTTTTTTTTGCTGTCTCTCGCTGGTGTTTGGAATTCAATTGCAGGGGAAAAAATAGTATACAGTGGAATCTCACTTATTTGATACGAGTGGCATAAAGTTAACGGACATTTATTTCAAAAGAAAAATACTTGCACTGTAGTAGGTTAATTTTACCTAAATATTTCTCATGCAATGTTTGGGTATTTCAAATCCATAACTGATCAAATGTAATGCTGCTCATCAAAAAATAAATAAAGTAGGTGTATGCAGTAGAAATTGCACAAAACTAAATCCCAAGCTTCAGTTCTATGCTAACAACTTTTCTAATTGCCTTCATTATGAAATTTCTGAGATAAAAATAAATAGCAGCCTTTAATTCCAACTTTGAGTTTTGTTCATTGCCTTCCATTAGTGACTTTATTTTCCTAAATCCTTCATATGAGCACAGAAGCCACTGCTCTATACTTACAAATAATTCGATAGTAAATCTAGCAGCACAAGAACAAACAAACTAGATAAATTGGACAAAAACTTTAAAATAAATAAATAGAACTTTTTAAATTTTATTTTCAGGATGTTTACTGATTTTTGATCATGAAAAATGAAGCTTATGATGTTCAATTTGAAACAGATATTAACAATATCTCTAATTGGTAATGAATTCATTTCTACATAAATATTCACTTGAAAGCAGGTTTTAAAGCTTTAAAAAAATACCCTTTGTTAGCATCTGGAAAATGATGTATAATTCCTAATGTAAGAATTACTAAAAGACTCAATTGCAGTTGTCATCTCCAGAACAGTAGTAAAGTTTTAGTTTTAGTAATCATTTAACTAAAATGAATGTTTGATAGTTGTAGAGATTAGCTAATCCTGAAACTCAAGAGAAACAGAAAGCTTCAAATTAGTACATTGAACCTGGGGGTGTGGACTTCACTTGCTTTATTGAGATGTTTATTTTGACTCCGTCTTTTCCCATACGAAAATTAACTTCTATCATTGCTGGGCTTTGTATAATTGCCGTTTAATATTAAAAATTGAGATCCAAAAGTCAGGCAGTTTTATATTAAAAAAAAAACAAGATTCTGAAAGTAAACTTTAATTTCTCTACTGCTCTGTGTTTTCCGCAATGCCCAACTATCTGTAGCTAATTAACAACAGAAGCAAATGGGATAATCTGTTATTTGCACAATATAAAATAAGAATAAAATGAAATAAAAAATTAATAGATTCAATCAAAACAAATACCAAAACAAAAGTTGCCAATCTATCAATCTTTTGTTGCTTCACTTACTGTCATGTGAAATTGAAGGAATAAGTAAGAAATATTCTAATGCTTACATTCTCTTGAGACGAGAACTTTCCCAAAACCAAACAATAGAATTTAATATTAAAACAGTGATTTAATACTTTCATAAAATAACAAAATATTCAATAATTATAATTTAACGGATTCAATTCATTGAACATTAAATATGAAATCCAAAATAAATAAAGAAATGGTTTAATAATACACAAATTAGTAAACAAACTATAGAATGACAAATTTTAATAATATTTATATAACCCAAATATTTTTTGATAAGATACAAAAAAAAATGTCAAAATTCAGTAATAATGGTGAGTCTGTCTAAAAGCAGATTTAATCCATCACACTTTTTTCAATATGCACAGGGAGGATACTGTGGTGGTTTTTTCTTGCCTTCCACAGGGCTATAGATAGCAAAAAAAAAAACATAATCCACCATTGTAAGCATTACAATCTAGCATAAAGGTAGTTCAAAATGTTTTGAAATGGCTGACAAAGGGACATTTATGATTACAAATTGAATGGAACAAGTATCCTGTAGGCATTTACAATTCTAATCATGAAAGATTGCAGATGTAGCCACAAATTCATTGGATTTTTCATTTAAGTTAATTTATGCACATCTAATTAAGTTAAATTGCTTAAAATGTAAGGTTTTAGAGCAATTGAAATTTATAACAACTTAATTTTCAAATAGTAAAAGATTGTAAGAGAATTGAGCAGTTTTATGTAAAAAAGGAAAACAATTAAAGATACAGATCGAAGGGATCCAATTGGAGATGTTAAGACTATGGAGATACAACCTCTTGAGAATGACTAGATATTTATAACACACTTTGGATATCTCTAAAAATGCTTTCTTATAAATAAAAAAATAATCTTTGGATTTCAGATTTCTTGAATTAACAATAGCTGCTATTAAACACAATAACTGGTGGAAACAAAAATACTGAAGTTGTCAACAAGAAGAACTGTCATATAGTACGAACAAAAATCTGTAAACATATTTGCAGTAATTGAGCAAAACAAATGTCATAAATACAGTTTTCTTAATAGCATTTAAAAACCATTTAACAATAAAACCCTAAAACTTTTAAAATCAAGCACCTTTATAATGCAGTTGCTTACAAATATGTAATAATATTTAAAATACATAGAAGCGTTTAATCATGCAAAATAATCTATGCACCAAGATCAGTTAAACCAAGTTTGTGATAATTCACAGATAAAGTAAAAAGGTTCAACAGTAAATAAACCAAACATATGAAGGAATACTTTAGAGAACACATTTGGGTAACAAAAGGAACAGGATTTTCACTAATTTGACAATACTTTTCTTCCATATTTTTTTCTTCTTTTTTAATGCATTCCTCATATATTTATATTTTTCTCACTTTCACTTCACAGCTTTGGATTCCCTAAAGTTTTGATATCTCTCTGTTTTCATTTCTAAATTAATTAATGTCTTTTTTTTTTTTTCTATTCCAAAAAATGTGCTTATTTGTTAACTTTCAGGAAAATCCCAAAAGCAGAATTAAGCCAAATCATTTGAGTGTTGGAAAAATCCATGAGATTCAATGCTATTAGAAATTAACTATTTGAAGAAGTTCAAAGAATTCCACGTCTACTGATGTTACAAATCATGTTAAGATAAAAACATAATAAATTAACAATTTAGTGCCTGAGCACAATTTTTATATAATAGCAATTACACAAATTTATCTATGTAACATCAAACTTAGATTAAATGCTTCCCCAAAGATAGTAATATCAAAACTATGAATACATAACATATAACAGCCAAGATGCAAAGGATAACTGAAAACCTATTTCAGTATTGAATTTCTAAACTAACCGTTACTGTTAGGTTCTGATTATGAAAATGCCATCTGTGAAGGCTTTGCTTTTGGCATTTTCAAAAAAATATTAAAGTTAAAAAGCAAAGGGTCTGAATTGTCTACTAGAGAATGTGAAAAATCCTTGTTATTAAATAGTATACTTAAATTATTACTGTTATTACAATTAAACTGTAATATACTGTAACATATTATATTTTAGAAGATATTTATATATTAAGATAATGAAATCAAAGTTCTATTTTCACTATTTAATATTAGAATTTCTGTTATGCATCGTTGAACAATAACAGAGCTAAATACTAAAGTAAGTAATTTTATTTTTCACTTTTAGCTGTAAAAGTGCATTTTTTTTTAGCACATTAATTAAACGTAAAAATGAAAATTAACTAAAACTAGTTAAAATATTTACAATCACTACATGTTAACCTATGGTTACTATCCAAATCTGTCTGTTATGAAATTTACAAGCTAGTTCATGAACTTTTTATAAACAATATTACTTGCTAGTTAAACTAAGTGATAGTATTTACATTATGATACACTAAGTTTTGTTAGTCACAGAGCTAGTGACTATTTCCAATTCTAATAATGCTTTAAAACAATCATGGTCTTCTATTCAGATAAGGGAAAAGAAAGGCTGACACCTCAGTTCTTATTTGTATTCTTAGAAAAACTGCCCTTTCTATAAGCAACTTGATATTTGTAAAGGAACAACACTTCATCTGATACCCTTTACAAAATGTTGAAAAATACAGTAATTCTGTATTTAAAATTGCAAACAGGACATTATTCTAAGGCAATACTTCGTAATACAACCAATGTTTTATTTTTTTTTAATTGCAAATGTAAAAGTTTTGCAAAATAAAAGTTTAATAACATCTTTAAAATTGTAACTACAAAAAATTCACAATAACACAAAAAGCAGAGCTAAAGATTTCAATGATAATTTTTAAATATTGACACATGCCACCATTGATTTGACTCTGAATAATATTGTACAGACAACGGTTATAGTGTATTGTTTTCAGGGTTTCATCATTTTATAATAAAAGTTCAGAACACACTATTGGTTAGCAATTATTTTTGGAAGAGATCAAAAGAAATCTACAACAATAAATTATTTTGTACAAAAACATACAAAAATAACAATAAAAAACAAACAAACAAGGTAGCCAAGCAAACTTAAAGAATGTTTTGTTTCAGTCTGTGGTTTAAAGCAAAACGACAAATAAAATATTCTTCATGGTGTAAGAAAATATATTGTATTTGGGAAATAAAAGAAAATTATAATTTTTGCCTTTCTGTCTTTTTTGACTGAAATGCAAAGAAGGGGAATCAGTGAATCAAAATTTAAAAATAGCCTCTAGAAAATTGTATAATAACAAAATAACAATAAAATAATGTTGAAGCAACTGTACAAGTGCAACTTGCATTGAGATTACCAAAATTCAGTAAATAAATTGGAACAAATAAAATAAAAATAAATGTTAATTTAAGAATATAATAATAAATATTAAAAATTATATCAAGTACTGAGGAGTTCAAAAGGAAAGATTTCTTTTTTTCTTCATATTACATTTGAAAACTGAGGAAAAGCAAAATATTGGAAAGCCTGCTTGGAAAACCCTTGGACTAAATTACATGTGATGATGTTGTTTGCAACCAACTTTGTTTATCAAGGGTTGACAACAAACTCTAGCAAAATTCAAAAAGGGAATTTTTCTCGATATTGTGAACCTAAATTAACATAACTGACACTGAAATCTATCACAACCTTTCTGCTCTACTTCTCTTATGTTCACTATCAACAATCATGAAATCAAACAGAATAAAAAAAAATCTTCTTTCATTCAAAGTAATTAATATTACAGGTGAATCTACAAAAATTACTAATAGATGAGGAAAGAATATTTGTTGAACAGAAGGAAACTATATTTGGATTAAAAATAATTCATTCACAATTTGGTCAAGTACTAGATGGGACTTTTCATTCTAATCCAAAATTTCTAGCATCTGAAGCAATAAAAATATAACAATTACGAATCTTTTATTCCATCTGAAGAATTGTAACAGTTCAAATTCTTTTTTAATCATTTGCAGAAAAAAATAAAAGCATGGAAATAGAGAACTAACAGAACTTATAAATTCTGATTTTTACTGATGATTCCTGTAATATTAGAGAATCAATTTTCCAGTAAGAAATAATTAATACCAGATCAAAAGACGTTAGTATGGATTCTCCAAGAAATCTGCCAAAAATCATAAAGTTACTCTCTCTTTCCTTCTCTACAGACGATACAAGTAGTGCCAAGGTCTTTAGACTAATTAATCATTATCAAGATCAATTTTCAATAAATTTTCGTGGAATAACTCAAAATAATCTAGAACATTCTTCATAAGATCTAAAGATGTAAATAAAAATATGGTCAGAAATTCTGCCGCGCTTACAATAAACGCATCAACTAAGGTTTTTGGCGAAATTGAGTTATATATATAACGCCAAAAACCTTAGTTGATGCGTTTATATATATATCATCGAATCTTTTATTCCATCTGAAGAATTGTAACAGTTCAAATTCTTTTTTAATCATTTGCAGAAAAAAATAAAAGCATGGAAATAGAGAACTAACAGAACTTATAAATTCTGATTTTTACTGATGATTCCTGTAATATTTGAGAATCAATTTTCCAGTAAGAAATAAATCTATATTTCTATAGAATAATTTCTATATTTGAAATCAGGAAAACGAGATCTACAACTTTCTCAAAGAAATTGCATGATTATATTTGGTACAACTTTCATGTTGGTATCTCTTGTAGTTCTGGAGATACAAACAATATAAAAATAAAAACTTCAAACGTGTTTTTCTTGAAAAGTATGAAAACCTAGTTAATGCGTTTAGCGCGGCAGAATTAGGATATGACTGCAAAATTCTTCATTAAATAACAAGAAACAATTTCTTGCCTAGAATTTCCCCTTATCTTAACAAATACTTTTTAAAAAATGTAACTTCATTATTTAAAATGTAAATATTTAATCTTAAGAAATAAATTCCAATTGATCTGTGTCATTGTAATCTTTGAAGCATTCACTCCAACCGTATTATTCACGGGTCAAATTTCTAATTCCCACGATTGTTTATCATGGTAAACATAAATAAACAGTGGAATTTGAAAAGTTATGAAAATAATAAAACCGAAATGTTAAAATTAGAAATTTAAACAGAGACTGAAACATCATAGAATAAGCTATGATAAGGGCTTCAATTAACGGAATTAGTGAATTAAACAAGCTTGTATAACCGCCAGTGCTACTGTGATTATATTTTAATTCAAGAGTGAATTCAAATTATGGAACCAAGTGGTGCTAACTTTCTCAATGGTTAAATAAAACATAACATTACATTTTTGTTATAATATGTTAACTGGTCACTAATATTTGCTTGCGGACTTGTACAATATTATACTGTAGAGAAACAGTAAGCTAGATCTTAGAAAATATTAAATGCTATAAGAAATTTACATACAGAATAAAGACAGTGAAGATTTTCAAAATTTACTGTAATAACTTATTCAGTTATTCCATGTTTATGAATGTAATGACAATACTTTAACATTAAAATGGCTTTTCAAATATTTTTAAAGAATTTTCAGTTTGGACCTACAATTATTTAAAGAAACCACTTTTTATTGATGCTAAGATGTTTGGTTCTTTTGAAACATATGCTTTGTGGAATGCAAGTCTAAAAACTGCATTAAGTGAAAATTCTAGTTTTTCAGATAGAAAACTCTGCGAGTTAAACTAGACAAGCTATTTTCATCCATCTACTGTATGTTTCCTTTAATTTTCGTAAATGTGTAAAATAGACTGGTGATATTAACATATTTCTTTGAATTTATAAAAAAATATTATATTTCACAAATTTATTAGAAATTAAGGGTAATAAATATCATTAAAAAAAAATATCTTTTTCATGCTTTAAGAATGAAATGAATAAGTATGTTTGACTATTGGGATTTAGTTTATCATTTTTTAAATATTAAATTTGAAAGATGTTTGTAAAAAGCTCTAATTAATGAATACAGTTGCAGTAAACTGGAATAACTTAAACTTCTCCTTCAGTTACAGACACATTCTTTATTTTTAACCTTAGTAAGAGTCTATTATGTTTGGCTAAGGAATGTTCTGTTTTATAATTTTATTAAGTTTATCAAAGTTTGACAACAGATATTGCTTGATGTCAGAAGTCATCATGAAGAGTGTACTTAATAGTCTAAAATTACCAGAGAAAGAATAAGCATTTTTCTTTGTAATATATTATTTTGTAAGAAATCCTCAGAAAAGGCTTGAATAAAAGAATGTTGTGGTTTTTATGGTAATTCTGTATAGACACATATATTCAGTGAGAAATCCACTAAAAATATGAAGTATTATGTTTATTTGCCTGTTTTGAAGTAAAAAAATAATATCTGAAATAAGTAATGATTTCTGTTATAAAACCTTTTTCTTTTTTCTCCATCAAAGCTGCTATTTAATCAACATTAGATCAAATATTAAAAGAAAAGGATTAATAAATCAATTTTTTTTTGTCATTATGAGTAACGAATGAAGTTGGCATAAAAAAATTGTAGTTGATTTGTAAGTGTTATTGTAACAAACCGTACCCCAGGATGATGAAGATATGTTTCAATTTTTTTTTCATTTTGAATATTAAAGAAAAATAATAAGACTTTTGCAAAAAGTCAATTTTGTAAAAGAAAGCTTACTTTCAACAGCTAGTTTCCAGGAAGAACTAACACGTCTTTTTTAACTGCTTGAACTTAAATTTACTGAAACTGAAGTGAAGGTTACTTGATGATTATTTATGCCACTATGCCTAATGTCTTTCTATTTCTTCATTGACACTGAATTTATTCTGAATTGTTGCCAAATGAATAACGAATTTTGACTGATATGTTGAAGAGAGAAGGAAACCTATTAGAAAGAGATCAGTAACTTGTGCAAATGATTTCAGATTTGTGCAAAGTCTTTTATCTTAGGGAGATTCTTTACTCAATTCAAAGAAGCTTCTGGAAGTATTAGTTAATGATTTGAAGCCGTGAATCTATAAAATATTGAAACTGTTTAAAGCATTCTTACATTAAAATTAACCTATCCAAGAGAACTATATACATTTTTCTGAAAGATGATGAGGTGACACATTACACAATTTACAAACATAAAAGTATAATGTAAAGGGCTTATTTAGCCCTTTTAATGTTTCCTTTTTTATTTCTTTATTTTTTTATTCAATTTATAAAATGAAAAATAAATATATATTTTAAAAAAATTAAATAAACGACCAAAGAAAGTAGCTCAACTAATAGTTAAATAAATAAATAATTAAAAATAGTATGCTTAGCTTAAAACCAATAAATATAGTAATCTAAAACACTGGTCTTTAACTGGAATTTGGGTTAGATCTGAAAATGTCTATAGGTTTTCCAACAGATAGCGGCTTGGGTATCTTATGAAAGCTTTCTCAAATTTTAGGGTGAAACTATAATCATGAGTCTTATCACATTAAATCACTTTAAGGCTTTGATAATGCAGGATTCGAAATGGCTTTCTAGTTATTCTCTGTAATTGTAAATCAACTGTCCAAGCTAATAATATTTTTTTAGAGGAAAAACCCAAGAAAGATTAGAGACCATCAACTTAAAGTACACGAATGATTGCAAAGAAAGAGATCCCAAATGAACTTAATGACAAATGAATTCCAATCAATCTGCATGATTCACATTACAGGTACTGCAGAAAAGTAAAAGCACAATAGCATAACAGACCTGTAGCTTGCACGAATTCTCTAAAACAATTCTAAAAATTATAAATATGTATTTTAAAAATAAATGTTTGTAAAATATTTTGGTTTAAAAAGAAAAACCACTTTAAAATATTTAATAAACAAAGAGTTTCATATCTAATCTGATAATCGAGAATTAGAAGACATGATGCTAAGAGCTTTACTCAATAAAAAATAAAAAATAAATAAAAAATTTGAAAGATTCAATCATGATTCTTAGCTGCAAGTAAAAATTGCCTTATTTTTAAAACAGCATAATTACATTTGTTGGCTGAAAGTGTTAATTATTTACAATATTAATACAATATGTACACTCACAATTTGCATTGGCAGCAACTTAAGAAAAATGGAAGGGATTCTGATCAACAAAATGATAAAAAGAAAAATATTCAAACATTTTTCTAATAAAAAAAAATGTTAGAAAGTATAAACACATGATTAGAAATTAAAAAGAGCTAAAAAAGAAAAAAAAAAAAAAAAAAACTAAAAAGATGAATTTTTTTTTTCACTGAAAGTTAATGAAGTTTCAAAGGTAATTAACTAGGAATTTAAAATTCAAAATTATCCAAAATAAAAATTTAATGATTTTCTTAATCATCTTAATAATGTGCAAGACAATGATTTTTCATGAGATTTCTGTTGACTCATGAATATAAATATTGTGTTTGTTTTTTTCCAGCAAAATTGATAATATATTTCAATTCTCACCAAGTTTGTTTGTTTTAAAAGAAAGAAGCCTTCCTCAATTGCAGAAGAAGTTAGAGATCACAATGTGTCACTTGCAATCTTCAATATGATTTGCTTCTATACGAAACAAAGAATCTAAATGATACTGGAATGTTTAATTTGATTCAGTTAATCGGTTTCAGTTGTATTGTATCATCATGATACATCATAAAAGTCGCTATTTTCATTTTCTGTTATCACTTTTAGCTTAGACTGAAGATTGTGCAGTAAGCTGTTGCTGTGAAATGTGAGTTATGAAATTCAAAACCCATTGAAATGGAAATCTAACTGAATTTTCTAATTGATTTCTTACATGATTTTCTTTAATCTTCCGATCAGCATTCCAAAGGCCTGGCTGTAAAATACTCAATCAGCTTTTACATGAAATATGGTCCCCAGGTTATTTTGTCTGTCCTCTGTCGAAGGTTCACCACTCTTGCTTTCAGACTCCCCTGTTTCTTCAGCAGCACTGGAGGCAGTGGTTTCCCGCTCTTCTACAAGACCACTTGGAAGAGAGAAGCTACTCTTAGCAGAACTCACACTTGGAAGGGAAGTTAAACTGGATGCAATATCACTATTCACACTGGAAGCACTGGCTTTGGTGACTGGTGCTCCCACAAAGATGTATTCGTCAGGACAATCCCAAACCACTGTGGCATGATAGGCCATGTTTGCCACTGCCATGCAGTATTCACAGAAGGAAAAACAGCTAAAAGCTATCAAATACAAAATCACATCATTATCCAAGGTAATAATAATAAATTATATTAAATAAATAGATAAATACATGCAGCATTTTTAATCAAATAAATCAATTAAACAATGTCATAATAACTTTCATATGTCTTCGAAAATAACAAAATAACGAAACAATTCACTACTCCTTATTTTCTTCATAACTTCCAATTCTATATTTCAACCCAATTAAGGGACTTCTTCAGGAAAATATAAATAAAATTTATATAATAAGATTTTTGTGAAATGTATAAATTTACCAATAGGGTTAAAAATAAACAAACATGTCAAAGATGTATGTAGCAGTAACGAGACTAACATAATATTCCACAAAGAGAACACTTTATTTAAAAAAACGAGAATTAGAAAAGAAAATTCACAATTAAGTAGAATGGGGGTGGTATACGCACTACAGTGCAGAGATTGTAAGGACATATATATTGGAAGCACAGGCCGGACGTTGAGAGAACGAGTCAACGAGCACACCAATGCGTATCAAAACAGAGATGAAAAAATTTCAGAATGGGCGCGACATTGCATGAGAAACAACCATTGCCCTGATCCCATAGTGCATAACGTGTTCAATGTTAAAGATGAAGTTAAGCGCTTCAAATTAGAATCCTGTCTTATTAATAGTTGTATATGCATAAACAAAGATAAATCACTTAAAGTAAATGCGGTTTCTTTAAGTATTTTTAAGAAATCTGTATTACATAACAAGAGGATTAGAGATTTCTTGACTTTAAAATGAGCCCATATCTTGATCATTTACTGTCAATTGTTTTAATTGTTATTGATTGTTATTATGTTTTGGTTACAATTCATTTGTTATCAATGATTATTGGATGTTAGATGTTATAAGGTTTAATTATTATATTTTGCTTTGTATATTTTTGATTATTGCTTTGTATCTATTCGATTATGATTTTAAAGAGAAAGAGGATGTTTTTTCTTTCTCTTATTTATGTATTTTTATTTATATTTTCCTGAAGAAGTCCCTTAATTGGGTTGAAATATAGAATTGGAAGTTATGAAGAAAATAAGGAGTAGTGAATTGTTTCGTTATTTTAATTAAACAATGTACAGGTTAGGGTTGTCTTAAGCATTAAATGTATGATTTTAAATATATATATTGAACTTTAAAGTTAAACTATAAATAACATTAAAAATAGGATATCAACCAATAAGTTGAATGAGAAAATTAAAACATGACAGATTTAGAACCCATGTTGTTGTTTTTCTAATTTTCTTACGTGAAAATTAGAAAACCTAATTACTAAATGTAAAATACTTCATTCATGAAAATCTTCAATATAACAAAGATTATATACTGATTCGACATTGTTAAGCTACATGAGTTATATATCTCCTAAACATTTTCAAAGGTGTTTGATTTTATGATGTTTACCTTGCAAATAATTAGTAATTATGTAATGGCAATATTGCCTTTGGTTTGAAAATGTAAAAGGAACAGTGTGTGTGTCTAGAATTGTATAAACATTTATTTATTTATTCAAAACATTCATGATAAAGGGAAAAAAATAATATCAATTCCTTTAAAAAAACCAGCTTTATGTACTACAATATTGTACTTTCTAATTTTACTAGCAATTAAATTAGAATCAAACCATGAGCCGTTTATATTGGTCATTCCTGAGACATCTGTATTCTGCTTATTTTGCATTAATCATTTGAAATTACCAAATCCCTAACAGCTCAGGATGTGACAAAGAAATGAAGAAAAAAGTGGTGGAAAAGAAATTGACTACTTCATTAAATAAATAAATAAACTTATTATTCTTGATTTGTAATAAAAGTAAAATTAGTTTAAACATCTTGATTTGGAAGTTTTGGGTAATAATAAGCTGAAAGTAATGTTTCAATAGCAGCCTTATGGTTCCACATGTGTTGAGCTTATAAAAATATAAAGAATTTTATAAAAAAAAATTTCTCCTTACAAATACAACTTTAAACTGGATTTATAAAATAACTATTATTGAAAATCTGTTGTGAAGAAAATGAATACTTATTTATTGTAAATATTCACTGAATACTAGGCTCACAACTACCAGGTTGTTGCAAAACAACAGAGTTCTGATCTACTTTCATGATTTTTTTATGCCTATAAATTATAAATGATAATAAGCAAAGGTAATCTAAAAGATTTTATTGAGAGCTGTAATTCAAATGGTTAGGAATACAATCATAGGAGTAACTGGAGGGGGGGAAAGGGCATGCCCAGAATGTCTATGGCCACCCAGGGAAAAAACATATTAGTGTAATTATTTTATATTTTAAATATAAAAATAAATTAAATAAAATATTTTTTAACTTATTGGCATTGTATGCATTATTTTCAAAACAGTGATTTTCAAGACACATTCTTTAATGCATACATGCGACAAAATGGGATTTCCCATCTACTTTGCATTTCAAACGCAAAGCCGCCCCCCCCCCCCCCCCTCCCCCCGAAAAATTCTCTAGTTACGCTTCTGAATACAATATTTATTAGTACTCCCAAATAATACAAACTGCAGGTAGCCACGTTGCACAAGTATGCTGTTGGTCCATACCGACACAGATATTGCAGCAGTTCATTCCTATAGAGACAATACTCATTCTTCTCATCCAATGATGGAGGATTAGGTTGAGGGGTGGGCACATCATATATTACTTAAGGAAATGAAGCTTTGTAGCTAAACCATTCTGAGGATATAAGAGCTTTTATACATTATTCTGTTGGAAATTTCAGCCTGATTCTCTCATCAGCATAACACAACAGAAATCAGAATTCATTAGCCTAGAGAAATGTTTGAGATTCTTCAATCAACCAGTTTTAGAATTCAATTGACCACAGGAGTAGCATCTTCTGGTTTTTAGCTTACTTTTGTGCTGCTTTGCTATGATAACCATCATGAAATGGCAAGTATTGATGGAGTACGTTCTGTGATGATGCAACACTGGCACCATTATTTGACTACCATACCTTGCAGGATTTTCCTGTCATTCTCCTTTGACCTTTCTCAAACTATTTTCTGCCCAAAGGAACTCCTGCTGATCGTACTTCTTGTTTCGGACTACTTGCTGTGTTAATAATTATAAAACCTCAACACTGTCAAATGAGAAAGGTCCAAAAGACCAGGAATTTTTTGGTACTGGAATCAGCATGTACGGCAGCAAATGTTCACCTCTTGCTCAAAGACACTTAGACAATTCATATTATCTAATAACAAGTGAATCCTTTCCTAAGCTTTGAAAGTTTAATTTCCTCTAATAACAAGACAGCACACCATGTATATTAATGAATTTAATGCCCTTTTGGGAGATGAAAGTACACATGAAGTACTTCAAAAATATATATAGGTTCAGGAAGATACATTATTTGGATTTCAAGATATTGGATATGGTTTCCACTGGATTTTTGCTAATAGCTTAAGTGCAACTTTTCTGTTAGGATTCAATAGTTCGATTGCTAATGTCATTGGCAATCCCAGTATGCTTGAGATGCTGGGATCAAATCTGCTGCATTTTGTTGGATTTTTATTTGTTTGTTTGGTTTTTTTTTTCCTATTTATTTTCTCTTCCCCCCCCCTTCTATTTTTTTTTATCTTTTATTTTCTTTTTTCCTCTTTTCTTTTTTTTTTCCTTTTTTCCTTTTCTTTCTTCATCTTCTTTTTTCTCTTTCTATTCTAACTTTGTTTTATTTTCCCTTGCTTTAATATACTTTCTTTGTTTTATTATTATTATTCACGATTGGGCCCTACCTGACCACGCAAAGTACAACACAAAGTCATTTTAGTTTCTCTTCTCTTTCTTTGTGCCCATATTGCTTTCATTTTTTCAGAATGGGCTCTTTTTCTTTCTTCAGTCCAAGTGGTTCCTGTTTTCCTAGATCTTTCTGCCTTACAAACTGTCCACTCTGAAATTTTCTGCCCAAAAAGCTTCCTCTCATATAGGCCCACAACTTGTTGTGATATCCCTGCTTCTTGCAGGTCTTGTTTAATTGCAGCTATCCATTTCATTGTTTCCATTTTAGCTTTACTGCGAGTTTCATAGAATTCCACCACTTGTTTAGTTAGTCTGGTTGGTTCCATTTTTTTATTATGTCCATAAAATTTTAGCCTCTGTTTTTTTATATCTGAATATATGTCTGAATACCTTTGTACTTCATGATTTACTCTCAGTCTGAATGTTTCTTCTTTAGTTTGATTTGGGCCTAAAACTTTCCTAATAATTTTTCTCTCC
Organism: Thereuonema tuberculata; assembly: GCA_023159025.1. Classification (NCBI taxonomy): domain Eukaryota; kingdom Metazoa; phylum Arthropoda; class Chilopoda; order Scutigeromorpha; family Scutigeridae; genus Thereuonema; species Thereuonema tuberculata. Next base: position 146,743,909 of record JAFIDM010000001.1, on the reverse strand, counting down.
TTTTTTTGAATTTCCTCAATGTCTCTTTTTCTGCTTAAAATGAGTGTTTCAGCTCCGTAAAGGCATTCGGGTTTGATCACTATGTTGTAGTGTCTCAGTTTTGTGTATTTAGAAATACATTTTTTTGTTGATGTTATTTGTGAGTCTGAAGGCTTTTTCCATCTTTTGACAACGTATCTCATTAGCAACCCTTTCTAGGCCAGTCTCCTGAATGGTTTCGCCCAAATTCTTTGTCTTATTTATTTTCCTTTTCTTTTCTGACTTACAATTGTAAGTAATATCCCTCTTTCATTAGATATATATTGTGAGAAACAGATTTATCACAATAGACTACTGAAATATAAAAAAAAACCCCATAATATTATGCTATTTATTCTTATATTAAAAGCTTTAAAAGTTATGTTATACTAATTTAGGAAATATTTCATTGTTATTAGGGAAAACTTTAATTTTTTTCTTTCATTCTTCTTCTTCTTCTTTCCCTTCTTTTCACAACTTGTGAAAAGACATAAAATCATATTGTGGACAACACCAGTGAGAAGATGGAATAAATTCCTGATAGTGGGATAGCAAGTTCAGGTAGATATCCCACATGGACAAAAGACCACAGACCACTAGAAAAAGGTGTAAGTAATAATGTAGAAAGAAAACGATTTTAAAAAAAGTAGAAAATAGGAAAAGGAATATTTCTGAGAGTCTTATCTACAATGACAGATAGAGTAAGAGTATGTAATATATTGGAGGAATATTCTAATAGGTAAAATTTACCAATACCCAAGTGGATTGGTCCTTAGCCTAATCTAACAAAGTTAGAAAAAAAAAGACAAAGAAAGAAAAGAGGGGGGAAAAAAAAGCAAAAAAGAAAAGGGGAAAGAATGAAAGAGAATAAAATATGAACCTTGGGTATATGAACCTGTGACATCAGCCATCAAACTATCTCCAAAAACCATAACAGCTTAGCTGCAGTTCTAATATTTAAGCTATTTCCAGAAATCCAATAAAAACAATGTCAAATCTTTTGAAATCCTTATAGTGTAACTTCAAACGCATTTACCCATATATTTTTGAAGTGCTTCAAGTGTACTTTTGTCTTACAAAGCAGCATTAAATTCTATAATATATAGGGTGTGTTCTCTCCTTGTAAGAGGACTGTAACTTTTCATTGTTCAAAATAAAGGTTTAATCTGCAGACCTTGGAACATGAATTTTGTCACGACTGTAATGTTTCAATGGATCTTATTATGTACCAAAAACAATTCACTGAACTAAATCAAACTGAAATAATTATTTGGAATAAAACTGATAATATTGAATCTTATGATATACTAATGCATTACATTTAAAATTTAAAAAAAGATATATGTGTTGTGTGTGTGTGTCTGCTGGGAGAGGGTTCTGTTTAAATAGATTTAAAAGAAATGATTAAAAGAAACATTCATTTTTAGATTTTTTTTTCAGAAATTCTTTAAAAATTAGTAAAATAAATTTAAAGTATTCATGAACAATTACCTACTTCTGGTTGTTTGTATGTTTGCTATGCATTGAATTGTCTTCTAAGATAGAAATATTTGAATGTAAATTAAAATTTAACATGTGAAATCTAATAGGTGAAAATGCCAATTATGAATTAAAATTTCATATATTCATGCATCTTTAGTTTTTCATTAAAAAAGTGACAAAATAAAAAAAAAAAAAAAGGGCAGTTTCGACATGTTAGATTGTTAGCTGAGGACGAATCAACCTAAAGCCCGGGAATATATAGAGGAAAATGAAGAAAATTTATATAATTGATTAACATTTTGACCAATAGTCAAAGGGGGAAGGGGTTCTGAAAAAGTAAACAAATCCATGTTTGAGCAGAAAACGCCATCTGACAATCAATGGAATTATGCGAATAAAGTAAACGAACTAAAGTAGAGTGACTATTTTGTTTATCCTTTTTCTTTGAGTGTTTTGATTGTTTAAAGCATCGAAATAAATTTTCATATTTTGAAAAGAAATTTGCATCTTTCATGCATAGCCATTTTCAGTTTAATTTGCTCTACATGCACAGGAATAATAAAAAACAAACAAACAATGAAAATATGTGTTTGTACTTAATAATAAGCTTTATTTGAACTAACATATAATTGTAGAAAGCAATTACTGAAAACAAAGTTTACATTGTTGTAAAAGGTTAGGTGGTACATTTGTTGTACCACCATGCTTTAACCTGCAAGGTACATCTGGAAATAGCTTTTTGTCTTTTGTAAAGAGGGTGGGCATATGACATTCTGAGCACATCAATTCTCTCCTCACTTTATTGTTTTTTGTTGCATGATGCACATTTCTTTTTTTTTTTTTTTTTTGTGATTTTCTGAAGCTGTTGAGCAGATTCTTCAATTCGGACAGACCTTCGCACAACTGGCTTTTTTTGTGCTTGATTTCAATTCAGTCAGATTTTTTTTTCTTTTCTTTTGTAGATACAAGAGATTTATTAACCAGTCCTGTAGATATTTCTCTGTGAAAGTGTTTAAGCCAAATTTTCTTCAGAAATTTCTTGTATATGATCATTCTTCATGCTTGCCATCAGTGAAATACCAAAAGATCCGATTTCTCCGGATGTAGTGGCTTTATAAAGTTTTTCATTCTTCTGAAATTTTTGTTCTGCATTTGTTTATGACTATCCAGTTTATTATGGTTTCAGATATCAAAAGTTTGAATAAATTGTATGGCCTAGGACATTGGAAATTGTTCATAAACTCTGTTGGTCATTGCTATGAAGCTGCTAAAGGAATCTCCAATTTATTCCATACTGAAGCCTCAATAGCCGAAAAATTATGAGATCGCTCATCAGTAGTCCTTATGGAGCTAGTTACACTATCAACACTTTTTACAGGAAAATCAGTAAAGCTGTCATCTTCATCTTCACTTGATGTATCACTTACATCCTCTGGTGTAGCAGTTAAACTGGGATCATCTGAATCATCACTTTCGTCAGTTGTGCCTTCATCTGATGGAATATAATCCGGAAGTAGATTGAATATTTCATAAATGTTCAATGTTCTTTTAGCATGTTGATCCATTTTGCAAATAAGTATAAAACAATGTTATTCCGGTGATTTATTATAATTTATTAGTAATATCTTATTGTATTAAATATTATTTATTATTATATTAATTAATATAGCTTATTATGAATATAAACTAGGCCATCTCCCGTGTACACGTGCTTGTTTCTCTATATCACATAGATTTGGTTAAGTAAGAATGTTATATTTAAAATATTGCAGCATTTCGGCAATTATAGTTTTAATTGTCATTTTCGAATTAAAATAAATAGGCGGATCGGAAATAAATAAACAATCTTGAGATTCAAAAAACAGGTTGAATACATTCATTATTTAATGGGGCGAATGGGAAGGACACATAAGTCAAAAAAACAGAATAAAGTGAGTTCTAGTCCCGGTGGCCTAATGTATAAGACGTCTGACTTCGGATCAGAAGGTTGCAGGTTCGATTCCCGTTGTTTCATTGTAAAAATTACTTATATTTTCCATTCTCACAGGAAATTGCGCCGGACAGAGAAATAAAAGATTTTAGTAATATAGATTAAAAATGTAATTTGTTTCTGCTGTAAAAATCTGTTATATATTATTACAGCATAGACTACAAAATACTCGTACATGTTGATCACACTACTTTTTGGCATGGTGGTACATTTTTCTACCCTTACATAAAATCAAAAGTAATAAACAACTTGTAAGATTTTCTCATCAATAATGTTCTCACACAATTGTGAAACAATAAGGATTATATTCATGTATTTTCCTTGTTTTGAAGTAAAAAGCTAAATTGTAACTATGAAGAATAACTTTCATCAACATTTGAATTAGCTGCCATATTCTCAGATGGCACCGAATAACACAAAGATGAAACCAATCAACTAGTGGCCATGATTCTACCATTTGTCAGACACTTCACGACACTAATAACATCCAGCACAAACAGCGGTTCAATAAATAGAATACCGTTTTCTATAGATTCCACCATGCACTAAGTTCAAATTCGTTGGTGATACACATATGTACCATTCAACTTGAAAGAGTTATAAGATTTTGAAAAATAAATCCAAAAACTTTCTTTGCATTTTCTTTTAAATTGGTTACGGCATATTTCTATAATTTTTGAGTCATCAAATGAAGGGTTATGTGATTTTTTTATGGAATGATCTGCTACTAAAGATGTGTCTGAATTGAAAGTTCTACATGCACATCTATGCTGATATACTCGCTTTTTTAATTCTTGCCCATTTTTTCCTCTATAGATAATGAAGATAACCATGTGATCTAACAGCTGTCCTTTTTTTTTTAATTTTGTCACTTTTTTAATGAAAAGCGAAAGATGTGGGAATTTATGAAATTTTAATTCATAATTGATGTTTTAAGATAAAAATTACAAAGCCGATAAGGTTTTCACGGATCAAGGAAGGTTTGTCTCTATTTTGATAATTCGAAAATCCCAAATTTCCTTTTATGTCTCAGAAGAACCTTTGTAACACTACAGGGATGTTATTCAGGGAAGCTTTTGAAAGTTGGAGAATAAGAAGCTGTTTTCAGTAAATGAATTCTATGAAATATTTCTTGGAATGA
>JAFIDM010000001.1:146727981-146739268 GCA_023159025.1 Thereuonema tuberculata | reverse complement strand
GAAGCTGTTTTCAGTAAATGAATTCTATGAAATATTTCTTGGAATGAACGTTTGTCCTGAATCAAGCAAGGCATTACATTAAACAAAAATTAGGAAAACATTTCCTGCCTATATGAGTAGAATTAAGAATCTTAAAAAATATATATAATTTCAGTTACAAAAATAAACAAACAATTAATAAATTGATGAGATATTTTTATAAATAATTAAAATTTGTAAGAATTTTTGTGGTTTTTTCAGAGATAGACTTACCTAATTCTTCACAAAAACGCCTATGTCGATAGAAGAAGTAAATAAGGCCTGTCGCACTAATCATTATAACAGCAAGAAGGGCAACTTTAGTATAATAAGATTTCTTTCCCTGTAAAGGAAAATTAAAAGAGTTACACTTATGAACATGAAACTAGAACTAAAACTTTAGTTATGATTAAGGAACAGAATAATCTATGTTTGCAAATAAGATTTTTATTTCTATTAATTCTCACAAAGGCCAAACCTTAAAACTGACTTTAAATGAAATCAGCTATTGTGTGCTTTTATGGAAATTCCAAGGAAAACTGGAATTTGCATGATGAGATTCCAGTAACCCATTTAATACTAACTGAAGATTCTAATACAAAGTTCAAACTCAACACACACACCACACACTTTTATATAACATTTTTTTTTATTATGTGTGGGTGTGTGTGTGGTTTTTTTGTTTGCATTTTTCATGAATTTACATATACACTTACAATAGTTACTAGCTATGGTAATCTGAAGATGAATAGACCTTTATTTTGTTTTTGCTATTTCTTATTTATATTAGTGCCAGAACGTATGAAATTTTGCTGACTCTACTTCTTTGGTTTTTGACAGATAAATGCTACAGTCTATTATATACTATTTGCTGATTTCAGTGTTATTAGGTAGGATCCTTTATTTATACTTCCTACTTTTAATCTGCTATAAAGTAGCATAGAATTATATCTATCTCAATTCATAATAATTAGACTAATCTCATTAGTATTTGCAAGAAATTATAATAGTTATAATAATTATATAATTTGTAGGAAATAGTCATTAGTATTTAGGAGATCCCGATATATTGTAGTGATTGATATTAAAGAAATTTTCATGTTAATGTATATTACCTAAAACTTGCAAAGAAATCACAAGAAATTATACATTGTGATTCAATTTTTTAATCATCTTCATAATTATGTTAAGTTTAGACAGTTAACCAGTTCACTCCATCTTTTCAGTGGCATTCCTCCTCTAAGTTTTCAAGTTTCACTAAGTTTTTAAAATAATGTTCAGATTGTTTTACTTAACTACTTTTATTCTCAGATGTTCTTGACATTAAGTAACAACTGGACATGAAAAGAAAATTAATCTGATCCTTTCAAGTCAATTAGAAGATGGTAGATGTTTGCAAGATGCTAAGTTTAACTTCAGGAATATGAAGCTATATGTGAGATATATCTACTGTATTGGGCATTTATAATTTATTTATTGTAATGATGTTCTTTCAGAAATCCCTACAAATTAATCTCAGCCAATCATATATGGATACAGTTCCTTCACTGATGGCGACCAAAGAATCCTGGAAAAAAGGAGGTTTAACTTTAACATGTTTTCCAAGCAGTGTCAAAAGTATATGTCTAAATTTATTTAAATTAGCATTTTTGTTAATTTCCAAAACCTAACATTTGCAGGCACTGTATTATGATTTTGACGACATATTTATCTTTTTTCTATTCTGGTCTCATTTAGGACCAGAATTTAGGACACTAAAATGATGGTGATAGCAATACAAGCAGAAGAGTGTTTCATCTAAGATTATTAAAAAAGTGCCCTTGGTACATGGTGTCAGTCTTGCACATCTCTTGCAGTCAAAAATTTTCTGAAACTTCCCAAGCATACTCTATGGAGAATATTCACTTTATCACAAAAAGTCAACTTCAGATAAAAGGAACTCAAAATTTGCTGAATAGACACTAGCTATGCACCGCATAATGGAAAGTTATAGACACTTGATTTCCATATTCCATTCAAGATTTTGTATATTTACTGAAGTTGTTTGGTTCCATTTATTTTTAAATCATTGTAAGCTTTAACTTAAAATTCCATTTAAATTATGTGGCAGTACAATTCAATAAAATGTATATTTTGCCATTATAATAATTTTATGTTTATTATCATAATATGTAATCCATTTATCTAAAATGTGCTTCTTAAGTTCAGCAATGTTAGAATTTTATTAGAATAAAATTTTTTGCATTTTAAAATGCTGAATTTTTTATGTCACAACTAACAAGGGAAGTGCATGATCTCGAATGCTGAGAACCGCACGAAAATGTGCTTAGAATATAAATCGCTCATGCTAAAAATAGTGATATGAGTCATTCTCATACAAAACTGCACGTCTTACCAGGAGACACATTTGAATGATCACCTATTGAAGGTCCAAGAGAGGAACTTTGGTAATGCGAAGAAACAAAATATCGATGTAACAGGATCAAAAAACACACATGTTTTAATGTCATGACTATAATGCTATATTTCCCTCTGCTTAAAATAATTACATTATCTGAACAATAAACTTTCCCTACTGAGCTGATAGTGTTGCACAGCTATTCAGTCTTCAAAGTGCAGGTAGGGATTTCAATGAAGTGGTCAAAGAAAAGTGGAACAGAACAATACGCACGTGTCTAAAGTCACTTTTTCCCATTTAACATTACTTCCTTATTCAAGCAGTCCAATATCAAAAGCCACAATAATTACATTTTCAAACGATGATATTGGTATGTCAATGTTATAACTTACCTTTTGCCAAGCATATTGTAACATAGGCTTATACTTTGGTGCAGAAAGTTGATTATATAGCACAGAGTGAAGTCTGATGATGAAATGATCTGATGATGAAATGACGATCGTGTAACTTTACTTGTGGTTTTTCACAATGTAGTCTTACAAAATCAATGATCCTTCTCATGTAGAGCTTATATTGCATAAAGAAATACACATCAAGAGGTTGGCAATATTTTGTTGTCTTCGGTGGCAATATCTTGAGATTAAGTTAGTGCAGATACAACACGTCACCGTTGGAGGGTGCTAGCAGACAACAGCTGAGTTTTGCATGGGTATGACTCATACCACTGTCTTTGGCATGAGCGATTTATATTCTAAGCACATTTTCGTGCGGTTCTCAGCGTTTGAGGTCACACACTTCCCTTGTAAGTAATTTATTGATTTTAGATACATTATTTTGTATTTCTAAATTTCATATTTCAGGCCTGTTATTCAAACAGAAATTCTTTTTAAATGTTTGTTATTTTATTTAACACAATGTCATTCTATTTTTTTTATAAATTGCTGCTTTTTTATAAATTGATCATAGCTGCTACTGTTCCTATAATTTGTGTATAAATCCGTTCTTTGTCAGAATCTATTATATGATATGTATTCTAAATTTTATTTAGAACAATAACTGGCATTTCCTCCAACATACACTGTACACTACAGTACATCGATAAGTATTTTTGTTTTTTTATAATATTTTTTGCTTTTGCGTTAACCCACTCATGTAAAATATAAATAAAAAAGTCAGATCAGAGTTTTATAATAAAAATTCATAACAATATACTTAACTTACCAGAAAGGTCATAGTCGGATTAGCCCAGCTGTAGAGAATGGTGTTGAGCAGCATGTATGATAATGAACTGGTCATAAATATGATGAACAGTTTTTCATGAACAGCTGTTGAGAAAAAATTAGATATCAATAATCAATTTAAGAATTTTTTTTTTTATTTTACTTAATAAGAGCCTAATAAAAACTACTAAATTATCTAATGAAGTATACTAATTAAACTTACGATAATTTTCTCGGTTTGATATGTAGGTAACACCGACAAGGGATAGATTTTCAGCGACATTCAACCAATAATTAATGTTTAACCACTTCAAGAAGCGCGGCCGTTCTTTAAATTCAATATTATTAACTAAAGTGAGGTAGTAACTATGATACACTGAAGTTATTAAAAGACGAGGTGTACAGTGGAAGGCAACACCAATTCGCCATACATATCGCTGTGGAGAAATTCCTGTTATGGCACTAATAGAAGGAATCACATTGTAAACCTAGAAAAAAAAAAGAAAAAAAAAAAGAAGTTTAATGATAATCAAAATATATTATATTTTAACATAAAAAAGAATTAACGAATAACCATTCATATTACATATCATCATTTCTATTTGTAAACATCAAATGCCAAAAAATAATGGTTTTCATACTTTATCTCTTTAATTTATTTCTATTCAATTAAAGGTTTAAAAGATCATTTCTAAATTTACTCATAAATTTAAATTGTCAACCTTTAATTTTTATTTGACAAATTATCTGATTATTAAGGTTTTATTCAATACTTAAGAGTATAAAAGAAAAGTTATTTGAAATATAAAATAAATTTCTAAGTTAAGTATGATGTGAATGTTACCTATTTTACTACAACCTTTATTTAACGTCTAAGCGTTGTTTTTTTTTTAATAATAACCATAAAAATGAAACATCTTTATTGCAAAACAAAAAAATATCCACAATTTTTTGTTTTTTTTTTAAATAGTGGGGGGGGGGGGGGGTACACATTTCTATAATCTCCCCATCCCTCCCAAATCAATGTCCTTTTTATCTTAACACCCCAATTCGCTCACATTAGTAAGTTCATTAAAAAAAAAAAAAAATGTTAGCAATATTTTTTGCATAATTCAAAAATCAACTAAATCTTCATTCTTACTTATATATTTTGGTTATTTTTAAAGAAATATATTAAATGTAAAATAAATCATTTTGTTTTGAAATAATTTAAGTTTAATAATTTAAATTTAATAATATAATTTCAGCAATTTACCATTCACTGTTTATTTGCACTATATCCTTGACAGAAATAATAATAAAAAAAAAAGATTCTTATCAACAAATTCTTTTTATAAATTTCTTCCAAAACTTCATATAATCTTCAATATAAACGACAAAAAACACCAATCCATTACATCTCCAATATTTTATCAACAATCTGTATCAAGGAAAATACATCAAAAGGAAGAAAACCATCTTTCTAATGGATTGGTGTTTTTTTGTCGTTTATATTGAAGATTATATGAAGTTTTGGAAGAAATTTATGAATTTTCATACCTTTGAGATTCAGTTGGATGAAAAGAAAAATAGTTTCTTTTCTAATTTCATTAGAAAGATGTTTTCTTTCTTTTGATGTATTTTCCTTGATAAAGATTATTGATAAAAGAATTGAAATATTGGAGATGTAATGGATTGGTATTTTTTGTTGTTGAAAATTCTTTTTACATTTTGTTATTAAAATAATAAATATCTTATGAATAAATTTTCATAAACACTGCAGTTACATCATTAATGAAGAACTATGAAATCAGATCTTAAGAATATGGAATAAAAGGAATTCAAAATATTCACAGATAATTAACAGTAAGTTTTCTGAGGTGAGTTTACTTTTTAATTTGTACACTGATAAAAAAAGGATGAGGTAATTAGAGAAATCAATGAAGAATTGAATGTAAAACAAAGTAAGTTGAACTGTATAATCATTAACCAATAAATGTATGAAGAAGATATCCGATCAAGAAATTTTATGTTATATAATATCATGGTTAAAAGGAAATATTTAAGTGCATATAATCTGTACTATTTATTGACTTTGAATCTATCTTGTATTGTATACTGACTCCAGAATAGCTAGTTTTTGAGATCACCTGCCACCAGATGAAGTAATCTTTTGGTCAATAGATAGATTCGATTCACTAACAAACAGAATTTAGTGAGAAACAAACAAAAAAAAAAAGGTTGACAATACAAAACACGATAAAAGAAATTAAGTACATTCAGTAGCTTTCAAACTGTAACACGTAGAAGAAACAATCATAAATCAGCAGATGTAAACTTCTCAGTATTTTGCAATAAATCATTTCCTAACAATGTTTTTTTTCTATTTTTCTTATTATAATTAGAAATGTTTCATATACTGTATTTTGCAATACTTTGTCTGATATTTCATATTTTTTTCATAACTTGAAAATATCCAAACATTCTAATTTGATTTTTTTTCCATGATATTTAATTTTTTGAAGAACTAAATTGTTTTATTTTACTCATATTTGTTTTTTAATTATATATTGGTTTTAATATTAATATTATATGTTTCAACATTTAGGTTTTTCTTTTAGTTATCATCTACTTACAATTCTGTTTTGAAAGATTACTTTGATTGTTTTAGAAGTGAATAAACTAAGGTGGTTCTAATTCTGAACCTATTATTTACCCTCTATGTTGAAGTAGAAGACGACTCAGTGCTCATAATGTGTAGTTGGTGTTTTGCCCATTACACATTTTTGAAAGCAGGATTTATAAAGTTCTTCAACTTGTACATATCTGTACAGTTTATCATTTAATGAATTATAATAAAAACCAGAGACATAAATCTTTTAGGTATTTCCTTTTCATATTTATAAGAAGGAATTTTGTTTTATTTCCATTTATAAGTAAGTCATTGTTGTAGATCCAAATTTGGATGTTTTTAAAACTATCTTGGTTAGGTTTTCTGTTTTCTTTTAATAACAAGACATTTCTCCAAATGAAAAAGTAGACAGTCACAACTTATTCAGCCTTCTCTCTCCACCCTCTGAAACAGTCACATCCATCTCAGATACTTTCTTGATGTTTGGTAATGCTTGTAAACTTGAAAGTTGAATCAGACATATGTAAGAAATACAACAATAATGATGGTAATACATCATTTTCCTAGAAAGTATTACAGCCATTTCTACTGTGCAATTGTGCAAAAGCTTACAATTCTCAGGCAAATGAAGTTAAATCCATTTCAATGGAAGATAAAATCCAACATACTGAACTTCAAATATCTCAAAGATATTCTTCCAAAGAGCAATTCACACATGGTAACAAAGGCTTATAGAGAAGGATAATTAATAGATCAGAATAATTAAACATGCATTATGTGTTGTTAGCACTGAGATAGAGGCAGCCAACTCAAAACACATATCTTCTTACAAAATGATACTCAGGGAATGGAAGAAACTTTTTAATAAATTCTGTACAAAATTTATTAAAAAGTTTCTTATAGAAATATGAAGTATTGCTTCATTTTTAACACATTGTACACGAAAAAATAAAAAAAGTATCAAAGTCTTATTAGGATGCACACAAACAAAATTTTATAATTTTAGATTCCTTGGAAATTCTGATTCGGGAGGAGAATTCATTAAAAACAATTCCATCCTTTTATTATGAAAATAATCAAATTTATTAAATGGAAAATCAGATGGTAAATTATAATAATCTAATATGATCATTTACAAATACAAAGGTTTTTCTTTTGTATTATTTTTTTATGACTTTAAAATAAGACAATATTTTTAGGAAAGCAAACTTCGAACTTCTTCAGAAACTTCTTGTGGAAATTTGAATAAAAGAATATTTAAATTTAAATTACTTCTGTACCTTAACCAAAAAGTACTTAGCAATTTTAAAATCATTTCACACGGAGATTCATCTGAAGAATTTCAAATGTCAATTGCAACACATTAAACATAGATGAGAGAAAAGCTAAATATAGTTTCAAATTATGAATATTGATGTTAATAGTTTCTTTTCGTCAGCAAAAGCACCTGACGAACAAAAAAACAGACTTCATAATAAATTATTAGCAAACACATCTGATAAAGCAGTAGGGGTAAAAATAATCCAGAAGCCACACCCATCTTCAGAGGGGAAATTTGGACGTGAAGCCAAAATACAGGCGATATTATCTCTAGGGAGACAAAATGTAAATGAACATTTATCAAATGGGTGGAGTTAACTAGGTCATTAAGAAGTAAATAATCAGAACAACAAAGATTTTTCACACAGAAACAAGATTCCAATTGAGAAGTGATGTACGAGGAAGATCGTGCCAACTTAAAATAGAATATTTCATGTAGTTTTCTGTAGAAGTTAAAAAGCTATTATTTGACAAATCTGGAAGAGCAATAAAAATGTTTATAAGATGTACTAAAATTACATTACATAATTAAACATTCTACCTATTAAGAGCACTTCACTATAAATGGTTCTCTGCTAATTTTAACTATGTTAAGAGACGAATACAGCAAGCTCTTCATTATGCCAATCACTTGAATAATAGAGTAACTAATTAAAATTTGAATAATTCTTTTAAAACTCTTGTATTTATTAATCTGAAGTTTGTCTTAAATTTTATTGTCAATTTTCTTCCTCCCCCATCGACATTAATCAAGAAATAATGCCCACCTACATTTAAAATGTAAAAAGATATGAAAGCATGTTTATTATCTTATGTAATTATCCATGTAAAAGTAACATTAATTTAAAGAAATTAAAAAAAAAATAATTACTAACGAAAAATTTTGACATTTTAACCATACAAAATAATATTGAATGATAGCAAAAAGATAGTACATTGTTTATGAATAATACAACATAATATTCATTGTTTATGAGAGAAACTAAGAATGAACACTATACATTATAGATGTTAAAATATAACGAAATAACAAAAGATTATTAATTTTTCAAGCATTTGTTTTTCATTTAAAAAAAAAATTGCTACAGGTTTTAATTTGATGAAAGAAAGTATTCCTCTGAATAAATTATTCTGTACCTTTCTTGGGAGTTAAACATTTAACACAGTTCATTTGTAATTTTGTCATCAACTAATAATGTACTTATTAATAAATTATTATCACAAATTATCTTTCAAATTAATTTTAATATTGCAATGTTAATAAACAACAAAGCAGATTTATTTTCAAAAGATTATTTTGTGTTTGTAAGGACGATCAGTTATGTTCACTTAGGTTGCAAATGCAACCATGCAATTGAGCTTCTTGCTTTATTATCCAAAAAGGCAAATTTGTTAAGTCATTACTGCTTTTTTTTTTTTCATTTCTTTAATGTACAAAAATAAATTTTATTTTCTCATAAGTAAATTTTATTTTTAGTTTATGTTTTATCATTCTATGTATGGAAATCAAAATTCAAAACTGCCATTCAAGCTTATAAGAGATAGGTTACTGTACACTTATGATAATATGGAGAAGATTTTTTAGCATAAAATTCTTTATATTACAGGAAGAAGTTACTGAATTTTCAGTAATATTACTATCAAAACTTTTTGATGGAAAAACGTGTTTTATAATTAATAATTACTTTAAATTTTGTTATCTCTTTCCCCTTTTTATAAAGTAAAAATGTCTTATGAAATGACTGTGGTATTTGCCATGATAAACCCCGTAAATTATATAAATAAGTGGAAATATAATATAAAATGAAAGATTTCAAACAGCAACTTGAAACAGCATCTTTCGATTCTCTCGCATCTGAAACTGCAAGAGCACTCTATTATTTATTCAAGTCTAGTAGATTTGATAAGAAATAGATTATCACTCTCCTGATCTTTCTTGCGTCGAAAAATACATTTCACTTAAACTTTTCTAGCATCAGCTTTTGAATAATTGAAAATGCACTGAAGAAAACCATTGAAAAGCTTATTTTTAGGACTGTTTAAAGTAAGGATATTAAAAATAGAATGTAAGGACTCTACGTTTTTAGATTGGATAGTTGATTGCCCCTTCCTCAAATTTTCTTAAGATAATGTGTTTTTGAAGTTGGAGATTGGTTTAAAGTCATTCAATATATCCATGTATCAATTACTTGTCCTTGAATCATGTGGCTTTTGTTCATGTGTTCATGTTCAGGATAGGAATTTTAGTAGGATTTCATAATAGCGTGATAATGTGCAGAAAAATTTTCTTCAGGATTATTCCATTAAAACTTAATTGCCTACCAAACAATTAAATGATCTTGAGACATCCCTATTACAAATGAAGCACTGAAATACACCAATCAGGAGAAATGATTCATTAGGTCATTTCTTTGTTATTTATGTATACCTACTTAGTATTTACATAAGGTGATCTTAATTTTGTTTGAACAATCAAAAGCAAAGCTAATTTTCATACTGTCTCCAATATGGAACTGTCTGTTCAATAGGTTGAAATAAACTGAAAATTTTGATTAAATGTGTGAAATTTAGAAAATACACTGAATGGAAACAATTTACATAATTTTCGTAAAAAAATTAAAATTTTGTATGTAAATTCCACAAATTAAGCATGTAATACTGGCTTTTAGTATTCGTTATTGCTTTTTATCATTACTATCGTAGTTACTTTTTGAAACAGTCAAAGCATGACAGATCGAACGAGCATCAGATTTACGACTTTTTTTTAATTAAATAAATTAATTAATTAAAATAAGAATAAATAAAAAAATAACAAAAACAAACTACTTGGATTTTTCCTGAATTCAAAAGTGGTCCCTTGTAATTCTATCTTACAGTGGGGATTTTGTTTTTATTTCTTTGACAAAAAAAAAAAAAAATTAGATGATTTAAAGGTATATCAAATATTTAAATTTTATTACATTTATTTTTCATAACACTTTTTTTTAACTGCTATATTATGAACATTTAAAAAAAAATGGTACGGTACTCTAAACGCAGGAATCAGATATATCTCTTTATGTAAGTCTTAATAAATCCACTCAAAAAAAAAATCCCTTTGCATCTAAAATCAGAAAATGCAGATTTTCGCTAGCTTCGATTTCTTTCCAGGCTTCCCGCCTTATTCTGATTAGTTGATACAGCGAATTTTGCAAAGAGAAGATTCGTGCCAAGACTCCACTATCAATCCAAACTTTCTTGAAAAGGCACCAGAAAAAGATGGAAAAAGAGGAAGGAAAAAAAAACGGAATCTGCTAAGGCTATGAAAAGGAAGTCCAATTGTGAAATAATAAAGGAAAACGTATCTCATTATGTAATACCTTATTTATAAGCTTAAACGTCAGTTCGTTTCCATTTTCCGCAATTAAAGCAGGCGAAACTCGTTAGGTTTATTAACTGAATTCCGATAAAGAATATAAGGACTTAATATATATTTCACTGACTCAACGCAGAGATCGTCTCAGACACGTTTCTCAAGCAAACCCAGAAAGTCAACTAATAAAATTGGTGAATACTTTCTCAATTATTTTTGAGATTTTTTCCGTTGCGGCTTTGTGTTAGTAATTTGGATTCCATTAGGCCATACTTTTTTTTTTATTACTTTTTACTTTCGTAGTTTAAATGAAGCTTTATTGCAACAATTGTTAGTCAGTACCGGATTGGGGGGGGGGGGGGGGGGGG
>JAFIDM010000001.1:146690645-146727881 GCA_023159025.1 Thereuonema tuberculata | reverse complement strand
GCTCCCAGTGCCCCGGTCGGCACATCTGGGGGCGGCAAAATGTGATTGAAACAGTTATTTATTATTGCATTAAATAGTGAAAAACAGCTACAGGGGCGGCATGGCCCCCCTGATAAATTTCCTAGATCCAGCACTGTTGTTAGTTTAGGGAAAACGCTATCGCAGGATATTACAAATTTTGCCTAACATTTGTAAAGCGTCTGTAAAATACATGATAGAAAAAAGGCTCCGAACAAAAAAAAAAAACTCTTTGCATTTGTTTTTTTTTTGTCGAATTATGCATGACCATCTGTTATTAAGACAACTGAAAAACTATACATTCTAGAAAGCTGAAGTTTTAGAGGGAAGTGTAACAAGGAAGTTCCTATTGATTTTAATCGGACCAGTAAGTAAGAATCTGCTACGACCCAAAAATAAGGAATATACGTGAATGAAAGGCTCACTTTTGATGAATTACTCATTTTTTTGATTTTCAAAAATTTTTTGCGCGCTTACCATGCGGCTGTTTGAAAGTCGGTACACCAACTATATTTTATGAAAGTAAAAAGTTCAAGTAAAAATTAAATATATATTAATATTTTTTTTTTTTCATTTCTATATACAGTTAACTCCCGATTATCCGCGGAATTGGGTGACGCGGCAACCTCGGATAAGCGAATTCCGCGGATAATCCGAAATAGGACGAAAATCAACACAAAAATGCTTTTAACATGTTTTATTTACATTAAAATGGCAATACATACAGTTACAGTACATACATGATAAACAATTATTTTATTTTAAATTATTTATTTATTTTTAAATTGTATTATTACGGGAAGGCTCTCCTGTAATTTAGTGTAACCTGCCGACCTAAGCTCCGCCAACAAGGTCGTTCTTTAAATTTTTTGTTTATAATTGTCTTCACTTACTTTGTTAGCCTCTTTTATTGTTTGCCTTATTCTAGATTTAATTTTTTTTTTAATTCCTTAATTTATTGTACAGTAAAAAAAAAAATGGAATCAGGAGAGGGCCGCGGATAATCGGGAGTTTACTGTATTCAGTTTATACTTTAATCTTACTAGATTTTATAAACAAAAGCATTCTGTAATTTCTAAGTATTTTACAACTGTATAATAAAATTAAATTATATTACAATATTAAAAAAAACAAACTACAATTGCTGAAGGAAATGTAATCCTGGTCATATCTACAAAATTTGTAAGATATTAATATAATATATTAATCTAATTAATTTGCATATAATCCACCGAGCAATGTCAGGCAAAAAAACATGTAATCAGAAATTTGCGAAAAAAAAAAAAAAAAGCAAAATTAACATTTCCTTTGCTTGCTAGATGGCGCCACCATGCGGTTTTAATAGTATTTGCATTAAAAAAAAATAACAAACAACACAATCTGTTTTCTGCGAAGACTTCTACATTGGTTTTTAAAAATAAAGTATTAGTAATGAACAATCTACGATGAAGTGCAGTGATAACGGAGTGCGTTTTATTCTGTATAATATGGAGTTGCTTTAAATCCAATATTACACATTTTCACTTTATATTTTATTTTTCATTCTGTACTCATACTTAATAAGCAAAAGAAATGATTAAAAGACCAATAAAACATTAGCTGCTTTTCTTTCTTTTTTTGAAACAAATTCATCATTGACATTTACTTTAATTCATTAGACTAATTTTGAAGAATTTATTTTTGCAATTTTATCTCCTTTTAATTCGATGCGATTGATCAATGGCTGTACATGTCTGCATATTATCAATTTCAAACGAGAAGTTTCGTTTGAAAAGACAAACACATTAAAAATATTACAATTTATAATTTTAATTTTGAAACTGACGTATAATCGTAATGAATCGATTTTGAAATTTTATGGAGATACAGGCAAAGTATGTCAATTTGCAACAAACTTCCTATATAATCTGCATGGGAAAAATTGAAAATTTAGATTTGTTAAAAATGGATGAAAATCATCAGGGAAGATAATGTTAGCTTTTATACTATCCTTTACTTGAGATGTCGGCTTCATGTTTGATCTTAAGATCTTAATTTAATTGTTGAATGTCTTAAGTCTTTTATATAAAATTTAAAGCTTTATTTGAAGAACTTTCATAAAGAAACCTGTAAAAAAAGCAATTTTTTTTTTTCTCTTTAAATTACGGGATTTATTTGCACATCAGCATCTTGCTTCATGCCATCTCAAAGGATAACAGACTCAAAATGAGGTAGAGGTGCTGGGGAAGATGGGACATTGATTGCACAATAATGGACACGGCATCTCTTCCACAGCATCTTTGCGTTACAACTCCTCAAAATGATTACTAAGTTGAATTTCATTGCCAGAGACAGCAGAGAGCCATTTCGATTTCATTACACACAGAGGAAGACTCACCTGTAACCAAACTGCTGTGCAAGTCTTCAGTGCGTGTCCATCCACCTGCAGTAAATGTCCACCATTTATTGTGCTGATATTTTGACATTCGTTATTATCTAATGTTTTATATGTCATAACAATATCATCAAGTATTCATTAACTGATAAATCAGTTCGGACAACAGAACTTTGGAACGGATGTTAAATTTGATGAAATGCTGGTCAAACAACCGTCATGACACGCTTCCATCGATTGAAAAATATAATAAATAATGTAGCGTACTGTACATTAGTTATTCAAATTGTTATTATCTTTTATTTTTTATTTGTATATTTATGGCCCTTAAAAATATCTTTAAAAGAAAAAGCTACAACAACTGTAGACTTAGCTTCGGAAAACATCGTCCTCTTTTACATTCATTCCGATTGGGGAACTTGAAGGGACCTGAAATTTTGAAGACGACGTTTTTTATTTATTTATTTATTTATTTATTTATTTATTTATTTATTTATTTATTTATTTATTTATTTGTTTGTTTGTTTGCTGGTTCCCTAATTTGGCCTTCCCCGAAATAAAATCCTTTCTACCACTGATCCTGAGTTAGACGAAATTTTCAGGATTAATTCTAATGAAACTTAAATATCCCGCACAGAAGCCAATAGTTGTTTCATTTCGAAACTTTTGTGCCCTTACAAAGCAACAAAACCATAAAAGAACGTCAAGACCAAATTAATCTTCTGAAACTGTCGAATCTTGGTACACGAGAATTTCGGAAAGTGAGCAAAAATCGAATCAGATGTTAATCTTGAATATTAAAGAGAAGCCATTTACTTCTTCAGTCTATTGTTAATAAGTCAATAAATAAATAAAAAGCCAATTCGCAGGAAATTATTTTAATATTTTAACTTCTTCGTGATTATGCGCCTGTCAACTTTTGCTAGATAATAGATTTTTCTCTTCAGTTCCGTTGCTCTAAATTCTATCACCAAAGAAAATAAAAGGAGATCCTTATTAAAGTTCCCCTATTCAGAGCTCTACAAAGAGAACCACGGATCAGATGTTCTTCAAACTTGAGAATCTCACAAAAGGGATGCCACATGGGGAAAATGTGAAAAGCAAAACTTTACTAAAAAAAAAGATGAAAAATAGCTCTCAAACCTTTTCTAATCACGTCACAGCATTCTTTGCAGTGAAAAATTATAGAAAAGTTTGCATTTCATTTTTTGATAGTCCGAAAAGTCGCGCAAGCGCAATTTCCATTCACAAACAAATCGATGTTTCGGCCCTGTTACTTAACTGACGTGTAGTATACAAACATACTAAATAATCATTCCAGAACTTGAATTATAAATGGGTCTTTTGAACATATGGGAAATATTTCGAAACGATTATTTTACGAATACTGTATTTATTGTGTGTAAAATTATTATTAAAAACAATATTATTTATAATTTTAATTTGTATTATATCTCCAATAATGTTAAGAAAATCGCGGAACACAATTTCGTCATTGTCAGTGATGAAACTCACTTCTTTGTTGTAAGTAATCGTGGAAAAATCCCGAGGAAAACTGTTTTGAGTAAATAATAAAAAACAAATGTTGCAGAGTAAAGAAAGCACTGAACATCCATTTGATGAAATGAAAATGATAAAAGGAGAAAGGAAGTCTGAAAGACAGTCCCAGTGAAACAATTCTCCACTGCCATGACATGCACCGTAGACTATTTGTACTGATGCTTAATCAGATGACTAGTAGCAACATTCCAGAAGGAATCTCGGCCTTAAAGAAAGGAAAAGCTATCTTCTCTATTAGATAGAAATAATCTGCTTCAAAGTGAAGGAGGGTTGTTATAAAAGCCTGTCTTTACTGGAAGAACGGAATTTTGGAGTTGATTTCTGAACGAAAACAGACGCATTCTGAGGAATTTCCATTCCCTGTCGTTCCAGATACAAGGAATTAATAATTTGTCACAGAAGTATTTCAAAGCTAAGCAGACGTACCAAAGCAAGAAGAACAAGTTTTTTACACTGATCTGGGAAATCTTTCCTTCTAATTTTGCTACAATTTCCTGTTCTAAGATAGAAGAAACAAATCTGAATAATTTGTTAAATTGGAAATCCATTATTTTAATTTAAAAATTAAAATATACTAGCTATGGATAAAAGTGAACTAGGATTTACGTGTTTATGTTTCTTTACTGAAAAAGACGTAGTTTCCTGTAAAACCTGATTCGCCTTCTTATCTGCAATGAAAACTCAAGTTACTTGGCAATCGGGAATAGTATTTAAATTTTAGGCAGGCTAGTTTTTAGAAGTATGAAAATTGCCTAGCCTTGAAAGTTTTCCATCTGCCTTTCAGTCTGTCCGTCCGTACACATGGATGGAATAATCTGTTGCCGTTTGAGGACTGTGCTAAGGAAGGAATTTAAAATGTAAGTTAGGCCTACAGCAAGTTTTACGACTTTCACTAAACGCATGTAAAACTTAATAATATAATTTTTAACGTGCCGTTGCAATAATATCAAAAAGCCAACTACATCGGCACACGCCAATAATTAAAAAAGAAAGCGCAATAAAACAGCGTACGTTTCGAAACCCCTATTAACCAGATTTCCTTATCAAGCAATTAAAACCCTCCTACCTTAAACCTTTTTAAGGTAGGGGGGTTTTAATTGCTTGATAAGGAAACCTGGTTAATAGGGGTTTCGAAACGTACGTTGTTTTACTGCGCTTTCTTTTTTAATTATTGGCGTGTGCCGATGTAGTTGGCTTATTAATATAAGCATATAAAACTTGTTATAAAGCAAGAGCGTTTAAATTTAATCATCAATCTCAAGTTTCATCGTGATTGGATAAAAATTAAAGATTCAGAATTGAATTTTTAAAAAACTTTTTCATAGGTCATGTCGTGATTGTTTTAGAAATTCCTTCCTAACGATGGCGATGCAGCCTCAGACTCTAGTTAACTAATAAATGCATAACAAAAACGAAAAGCAAACGCACCGTTTTCGTTTAAAAATTAAATTAAAATTTAATTTATAAATTAGAAGCTTCAAACTCAGTTCCTGAAGTTGTTTTGTGTGACTCGCCGGATATTTTGTAATTAATAAGTTCCGTGGCCTAAAAATTTAGTTCGATATTAACGTTGTTGTTCGATTTCGCGAAGTCTGTCCAGAAAAGTAAAATTTAAAAGAAATGATACTGAAGAACAACAAAAAATAAGTTCTTTCCTGAATTTAATAATAAATTGAAAGTTAAATTACAAACACGGAAATTAAATTCCTAAAAAAAAAAAAAATGAAAATGAAAATTAATGATGGGCTTGAACATTAAGGTTTTTAAAAAACTGTAAAAGTTCAACTGCAAAATGATCAAAATAATGAATTAGAAAAATTCATGAATACTATAAAAAAATACCGAAAAAACGATTTGCAATTTTCTGCATCTTCCGATGCATTTTCAAAAATGATATCAAGAGTTACGTTATTTTTAACTGATTTTATTTAAAAAATATATTATTAATATTCTATGTTGTTCGTTTTATTTTGTTTTGTCTAGTTGCGGCTCGCACTTTTCACTATAAATAAAACGCGTTTGAAATCACAGTTCCAATTTAATTGCAGTCATGTTTCTTTTAAGGGAAAGAAAATTAAGTGAAGCTAGTTTAAATAAAAGGCGATGTTTGATTTTCCAAATCTTTTATTTATTCATGTTCTTTACATTTCATGTTTCTTTTAGACACTTCCCTCTTTAACTTGAAGTAGCGTCGATGAGCAGGGACTGAGACGCATTCATTACGTCTTCCATTAACGTTTATTTCTCTTCTAATTGGATTTCTTTTTCAGGTTGGGTTTTATTTTATCTGAACGTAATTTGTATCATAACTTTGTTTGTTTTTCTGTTGTACCAGAGTTGACAGCACTGTTTCTTCTTGATGCTTTTCTGCAAATTAACTGAATTTTGACATCAGAATCCCTTGTAGTTTTGAAATAGCCAAAAGTTCTTGAAGCGATGCTTGGAAGGAAAATTGCCAGTTACAAATTGCACCAGAGATAAAACCTTAGAGGTTCAAGCACAACTAAAGGCTCCGTTTACTCAGAGTGAAGGCAGTTTCAGGCTTCAAGAAAAATCTCTACGTTTAGTGTTGTTGTAATGCAAACACGAGAGGGAATCCAACATCCAACCCAATTCCTTCCATCGCATTAAAACTACACAAGCTGCAATCGATTGTCCAATAACCTACAAAGATTTAGCTACTTATCCTAAATGAAAAAAAAAGCCTTATTATATTGGGCGGGAGCTGGTTCGTTCCGAATAAGCTTGATGCTCTTTATGGACTTCTGAAAGGGCAGCCTCCGGAATTTGGAACCTGTATCAGTGTGAGATTGGTTCCGAGGATCGTTACATTGGAAAAAAAAAAGGAAGGCCAAAAAAGAGACATTCAACGAGGAATCAAAAAGATTACACAAAGCATCAAAAACATATATAAATACAAGGTACCGGTATTCACAATTAAAGTTCACAATTCGAAGGCTCTAACTGGAGAACCAATCAGGGAACGACTTCATATTTCACATGGCAATGGAATTTTGTTCGCGCAAAAAAAAAAAAAAAAGTACTTCCGACGATGGCTGCTAGGGCGATATAAGGCGGGCAATACCGTTGTGGATACACATGATTCGTTGAATAGAATACAAGGATATGTTCGATATGGTTTCTCCGGGTATCGGCATCATACTGAAATCGCAACATTGCATGCTCAACCACAGCACGTAGAGTGTCACTCGTAATGTTGTGAATACGGCGTATATTGGCTAGGTGTTCACGATAGACAAGGTCTTGATGCTGAATATGAGCAGCAAAACTGATATAAAGTGTGGTGAAATAATTTAAAGTGTTATTTAAATCCCTTATTTCAATGATTACAAAAGACACTGAATTGGTCGTAGAGGATAAATAAAATATTTATTCTCTCTAAAGAACCTGCCAAAAGCAATTGGCAATAAAGATCGCAAGCAGCCAACAATCGAAAGGCTCGCGCCTCACGCCTCGCAACATCGAAGCTCGCAGCACACAGAAGTGTTCCAGTGTCGATTGTTGGAACTAAAAAAGATGGCTGTGTGTGTTTCTCTCAAGGCAGCGATACACCAAGATGTGCTTTCCTGTAAATAAATTTGAACGTTTGCAGCTAATATAAGAACTGTACGTGAGTATGTAATTATAGTTATCGCTTACTCTGCCAGCAATAAAAAAAGACTTTATTCGCTTACGCATAACTGTAATATTTTCCCTCACATAAAGTATAATGCGGTGTCTACTTAAATTTACTTAATCTAATCTTACATTAATCTTGGCCCCCCGAAAAAATATATTCTATATTCGCCACTGTCATCATTGTTTGTTATATAAAAATATATTTACAGTGTGAAAATGTGATTAGATTTTACTTGTAATATATTTATTTTACTGTTAACAGCTGCTTTGTTTTGAACTAAAACTTTCTGATTAAATAAGTATTTTTGTTCCGAAATTTCTAATAGTTCTTTAGTATGGAGAAAGTTCCGGAATCCTTCCATTGTTGTTAGTTCATAATTTTTATTACTAGACTAAAATATAGGAAATAAAATAAATGTTTCATGATTGCTGCTTGGATTCCAAACACAAGATAACACTTTTTTTAAAATAGAGATGCCAGTACAACATTTTTCCACATAACTGCCAGAGACCACAGTGACGTCAAGGCACGTAAATAACATGGAAGAAATCCCTATCAAGCGCCTTTAACTAGCCCAAGTTCAGGCAACGATAGGCTACTGCACATCGATTGAAATCGCTTATCAGCCAAATGCAGTGAAAGAGATAGTATCAGTTAGAGATAACACTTGATAGCACACTGCCAACAATTGTATGGTTCACGTGTTAATGGAAAATCATGTTGAAGTCGTAATCTCAACTAACAAGTCAGGATGGGACCAATAACTAAAATGTTTTTGTGGAAAATGTATCCAAATCATCTAAATACATTAAAACTTATGTAAACGTAGAGGGTTTTAACCAGAACCGCTGATTGCTCTATGTTTGGTAACTTTTATCTGTTCAGTGTAGTTGATCATATATTAGTTTCTTCTTTCCCTTGGCTCATGAATAAGGACGTTCTCTTGCAGACAAAGAAAAACATGGTACTGTACTAAAAGAAGTCCTAGTCCTTTTTCTTTTTGACGAAAGAGATCTGCTCAACCAAGAAAAAGGGCGTTAATTACAGAAAGAGAAGATAAGATAATAGACAAGAACACTTAAACTCTAGATCAATGCTCAGCGTTGCTATAGTTGTGTCATTTCCCCATGAAAATCAATATTCTATGCTAAAACCATGGAAAAACAAGCCATTTAAAACGTTTTCTTTCTATCTTCCTTGTGGTTGTTTTTTACTAACATCTGGTGATTTCTTTTTTTAAATATGGTTTAAAGACTTACATTCTGCTGACATTTCCAAAATACCAACATTTACGAAAATTTTCATTAAAAGTTGTAAATTATATTTAGAAAAAAAAAAAGAAGAGATTTTCTTTTAAAAGAACTATTAACTTTAACCCGATCTTGATTTAAGTTCGATCTGATCGAGCAATTTAAACGGGTTGCTATATTTTGAAAATAGGATCTGTCTGTCTGTTTGTTCGGTTTTGATTTTAAACTAACTTCCCGGTGAGCTAGAGACTGCAAATGGGCGCTGGAGCTGTCGCGACGACAGGTTGGTGCGGCAGAGCGCTGCGTTGCCGACGCGCGATAATAATATATTAATCAATCTGATCAATCAGATATAATATATATTCAGCGTCCTAACATGCTAATAAACAGACAACGTGCGTTGAAATCTAACGAATTTAATGCATTTTTATGAATTAAAAGTACTGATGGTTTACTTCAATAAAATATTTTGTATATTGGGTCCATTATAAAATAATCTTCTCGATATTTGTTTTGATGTTATTTTTTTTTTTTAACAGCTTAAAAATGAGAGGTAAGCCAGAATGTGATGGCCGTATGCCGTTTATTCACAGCACTAAAGTTCCTACAGTGAGGCAGTTAAACAGTGCTATCAATTTCTTTTGGGATTTAACATTAACATATTCGATACATGTCATTATAAGGAGACACATTTTGATACGAGACACAAATAAAAAAAATATATTTTTTTCCCTTTCTTCTAGAAGGAATACAATCTCATACACCTTCCTCTCCCCTCCATTTGAAAACTACTGTTTCACACATATGAAGGTATTATATATATATATATATTATACATGAATATCTATACAAAGCTTTCACTAATTAATTAATTAATTAAATCAAAATTAAAAAAAAGAAGTTGTATGCTTTTTATCTTCAAAAAATGTAGTAGTCTCTCATTTATCTGATTCGCTCGTTTTTTTTAGTCTTCTAATAATGTATATAATGTGTAGGAGGTTTCTGCTGATTTTTTTTTTTTTTTTAATGAAAACAGAACAAGTAATGTTAAAAACAATTTTTTTAAAGCAGTTTATATTCCTCTTATATTTTCGATAAAGTAACAGAGAAATGTTTCCAAATCTCTTCCCATCCTATTTGGAAATATACGAGACTGCTATAACGAAACGCTTCAGAAGTGGAGAATGCCAACGGAAAGGTCTTCGCTGTGAGGGAGAAAAATGTTGCAAAGGTTAGCCAGAATTACAGCTTGTGTGCCAAAATGATATTACAAACTAGAAAGCAGCGCTAGAGTAAACAAAGAAGTAGAAGGCCACTGAAGGGTATTTATAAACAAACAGTCGGTTTCTGGAAAGCTCCATTTATGACAAGAAATTACAAATGATGGACCAACTTCCAAACATCAGCAAAGTAAAAGTTCATTTAAACTCAAACTTTATTTTTATAACCTTTAAGAATAATTTCGTGTTGACAGTGACAACGACGCTTCAATGGCAATGTGGTTTCTGACTTCAATCTCCTTACATAATGGGTCCAATGTAAACTAAAATCAATAGAACCTTACCATGATTTACATCTTTCTATCATTGAAGTTTCAGTTTGTAATAGATTATAAACGAATTCTAGATGAGGAAGAAGTTTTCCTGTCCTCGCTTAACCTGAAGAAGTTTCTTGCATAAAGAAATGAAATATAGTATTGAAGAAAATATTTATTGGAGAAATAGTGTCGACTGAATGTCTGTATAGATATATTTACACTGTCCCAACTTTATTAGGTACACCTACCTAGTAGCGTGTTGGGCCTCCTTTAGCGCTCAAAACAGCCTGAATTCGTCGAGGCATGGATTCCACAAGTTGCTGAAAATGTTATGGATGTATTGTGTACCATGCAGACATAAGTGTGTCACGCAGTTCCTGAAGATTTGATGGAGGTGTAGGCCTGGAGCGAATAACCCGTCCTGGCCTACACATTTTCAATCGAGCTAGAGTTTTTAACATCCGAAAACTCATCCCACACATTTTCAATCGGGCTGAGTTCCAGGGACTGAGCGGGCAACTTGAAGCAAGGAAAAGTCATCGTAAAAGTGATGCGGGCTTTGTGCACCGGCGCAGTATCCTGGAAGTATAGGATAAACTGCATAGGATAAACTGTTAGCATATACGGTTGCACTTGATGAACTACGATGTTTAGGTACGCTCTAGCATCCTGACGTCTTCCAGAGGGATCAATGGACCCAACGTGTGCCAGAAAACATCCCCCACACCATGACACTGTCCCCACCTGCTTGAAGAGTTGTGAGACACGACGGGTCCAGACATTCATGTTGTTTGCGCCAAATTTTGTTCGATTACATAACCTAATTATGCCTAATTTTAAAGTTTATGTATCATTGCTTCTTATTAAGGTATTATTTACTTATTTTACTTTATATTTTTTAACTTTAACTCAATATTTTAGATTTTGCTCTTTTTAATTTTTAATCTTTAAATATATGAAGTAAAGATACTAAAAGTACTAATTTTTAGTATTTTTTTAATAAGTAATAATGAAACCATCCGTCTTTATTACTTAGTTCTTATATATAATAGTAATTTTGTTGTTGTTTTTAGATTTTAGGTAGTTTGGTTGTGGTTTTTGAATAAAAGTCTTGGAATATTGCGTTTTTGTTTCCTAAATTGTTTCTAAATTTTGCCGCTGATGACGTGAGGATAATTGGCCGTATCTTCACAGAAACAGTGATGTGGTCTTTCTATTGGCGTTTTTCAAATTCCACATCACTTATCCGGCTTCAGATAGTTTAGTAATATAAGTTAATTTTATTTAATCTTTAATTTTAGTTAATCTTTTCCTAAATTGCAAAAGATTGATTGAAATTTTTGCTTTGCGAAACTCGAAGAGATGGTTTTTTGCCTGTTCGATTATATATATATATATATAATCGAAGTACTTCATGCGTATTTTCATTTCTCAAAAGAACATCGAAATCTATGATATACGGGATATGTCGTCTCCTTGTTACAGATTTTTCACCAAATCCATAGTTTAAGCTTTTCGTAAGATATTTAGTGACTAGATTTTTTCCGACATCAATCCGGGACAGGCACTTTTCACGACAAAAAAAAAAGAAACATCAAAAAAGACTTTAGCAACAAAAAAAAAAAACAAAAAAACCCGACTTTCTCGATTATTTACAAAATCCGTGCCATCTGTCACTATAAGGATATTGCACCTGTACATCCTACATTAAGAAATGGTGCAACGTAGGGGTTTTAAGAAAGATAAGCACTGAATTAACACTGAATCCATCTTATAATACTTTAAAATACTTATTTGTATAAAAACAAAAAAAACAAACAAAGAATTTACTGAAAATCGGATAGAAAATGGAAGACTCCCCAGACGCTTGTGGCAGAGGAGAATATTACTCCCACAACAAACGCCGTTAAGATCTCTCGAGCATCTCTCATCAAGAATTTAAAAGTTTCTAGTCTACAACCAATTTCATTTAATTAGTGAAGTTTTGTGTTAAAGTGGGAAAAGTATCGTTATCGTATTACGACGCTTGAAGGCGATCGTGTTTTCAACATTTCCGAATGAGGTTAACCTCAAGCTGAGTGCTTTATCTGAAGATGAAATTACTCATCAGCGATAGATCTACGATTTCACAACATAAATTGGCTTCCTTCAGCAACGGATAAGAAATGGAACTTTCATATCGGAGGAAAAAAAAACCCACCTTTTTTTTATTAATACGTGAAAGCTTTCTTTTTAGCCAAGATTAGTTTATTAATTCAGAAAACTTAAACATGGACATTTGTATCATTCTATATCTGAAACATTTTAATAAGAATAATTTATAGTAATCTGTAGTTTCGACGACCATTCTAATACTGATCGAAGTTGAAAAATAAAATCTATTTCATATTTCTCTCACCTTTTCTTTTTAATCCTCCAAAATATTCCTTAACTTACTTTATTTCTTCATTATAACTTTGTGTTGTGAATTAGATTTAAAAGTAATATTTCTAATAACATCTTATCTTTGAATTAGCATTTTGGAATGCCAAGACACATTCGCATTGCGCAGAAGTCATCGTCATCGAAGTCGCAAGTCAATATGAGATTTCTCCTTTTTAACCTAGGAAAGTTAGGATTATCAGATCACTCAGTCTGTATGTGTGTCTTTCCCACACAATAACATTTGAAAAGCTTCTTGAAACTTAGTATGAACATTTAAATAGATGATTTAAGTTTTAAATGTATTTGAAATCATAAGTTGAGAATATCAGCACGAGAAGGCGATACATATTCCTATAGAAATTGGAGTCTCTAACCAATGGATTTCTATCCTGTTTCTTCTTCTTTCTTTCTTCAAATTTGGCCGATTATGGACCACGTGAAATAACGCGTCATGATTATTTTTCTCCCTTCTTTCTTCTCTTCCAGTATTCTTTCTATATGTTGTTTCCTTCTTTCTTCCGTCCATTTTGCTCCAGTTTTCTTCTTTGCCTTTTCTTGAAAACCCTTGAATCCCCTGATCTTCTTTCTGAATTCTTCTCTTCTCTCCACCTCTTCTCTGTATTCATTTCTTCCGTGTCTTTTATGACCTCTTTGATCCATGTCATCTGAGTCTTAGGGTTTCTGTCGAAGAAGTTGAATAATCTCTTCGTCAGTCTACCTTCACTCATTCTTTTAATGTGTCCGTAGAAAGTCACTCTTCTTTTTCTCATTGTGTCAGTTATTTTTTTCTGTTTTTCTTTGTCAAGGGCGTTTGGTTGAATTAATTCTCCCAGGTATTTGAACTTATTAACCCTCTTGATTTTCCCATACTTTGTTGTGATCTGTCTTGGTGCATCTTTTCTATTGGTCATGTATTCCGTCTTTTCATAAGATATTTGCAGTCCAGCCTTTTCTGCTGTCTCTTTCAGTATATTTATTTGTCTTCTTGCGTCTTCCATGTTTTCTGCTAATATTGGAAGACCGTCTTCAAAAGCCAGACAGTCAATTTCCAGGTTATCTTTCTTTCTTTCTATTTTTATTTTACGGATTCCTTACTCTTCCATTCTTTTCCTCCACTCTCTCCAGCACACAGTTGAAGAGCAGTGGGGAAAGCCCGTCTCCCTGTCTTACTCCTGTTTTCACCTCAAAGGGTTTTGAGATCTCTCCCATAAATTTTTACCTTTGACTTCGTGTTTGTTAGAGTTTTTTTGATGATTGCAATTGATTTGTCATCGGCTCCGAATTCCTCCAACGTATTGAAAAGTGTCTCTCTGTCTGTAGAATCGTACGCCTTTTTGAAGTCCACGAATGTCACGTGAATGTCCTTGGCTCTCAGTCTCCTGTACCTTATTACGAGTTTCAGATTTAATATCTGTTCAGCACATGATCTTCCCTTCCTGAATCCTCCCTGTTAGTCACCTAATTGTGGGTCTAATTAATCTATTAATTCTATTAATATTTCATTGTTTAAAACAATGAATTTTGTATCCTTTTCAGTTCCTCCACTATCAACAACTTAAGTATACAATGCGGATCTATTTTTGTTTTTGTTTTTTGTTTTAGAAAATGCAAAATGTGTATTCTTTATTAGGTAGATGTTCGAATTTGAAAATAAATATAGATTTTTCTTTTCTGTATATTTCACGACCTTAATAACAGAACAAATAAATAAAAAAGTAAATAAAAATAAAAAAAATAATATTTGAAGGAGGCTTTGTGTTTTTTACTTACTGACTGACGTGAAAGAAACTTTGACACGAACAACTCGTAAGTACCTTTAAACAAGGATAATTAAATTTAGACCAAACGCACGAATGGTTAAAAAACGTTTTTAAAAAAATACAAAAAGAAACACAACGTTTCGACTTACCTGCAAGTCATTGACCAAGTTTTTTTTTTTGTATTTTTTAAAAACTTTTTGTAACCATTTGTGCGTTTGGCCTAAATTTTAATTATTCTTAATGAATTTACGCACGTTAAATAATTGTAATCCCTTTAAACAATGAAGTGAATTCAACGAGTTTTGATAAAAATTTTGTGTATCATCAAAATTCGTTGAATTCAATTCATTATTTAAGACATTAAACGACCGGTTTCTCCAAAACGTCTTAAGATATAGTTCTGGATTAAGACCAACAGATGTGAGCTAATACTAGTAGTATTTGGAGAACCGGCTGTAAATAAACTGAATTTTAAAACTTACAATTTATAACTGAAAACTGAAACGACCGATAATTTCCATGCCTATTCACAGTAACAATGTCACGGCCAGTACCTGGGTTCGAATCCCGGTCGTGGCATGGTTGTTTCTTTCGTCTTCTTCTGTCTGTTGTGTCCGCTGGGGACCCGAAATCTGCTCTGTAGGTAGTGGTCCCCATTTGTCTTCTATATGTTACAGGCTATAGTAACAATGTCACGAAATCATGTCTTTTTGACTTGATTTAATGATTGATTTGTAGCTCAAATTTATCATCGCAGATTAAGAAAATGATGTCAATTACTAAATATCTTATATTCCACATTTAAGTAAATAAAGGAATTCGTTACATTAATAAGCAAAAATATCCATTTATTTAAGATTTTCTATATATGAAATACTTGGTTGAGAAATTCTGCACTCTTGCTTGTTGAAATTAACATTTAAAAATAATATTAAGGAAAAACTTCACCGTATTTCAACCAAATTGTTTTATTTACGTATGTCTATTAACCTCCAAAGAATAGAAAGGCATTACGAAATTCTGGTAAAACCTTTCTTGTGAAACTTAAATTTCCAAACGAGCACGCGATTTCACAAGGTATATTTACGAGATAAATTTTCTATGGAACCAAAATTACAGAAATGAAATTGACGAAGTTTAAAGCGATAAATTTATTATATTGATTTTGTTTTTATATTTCAACTTCCAGAGAATGGACTGGCAACAAAATAACACATCAAGCGACCAATAAGCATTTAATAACTTGTTGTTGAATGCATTGTACATTGATTGTTGAAATAAAATATTCATGTTGGTATCACGCCTTGAAAGGAATTCCACACTCTAAATGTGATTCAGGGAAACAATTTTGTAAGAAAATAGGCTATAGAAAATCGAAATTTCTCTTAATATCTGTAAGCAGAAGCGTTCTCAGAAATAATCAACAATTTCTTGGACAAGAATAAGAAACATATTATATTAATTATCAAATTTCCTATTAATTTTACTGATTTTTTTTTATCTAAGATTAATGTTAAGTTATTCATAGTTACATTATTTTGTGAAATTTTCAAAGTATTTTAATGTCACACTTGTATTTCTTTTCTTTTCTTTTTATTTTGAATTTTATCTGATATAAATTGGCTTAAAAAAAAATGGTCATCTGGTTTTGGGACAGGACATCAGACCTTCCTAAATCGATCTACTGGGATTGTCATGACGAGGTCAGCAGTCGGTCACGTTTTGATATGAACAAGCATTTTTTTTTCAAAATTTCTGCAGAAAGTAATCAGAGAGCCCCGGAGTCCCCTTCATCTCTATCAAAGTCAACTCAAAAAACGAGAGAGACAGAATGGGCCCAACAATGAGGCGGAAACCTATCAGTAGCCGCAGTTCATCAGTCAGCTCTGCATCAATCCATGAGCTACGAGCTGCTAAGACCTCTGGGTTGAGGCTAAGCAAAGAAGGAGGCGACTGCTGAGACAAAGCCACTGCTCACAAATTACAATCACACAAAATCAGGACAGGCTCAATCAATATTTCGGTCTTAGCGTATTTGAAAGTAAGATGGAGGATCGTTTTTTTATACTTGAAAGTACTTTCGTTTTCATTGTTAAAAATTAAGCATGGCTAGCAAAGGATATTAAATAGGTTTCGTCTAATTACTATGCAGCGGAGAGAAAAATAAGATAGAACTTTAAAATGCGATTTTAAACGGAAATGTATATGAATTGTACAAGATACCCGTCTGAATCTGTCCCAAGATACCTGAAAAATTGCACATCCTAAGAATTTGAAAACCTAAAATAAAGTTAGGTATAGGTTATTTAAAGGATAACTGCTATTGATATAGGCAAAGTGGACTAAGGTAAGGGGTCAAATTCCAATACAATCTATTAAGGTACAATGGCCGTGATAACTCATAAAAATTATCCGAGGAATCTAAAACTTAAGTAATAAGTTCAGGCTTTCAAACACGAGATACCAATTGATTTTGTTACACATTGGACTGTAATTATGGAGCAAAAAGTACCCACATAATTTGTAAATTTTGAGTAACCAAGTTAAATCAAAAACGTTTTATCTTAGAAGTTGATACTTTAATGGTAAATGGAGGTTGTTCAATTTAAACTTTAAACCCATAAGTGAATCACTCATATTTGTAGAATTAATCACATTTCGTTATTTTAATAAATAAATAATCTATTAATAAATAAGAGATAAATAAATAATTATAAACAACCCGATTGCAATCTGGTACGTATAATGCAAACAAGAAAAACGTACCAAGATACATGGAATGCGACTAATAAGCATTTTACGCTTATTGTTTAATGCATTGTATATTGAATATCTTACATCAAATATTTTTTCTGTATCTCACTTTCAGAAATATTTCACTATAATTTGATTCTGAGAAATTTAATATAAAACAGAAGAAAAGCAACAATACAAAATGGCTACAGAAATATTACTAAGCAAAAGTGTTGACACGAATAATCAATAATTAATGAGATAATTAAATGTTAACAACACACGGAATGGACATAAAGGAAGAAAAGGAATATCGCAGATTAATATTAAATTTATATTAATTTTATATCATTAAATTTTTGTTTTGTTTTTCAGAAGCCCTCCCAAGCCACTGATGTTTCTTTCTTGCTTTTTAACAAATAACTGGGGGGGGGGGGGGAAGTGAACCTAATTATGTTTCATTATTTTAGTAATGAAACGTGTAATTTAGGAAAACAATTTTTAATATAACCAGCAATGAAAGTTAAAAATCAATATTACATTTACTCCTTCTGTAACGACCGGTGACTTAAAAGCAGGGTCACATTTTCGCTATTTCTTCTATGCAGTAGCAAACATCCTTTTTTAAAGGAAGCTATTTTTTATTTTTTTTTCCCCTCGCTAAACAAAATCTTCTTCATTTTTTTCCCCCCTGAAAACCCCACATAGTAGATACCTCATTCATCAATGACGCAGAGTATTTTTTTTTAGTCCCACTCTTTTTATTTTAGCTGAACAGTGAGATCTTCAAAAGGCATCAAGTTCGTTATCGGCTTGTTTTCTTATAACGATTTATCACTGACGTGAAGAATTAATTCCGGAGAATTTAAAAAGCGAGTGAGAGAAAAAAAAAACAACCCAAGACCTGAAACTAGACGTTAGATTCCGGCAACGTAGAGTCTGCCTTTGGACGCACTTTCCCGAAGCAATAATCTGTTGCTGTCTTGACCGCAGATTAAGACAACACGAATGTGATCCGATTATTGGTGTAAAATACCCAGATCCTCTGTCAGCGGAGTTATTAACGGGGATCTAACTAATTCTTGACCTCGGTTATAGAATAAATGTAATTGAAGAACACCAATCTTTCCAGAACCTTATTTCATTTTCAATTCCAAACTGTTTCATGTATTCAAACTACAGCAAAAGAGAAGAAACCAGTTCTATAGAAAAAGGTTGAAACAGACTCATCAATTTTCAATAAGACTATCTAAAAGTCAAAGAATAAATCTGTTATTTTAGATCTTCTAATATATAATATTAGAACGATGTTACCTTCAAGAATTTGAAATACATCATAACATAATAAATAATAATATTACATTAACAAAGTTATTTTAAAGAAATCATTTTTCAGATATCTTATAACATCTCACAAATAAATCCCACTTAGGGAAGTTCTCATTTTAGTTTGATATCCCTACATATTTTTTCCTTTCTTTCCTTTTAATTCTTAATATTAATTATATGAGGGGGCTAGAATCAAAGGCAGCTAAATCCATGTTTTGAAATTTTACAATTTTTTTTTTTAAGGTGGTAACGTTGTATGAAGAAATCTTCCAAATACTTAGAGTAGGAATTAGAACTCAATGGATAGCACACTGAACGCCTGTAATGACAGGTTATTCTTTTATTGAATAATTAAAATGTATTGAATAATTAAAATGGATTTAGCTGCCTTTGATTCTAGCCCCCTCATATAAAAGGTTAATTGAATAGAAGAATTAACATTAGAAAAATGGTACGATTATTTATAAAATTAAACTGGAAATTTGGCAGATTAAAAGAACTAACAATAAATGTTATTTTTTAACTTAAACCTGTAAATTATATATAAACAGAAACATTTTATAACGTCTGACAAAAATTCTTTAATTTGGTTTTATTTATAAGCCTCTAGCGAAATTAGTTGCATTGAAGTAAGTGATGGAAAGAACAGGACCTGGATTTATAAAAATGTATTGTAACATCTGACCTGTGTATTATATAATTATGGCGCAAAACTGAGTAGTTTCTATTTTTCTAGTTAAGTTTATTTCTTAATCTTATTGAATATATATTAATCCGTCACCAGGTCTTGCAAAAATAACGTTACTAAGCCCTCTGTGGGTCAGAGAAATACTAAGGACAAATTGTTAGAATAATTCTGCCAAATAACATTAACACAGGGAAAGAATAATATTGGAAAATTGTAAATATTAATACTGATGAAGAATCTAAAATAATGTCCAGGTAAACACACACACACACACACTTATATATAGACTACTGTTCGTTTTCGAAAGCCAGAACTACCACTGGCGGACGATTTTACTCCGCAGAGGGGTGATACGCTGAGATGGGTACTTTCCTAAGAAATTCTTTTGGACATTTTCGCTTTTAAGAAAAAATAACGGAGGAGCATTTTTGCAATAGTATTTATTCTTTCCATAATTCTTTCCCGAAAAGCGCAAATAGAACGCAACTACTAGTAAACTAACACTGATAAAAAGTAAACATTCCCTCTTTGTTTCTCCTCAGTCCTATTTTGATGAAATCGAAGGAGACCTAACGCATGCGCAAAAGCGTTGAAGGCTCACGTAAACAAAACCGAACAGTATATATAATCGAACAGGCAAAACTTAAAGCCAAACCTTTGAGTTTCGCAAAGCAAAGTAATTTTTGTTTTTAGATTTAGGTAATTTGGTTGTGTTTTTTTTTTTTTTTTGAATAAAAAAGAGCAAAGTCTTGAAATATTGCGTTTTGTTTTCTAAATTGTTTCTAAATTTTACCGCAGACGACGTGAAGATAGTATCTTCATAGAAACAATGATGTGTTTTTTCAAATCCCATATCATTGTCCGGCTACATTTATATATAGTAAACTCCCGATTATCAGCAGGACCTCTCCTATTTCCATTTTTTTTTACTGTACAATAAATTAAGGAATCAACAAACATTTTTGAAATCTAGAATACGGTAAACAATAAAAGAGGCACTTGGACGTCCAAGTAGGGGTTATCGTGTTTCGACACGAAAAAACAAAAACAATTAACCGATTTTTTTTTTTTTTGTTAAAAAGTAAGAAAATAAAGTAAAATAAAATAATTTTTTATAATGTATATACTGTAACTGTATGTATTGCCATTTTAATGTAAATAAAATATGCTAAAAGCATTTTTATGTTGATTTTCGTCCTTTTTTGTCCTGTTTCGGATTATCCGCGGAATTCGCTTATCCGTGGTTGCCGCGCCACCCAACTCCGCGGATAATCGGGAGTTTACTGTATATTTGTTGTTATTTAGTATGCACCTCTATACGATTCATGATCTCCATTACTTACAATGATTTTTATAATTAAATGAAATATAGTAAAAATGACAAGGGATAAAAAAAAAAAGATGGTGAAAACATAAGAGGAGAAAGTATCAAATATTGATTCATAAAGTTTTTGTTTCCTACAATTGTTTTTTCTTCACAACAAAATAAAAGTTAAAAAAACAGCAATGAATAATTAATACATTTAGTTAATTAGTTAGTTTAAACGACAATAAAAACAATAATATAATAACATGTTAAATACATATATTATTACATCCGATGATAAAACGAAAATAAGAAAATACTGCTTGAAAATGTTCAAAAACAATGTAAATAGTTTCTTCAAACTGGCTAAAAAAAATATAAAATAAAATAATGACAAAATTATTATTATTACTATTATTAAATTCAGGATACTCAAGGTTAACATTATCGTTGTAAAAATCCATTAAATTAAGTGTCACGAAAGTTCAAATATTCATTACGAAGTAGAAATCAATTCGCTCCTTGAAAAACATCAACCACTTTTCAACACGGAATTCTGAATGAAACAATAATAAAAAAAAAACCCCTAAATATTTGTTCCGCTAAATTCACAAGCTCAAACTAGTGTTAACAAATCAATAATATTTAAAAAAAAAAAAAAAAAAAAAGTTTTTGAACATAATTCTTAAACAATACGTCAATGATAAAGAACAATTGCGATTAATTGCTTCTTATAAGAACAA
The DNA here is from genome assembly GCA_023159025.1 of Thereuonema tuberculata. NCBI lineage: Eukaryota > Metazoa > Arthropoda > Chilopoda > Scutigeromorpha > Scutigeridae > Thereuonema > Thereuonema tuberculata. The sequence continues at coordinate 146,706,519 of JAFIDM010000001.1, read as the reverse complement.
TTGATATTATATGCAACGGGTAAATTGGGACAGCATGAAATTGAAACATTATTTTAGGTCCTTCATCGGGGTTAATATTTATAGTTTTCCAATATTACTCTTTCCCTGTGTTACTGTTATTTGGCAGAATGGGAAAAAAGAAATTATTCTAGCAGTTTGTCTTAGTTATTTCTCTGATCCACAGAGGGCGCAACCAACGACATTTTATTAAAGGATTAATTGAACGACTCACATTAATAGGCGCCTGAAAAAATTCTCGAGATGAAATTTTCACAATTTTATTAATTCCATGTTACATTTTCTTACATAATTTTAAAATGTTTGCAATCATATCTTACGAATGGACGCTTGGAAGTGCTAATTTAATGGGAAAAAAAGTAAATGCTCCGAGAAACTTGAAGAAATTTTTGAAGCAGATATCAAAAGTAAAAGGCAATTCTTCCGTCCAGTTAAAATATTGTGGAAAGAAGCGAATACAAAAATACTGGGTTTAAGGGGAATCGAACCTAGTATCAGCCTAATTGGAGGATTCCGCCTTTAAGATGGCTGTAGACGGATGAAAAGTGCTTCAAACGAGCAGAAACAGTTGATGGTCATCACATTTCCTGCAGAATTCCATCAATTTCACTATTTTACAATACGGACCCTTTGTGACGAGAGGTCATCAGTTTGCTTGCACAATTAGGCCGCCAAAATAATTTCTTGCTTTCATAACAAGAATAGTTTCGAAAAGAAACACTGCTTTGCCAAATGCTAGTTATCCAGTTAACTCTTAATTTCATCTGCTACTTTTAATTTTTTTAAATGAAATTTTATGCAGTCCTGAACACCACTGGTGCATTTCATCTCGTTTCGGCAATATGTGAGAAATCTATTTTAAAATCGAAACACTTGAATGGTAGGTAATACTTAGTTACGCCAATGTTTATTTTCGAAGAACTGCTCTGCTTATGTTGCAATGAATGTGAAGCAGATGCTCCTTCAACGAAAATGGATATAACATTGTGCAAGATGCCATATTAAAGACAATAACCAAGATGGGTCTTTGATAATCAAATGAAACTGAAAACTTCCCACTAATTTCTAGACACGCCTATGTTTTAAAATTAGAGAGAATTTTAATTGAGCTTCAAGTTATTGATCTTTAGTGCTATTTTTCCTCCACCAAATTCACTGTTCCAATTTTTCTAATACAATATGCACGATGCCATAAAAACTTAGAACAGGTTTTAAAACTGCCAATTCCATGAAATAATCTGCTGTATTTCCACCAGTATAAAACCGCCCTCACCACATTAGAAGTATGTGATCTCGTTCTGCTGCATTTCACTGCTTCTATAAGCCATCTTTTCCTAAAAATAATAATATATAGTCATTTTTAATGATCAAATTTTTATAACTGCAGACGGCATTTTAGATTTGGTGTAACGTTTCTAACACGCATACATCGAAGGATTATATCAAAAACAACATTTTTAAATAGAAAGTGTGTTGCAGGTGCGTCCAATATCACGAAGAGTAACAAACTAGGCATCTTTTCAAGGAAGACTAGTTGCAATCCGTGAAATATTCACGGAAGTAAAACAAATACACTTTTTTGAAATACCGTGAAATTTTATGTAGCGCCACAGCGAAAGACCATCGCTATACGATTCTTGATTTTAATATCAATATGCTCTCCTGGCACTTTCGTTAACATAAGTTAACCTCCTGTCCTAAAATAATAAACCTATGAGAGAGTGCCCCTTAATGCCTTACAGGGGCATGGGAATTATTTCTAGTTCATTTTGTTTTATTATTCACTAAATGAATAGATCCAAAAGTTTATATTAATTTCTTTATACTTAAGTATTCGTTTCTGTTTTTTTTTGAAATACACAACAAAATTAAAAATACACTTTAAAATATTCTTTCTCCGACTCTCTCCACTTTGATGACAAACAAACGTACATCCGTTTTTTGCCTATTAATAGTATAGGCAATTCCTACTGACTTTGGTACAGGTTCAATCACTGGCATGGAATTACAAAAGTAGGCTACGTTGTCGTAGAAAACGTAGTAATAACATTTAAAAAGAATTTTTAGAATCTGAAACCAAATGTTGAGTTTAACAAAAATTTAATCCATAGTGATCCAAAATAATGAATTAAGAGTCTTCTTCAGAAAGCGCCATTATGACAAGCCTAAATTACACAGAAATATTTAAAATTTACTATCACTGTATTTGGTATAATTATTTTTTGATCTTAATATTCGGGTATTCGAAAGCTGTCACGCCAGTTTAATCTTGTTTTTGTTAAGTTGTATTAACAAAGTTGTATTAAATAGTTAATATTTTATTAAAAAGCGCTGATAACTGATACTTCATGGACTATTGTACTTGGTCTAACCACTAAAAGTAAAGTTGGTGAATTCAAGATGTTTTTTGTACAGTGGGAAACTGAGGCTGTGAGGCGAGATTTAATGATTTTTCTCACGGTGACACTTCTACAATTACAAAGGCAGGAGCTGTAAGCAAGAGATGGGTGTCTACCGTTCTATGAGGTACAGAGACAGATTTCTTCAATCGAATTCGGTCGCCTATTTATGGCAACAATTATTGCGGAGCTATACGCCCTGGCGGCAGCAGGAGACAACTCATTTCATCGCCATTTATATAATAAAAAGAGCATCATTGATATCGCAGATGGCGAGGGTTTACTACATATGTGTAATTAGAGATAATGAAAAGCGATTTTTTAATGGATACATCGATCTTGTTCTTTTAATAGAAAAACACCATAAATCCGAAGGATGCCTCCAGTCACACTGGAAAACAGATCGCGCTGGAACATGAAAAGCGCTGTAGAAAATATCTTTTGATCTGTATTTATTAAATAAACATAAATCTTGAAGTGATCCAGTACAAACAAAATCGTACTATTAATTTTTTTAGTAACAAATGTTCAGAATTATTTAAGGGATATTAAATAATAAGGATTATTAGCAGGATTATGCATACTTAATTTTTGCTACATCAACATTGCACTAATTTATCTTACTTATTTTATTTATCTTTTCAATTTTTCAAATTTTAAAACGTTTTGAAACTTGAAAATAAAAGTTTTATTCGCTGTAAGTGTTATATTAATTTCCAATGACGACTTTTAATTTTAATTCAAAGTCTATTTAGAGTAGAAGAGACGTTAAATTTAAATAAAATATAATAATTCATTTTATTATTGGAGAATATTAAAAAAAAAAAAAAAAGGTAAAAACTTTTACCGAAAATAATGAAAGCACTTACAATTACAGCGTGCGCTGTACTGGTAGCATGGGAATTTCAGAGGTCGAGATTGTTAATTGAATTAGCTACATAAAGCTCTTGCATGTTAAAAATACGAATTTAGGTAGAGAAGAACGTCCGAATTAAAACACTACTTGATTGCAAATATAATAATAGTTGAATGTCAAATGTCAATTTTTGAGGCAAAAATACCTCATTTTGCGTAATATATTAAAAAAAAAATACAATTAACTAAATTTTACAAAAATACACGTGTTTTATGTATAACTGCAAATTAAACCAACATCAATAAGATATTGAACTTTTTAATTAAGTCAGTAAATAATGGTTGTTTGAAAGTATTGAAGACAGTTAACGAGTGAAGTGAAAGGGAGAAATAATCCTAAAGAAAAAATATTAAATAAACATTTCAATTGAAGACGTGTGTGGAAGAAGTTTTATAAAACAGATAAAAAGAAAAAATTACTAAACCTTAATTTTAACAACTTAGTGATTTTTTTTTTTTATCCATTTGATTCTTTTATTTACCGCCTAACCTTTCTCTTAACATAGTTTTCTCTCAAAATTATAGAATAAAGAATAAAAATAAACAGAATTTTCCGTCTGTAATTTAAATAAAGTGTGCTTTACACGAAAACTCAATATTATACATACAGACGCCATCCGTAATTAGGGACATTAAATAAGCCACACTGCGCATGCCTGATAAAACCTTCATAGTTTCAGTGACAAAAAGAACTAAATGAAAAACGTGCTAAAAAAAAATTAACCATTCACTAGTATATTTTTTTTTCCTTTGAAAAGTGCTGATTTTGTGTGAGATGATAAAAGACGATATTAAAGAAACAGAAAAACAACCTCTGAACTGCAAATTCATTCTATTTCTTTTTAGTTTAGTGTTTGGGATATTTATTCATGAGACAAAAAATGAACAACTGAAAAGAGAAAAAAGAAAAAAAGGAGACAGAGAGAGAATGGAATTCCAGTTATACAGTTGTTATTGTTTATCAATTAAATGCTTTTTTTTTCTCTACTTCCAAGCAACAACCATTTTCATTCTCTACCCTATTTCTCACGGTCCAGAGTGGTTTTGAACCTACTTGTAAGTATGACTTTAATTTTATTAGTAAGGAAAACGATTTTTTTTTAATACGAAAGAAACATTTATATTGTCTGGGCTCCAGTACAAGTACTGTTCGTTTTTGTTTACGAGAACGTTCAACGCTTTTGCGCATGCGTCAGGTCTCCTTCGATTTCATCAAAATAGGGGTGAGGAGAAATAAAGAGGGGATGTTTACTTTTTATCAGTGTTAGTTTACTAGTAGTTGCGTTCTATTTGCGCTTTTCGGAAAAGAATTATGGAAAGAATAAATACTATTGCAAAATACTCCTCCGTTATTTTTTTCTTAAAAGCGAAAATGTCCAAAAGAATTTCTTAGGAAAGTACCCATCTCAGCATATAACCCCTCTGTGGAGTAAAATCGTCCGCCAGTGTTGGATCTGCCTTTCGAAAACGAACAGTAAAACACAAAGAGTTTTTTGTTTTGAAAAAAGCCAAATTCTTAATGTTATTTTTAGGCTTCTATCCTGGTAAAACGAGTCATACAAATAAGTCCGTTTGCTCCTAACACTAACAACTTTTGAACCACGGATGGATCTTCTTGGAACATGACATGCCTAAATCAAAAACATACGTAAGTTAATACCAAGAGAATTTGAAAATTTGGGGGGGGGGGTCTTTATTGTCGCTGTTTTTATATTCTGCTACATGATAAGAAGACTGAATTTGAATTACAAATAAGAAATAATCTTATGTAATTATTAACTGCATATTAATCCATTTCAAAATCCTCCTGCGCGTGCTTTGAAACACTTCCATTATATTTACAAACTTCTTGTGATGTAATACAATGCAAAACCTTGATAAAGGAGGACAGAAAAGAAACTAAAAATATGTTTTCTGTTTTGATTTATTATCTAAAGAAAGGAAGATGGAGGAAGAAATCTTGGCTTGTGTCTTTACAGGCACGAGATGATCTAATTTTAGAATCTGAAAATGTTTTTCCGTGTAGATCACTGCCGAGAAACTCACGCAAAGAAAAGAGAATTTTCACACAAAAGTAATCGAAGCGAAACAAGGAATTTTCATCGATGCTTAACAATGTACTAGATTAATCCACTTAATAATCCGTGCTTTGAAAACAGTAAAATTAATTGGATTTCATTAATTTTCTTGAGAGTTCTTGAAAAGCTTGAGAATTTTTTTTTGTGTTTGGAAGATATTAAGTTTTCGAGATTTTTCTTTCTTACTGTGTATTGTTTTCAGAGCATTAAAAAAAAAAACAAAGAAAAAATGAAAAACCGCAACAGTTTAAACAAAGTAAGCTTCAAGTTTGCTCAGGAACTTCTGGTTTAAAATTCACATTGTTTCCGGATGATCAACATTTACACTACTACCAGATAATACACTACTATTAAACATCTTGTTGACTTCGGCTGAAATATCTATTTTTTTGTTAAATATTAGGCCTACTTATCGATAATGTAACTCTACGGTGCACGTGATTTTTTTCCATTCTTCTAATTTACGTTTGCTGGAGTATGCGCATGCACATCTTTGAAGTAGAGTTGTCCATCCAAACGAAGACAACACAGAAGATCAAGATGCCCCATTATTATTGGAGATATAGACGTTAGCCATCACGTTCACCTGATCTATCTATTCTATTAGAGTTTTCTTTCTCTAACTTATAAGTAGGGAAAGTGTTCAATAAACATTTCAATAGTGTTTCTTAACAAGACTATAAAATATGAAGCTATGAAGAAACATTAGAAATGGCTCAGTGAGTGATAAGGAGTTTCCAAGAAATTATCATGGAGGTGCTTTTAAACAAAGAAGATCGCCTAAGCGTTTTACTTGAAACAAAAAACACTGAGGTTTTCTGAAGGTACAGGAAATTAGAATTCCATTGATTAAATGTGTTCATATTTTATTTTGTTTTAAAATGTTTACATTATAGAAATCAATGATATATCTATAATACGAAAAGTAACAACTGTAATAAATGTTTCAAGATTTTCTGTATCTCTGCAAACACACGTCAATTGTAGATATGCTTTTATAGAAAACTTTTTCGAAACTTTTTTCTCTCTTTTACGAGAACCTTCTGGTAAACATTTCGTCAATGTAAAAACTCTTGCCATTTAATTTATTATAAATAAAATTAGAGCTATTATCTCGTTTATTGTTTTTTAAACTTTATTTTATTTAAAATCGTTATCTTCACTGGACCCTGTGTAAATTGAATAATTGCATATTCTTATGTCCTTTCAGAGTTTAAGAACAGTGAAGAAAAAGAGGCATTTTACTTCTTCGGATGTGAATTATCTTAATAACTTTCTTCCTCCTATACGAACGAAAATAAATTTTGAGGAGACAAGAAAGCGAGCAGGTTACGGCTCTGCTAAAAGCTATAAATAATGTTAAAAAAACTATACATTTGAAAAAGTGTCTTATCCGAATTTACCTGTTCTTTTTCCGTAACAACTATTAATAGACTCGCCCAAAGAATCTGAATGACACATGACCCAATCCACAGCTGTTCAAACAAAAGAGCATTCACATAGACGATACAGTCGAGTACTGGAGAATACAGTATTATTTGTTCCGAAACTAGGCATACAAATGCTCCTTGAATGTGTATTATCCGTATTAATATATGTGGATTTTATTGTTGGAATATCTTTCTCAATTGTGATATTATTAAAGAAATATGTTAAATGCGTGGCTGCTTTGGATTTTTATTAGTAAAAAATTCTGTAAAATAAAAATGATGAAATACTAATAAAAAATTATCAAAGCTGACAGGATGAAAATAGAAACTTAAAAAACTATAAATTCGTACTTATAAAAATTTTCCTACGAAAAGACATGCGAAAGAAACAAATTTTATTTGTAATTTCGTGAGTTACAGTTGACTTATAAGTTATAGTTAACTTACAGTTATATGTATATATAACTAATGAAAAACAGAACAACTTAATAATAAAATGTCTTCTTACATTTGAAATTGAAACATACAATTATTATAACGCTGCACTTACACGTTTTTTGTTGTCATTCAAATTTTGCTTTTTTTATTTTCACATTTAAAGTAAATAAATATTCTTCACAGAAAGGCCGGACGGATGAACCACGCGATTTATATATTCGATTCTAACTATAGACACTGGTATGTTTACTTATTTTATCTTTCGATTTCTTAATTATCGATTGACTGTTTACTATATTTGCTTATTCCTTTTTATAATTTGAATAGGTTCGATTAGATAATAAAAAAAAAAAGGAAAAAAAATAACACTTAGGCCTACCTATATAAAGCAAATAGAATAATGTGAACATTCTACCGTCCAAAAAAACTATAAGGTTAAGTTCGCAACATCAATCAATATAAATTATCTTAATAAATAGAAGGTCCAGTAAAATATAGAGCTGTCTGTTATTTCTTTTTTATTTATCTCTGTTCAGCATGAATGAGGATGTTGACATTAGCGACAGATCGATCTAGTAATATAGACTGTCTGTGAAGGAAGAAGCCCTTTTCACATAAAGTTTAAAATGTATTTTGGTTGAGATGAAAAAAAAAAAAAAAAAAAAAAAATCTAATATATATATTTTTTTATTTATTTTACAATGGCAAATATAAAACAGCAAGGAAAGATGTATCTTTAATTAAGAAATGTGGGATTATTTGAAACAAGCTAATATTTGCAAATTCAAAAATGAAAAATAACTGTTTAATAAGATATTAGTGAAGATATTGCAAAATAAAAAGGCAATTCCTTAATTAACGTGTTTCCCCTGATTTCTCGAACCATTGTAGTCAGCGTGTAGGCGTGCGGTCACTTCTATCCGAAATCAGATACTAGGTTTTTTTTCATACATTTCCTAATGATGTTGTCTTGTATGTTTATCGTAATTTGATCTTAGATTACATCAAAAATGCTTGTTTATCAAAACTTAATGATGAAGTTTAATTTGATTTGTTTAAGATCACCTATCTGGGGTTTGACTGATATTTCTTTTAGGCTTTTATTCGTATCCTCAGAATAATTAATATTTTTTTTTTCCCCAAGTTCATTTGCAATCTCGTAAAATCAGTGTATGGTTGTTTTTTGTTTCCTTGTCTCTAATATCTTATGATCCAATCATGACGTCAAGTACTCAATATTACTGTTATTATTTTTGGGCCCAATGGGTTAAGTGGCGTAGGATTATTATTATTAAAGCATAGACCTTCACTTGATAAAAGATCTATTTATATTTATGAAAAATACGTCCTTTGGACAAAGTTAAGCGTAAAGTTGACCAACAATTGAAAACCATCACAAGACAATTAACTCTCACTGACAATTACTATTGATTTGTTTGATCGTAATCCATTAATTTGTTTTCGCGTAATTTTGATTTTTGGACTGAAATTAGTTGAATTTAAGCCATTTTTTTCCAGCAGTTGAAAAATGTGAATAAACTATTATTTGATGTTTGTTATAATTTTCGATTATAGAGACTTCAACTGTTTTTTACGACTTTTAAACAAAGAAACACTACTACTAAATTATAAGAGAACATTTTCTTTTTCCCCAAAAAAAGAACGACTTGGCCAATCTTTGCATTTTACTGAACTTTTGAAATACGTTTTCGAGCATTTTCCTCTATATTTCAAAAGGAAATAAACACCATATTGCAAAATCTTCATTTAAGTTTTGTAATCTATATTACTAAAATCTTTTATTTCTCTGTCTGTCTGTCTGTGTGTCTGTCCGGCGCAATTTTCTGTGAGAATGGAAAATAGAAATAATTTTTACAATGAAACATCCGCGACAGGAATCGAACCTGCAACCTTCTGATCCGAAGTCAGATGCCTTATCCATTAGGCCATAGGGACTACAACTCCCTTCATATGGTTTTTTGACTTATATCTCCTTTCCTTTCCCCCATCAATAAGGAATGTATTCAATCTTTTTTTTTGAATCTCAAGATTGTTTATTTATTTCACATCAGTCAGTTTACTTGTAATTCGAAACTGACAATTAGAACGATAATTGCCGAAACGTTGCAATATTTTAAATATTCTTACTTAACCAAATCCTACGTGATATTGAAAAATATGTGGGTGTACACGCCAGATGTTGGAGTAAAGAAAACAGAGTCAAGAAAGAGAGAAGCACTCTTTTATTGAGGTGGAATACCGAAAAAATCACTATTTGCAACTCAAAAACCATCAATAAATGTAACTCAAACGTCACTGAAAAGTGACAATCTATATTACTAAAATCTTTTATTTCTCTGTCTGTCTGTGTGTCTTTCTGTCTGTCTGTCTGTGTGTGTGTGTTTTTTAATAAATAAAAAATTGTTTTCCGTTACATAAGGGAGGCTTTCGGAGCGAAGCGACGGGTAGCCGACTAGTTACGTTTAATTATAGTTGTATTTTTTTTTATTCTTAATTTCTTTAATTTTTTTTTTCTTCTTCAAAATGACCTTTTTCCCTCCAATTATTTCGAAATCGAAAATCGAACCGGGAAAGAAAGCAAATTATTCAAATAAGAAGAAACCCGAACGGTCGGTCTAAAACTTCCGCCATCAAAAGGAACATAAAAGTTCCTAATTATGTTTCCAGAAGAACTGAATTAAAAAAAACAAAAAATCGATGTTAATTTAATAATTGAAAACAACAATAAAACATTCCCTGATCATTTTGAGAAGTCCTTACGCTGTTTTAACTATGTCTGAAATGAGGTAGGTGAATTTAAGGACCAATTTTCAAAGGAAAAACGACAGCGATGCCAAACCACAAAGGGTCAAAAATCTGGCAAACAGCCACACAAACTCCAGCGAATTATCAACTAAAAAAATGGCAGGGCGCCAAGTTTTGTTTTCGAAAAGAGAAGCGGAGGGAGGGGATGGAAGAGCTTATGCCAAACAACAACACAATGAGAAACGAATATTGAGCAAATTCGAAATAAAAAAGAACAACAACATTTTTAGGGTATCGATTGAGCAGACTGTGGTCAATTCTGAATATTAAGAGAATAATAGGTATTAACGTAGAGCCGAATTAAGCTGCAATGAGTCGAAAAACCTTTTAAAGATTATCTCGTCTCATGACCAGGCCAAGACGAAGAAAAAACAAAGTACCATTCACTGAAATTTGTATGTCTTCTTTTTTTTTTTTTAATCTGTATACGAAAAATGATAAAATATTTTTTTAAGCAATTATTTCAGCTAAATTTTAAATATTTGTTTTCGAAGTCTTAAGAGAGAATTTAAGAAATCCGCTGATCAAAGAACAGGTATACAAAGATATTTTAAGATATCGTAAACCAATTTAATGATCTTATTCCTCTCCGGACAATACCAATGACAAACATTGTAACTCAAAAAATATCCTATTTGAGTTACGATGTTTTTCGGACGATATCCTTGGAAAGCCAATGGCTACCACATGCCTTGTAATAGTTGCATACTGTGAACATACTTAGGGAATCTTGTTTTATTTTAAATGCTTATTTTGTGGTAGATATTTAAACTTATGTTGATGTTCCTGAAAATTGCTGAAATTGTGTTACAATATTTTTCATTGGGGGGGGGGGGGGGGGTATCGAATTATCAAATTACTGAAGTAAACATATAACGTTACAGTAGTATTTATACTGTGAATAGTTTCAGTGAATTTTACTGCTTTTTTTCCCCCCTTCATTGTACTGTTACCTATTCCATGTACATCGTTTACGGATTGCTTCAAGCCACATCTCAGAAGGAGAATCATTTATGTTTTGGAAGATGAAACATGGGTGCATGTGTCAATATTCAGTCACTAAATAGAACTGAAAGCATCACCGTCTTAGAGATATGAAGCAACATCTTAGCAAGTGATGACGATGCTGGTGTTAATGTGGAAAAAATTGATAAAACCCATTAGGATTAGTATTAAACAAAATATAAACTAAAAACAAACTATCTAGAAATTATTCTAGATTCATTTATAACGAGAAAATTTCAATCTTCAAATATTGAAGTCATCTAATATTCAAGTCTGATACTCAAGATTTAAAAGTTACAGTAGTTAACAGGAATTGATACTATGGGTCCAGAAGGAATGACTGGCAAGAGTAAATGAGTAAAACCAAATGAAGATGTCTTCAAAATTTCATCAAAATACGCTTGACCCTGAAAATTAAAATTAAAGGACGAAGTATTTTCGCAAATATCTTTGAATAAAGTAATTGTTGTGTAGAAATTTAAATGTAGTAATATAGTTGAATCCAATGTTGGTAATTAAAGTATCAGGAGCTACATAACCAAATCTGGGGTTAGCGACTTCGCTACTGTTATTTCAGGGTTTGTTCTGTTAGTATAACCAATCAACTCACGCCAAATAACTAAGAGACAACATCTATGCGACGAAGAGGAAGAGCAGCCGAAATCACAGGCAGATGGAGAAATGCCAAGCGAGACGCCCAAGTAAGTTCCAATAACCCAAAATAAAGAAAAACAGTGGTAGGGAAACGAAGTTTAACGCTATCTACTTCAAGGATATCTGGATGACTTCTTGAACGCGTCGCTACGCACGATGCCCCTTTTAACATTTGGCTACCTTTAACCAGCGATTGGGCTACTTATCTTGTGTGGAAAGACTATCGCTTGAACTCGCCATCGACGAAGAGCAGTATTTTTCAGCACTCAGTCGATGGAGTAAAGTCAGACGAGGAAGAAATGGGAAGGACCCGTGGAAGAAACGTGACATAATGGAGATTGCCTACATCCTGTAGGGAAGAAAATGCGAACATGTAGGGCAGAAATGGTCTCCAGACGGTGACGCAGCTGAGGCAAAGAAATAAAAGGAGTCTTTGGGTGACGGATGGGAATTCAACAGCCAAAGGCGGCAAAATGGGATCGTGCTTTTTATTGTTATCATTATTCAAAAAAAGATAGAAAGGTAGAGAACCCTGTTTTGTTTGATTGGAAGATAAAATCGTAAGACGTCAAAAAAATTAGTTACGCCAAAGAATTCTGTCCTACTTAAGACGACATTCTTCTTCATTATGAAGTAAAGATTATCTTCTAAAATTAATAGTATCCAATGGCGCTATGAATAATGAACAAATGCCACAGGTGATCATAACTCATATTAAAATTATGAAGGGATTTTTTTTTTTTAGATTCCGAATACGTAATATTTAATCATTTGCAGGTTCCTAGTTACGAATGCTGCTTACTATTTTATTACAGTGGTTTAGCATTGCTTTGGTTCTTAATTCTCAACAACCATATTGTGTTCGCACTCCTTGTTTAAATACTGTAGATCAATGGTTTAATTCAACGAATAACTTTTAAATACTATTAATGGTGTGTGTCTGGGACCTTGTGGTAGAGCACTGGACTAGGGAATCGTGGAGTCAGCTTCACTCCTTGGCGGGGATTTTTCCCAGGTTATTTCTCTTTCAGATAACTCCTAGGATTCACACAGGAACCGGGAGTTTAAAGGCGGACGAGCTATGAACTGATCTTCCATTGAACTGATCCAAGTGGGCTGATCATGAAGTGATGAAACATGTTTCTACCCTTCAGGTGAAGTTAGGGATTAATATTTTTTTCTGCGGATAAGATCATCGTCTACTTTGTAAAAAAAAAAAAAGAGTAAAAATATAGAAGCAGCATTTTCATATTACTTAATTTTCATTATTCGTTTTAACTGAAAGGCAACTGAATTTTCGCGCAAATTCTTAATTTAAAATGTTTCTAATAGATAAAATAGAATAATAGAATAAAATAATAATAATAATAATAATAATAATAAAAAAACTGAAACGAGATTGATTGGGTTGAGTGGCACAGGTTCAATAAAGGTTAAAGTTAAAACAAAAGTCAAATATTATTAACAATAAGGAAAGAAAAACCAATTATTAAAACATAATAAAATATTATACAATGCAAAACAATACAGCAGGGAAAAATCTCAATGCGCAGTGATAAGTTACACCAAAAACACAACATAAAAATAACATTCAAAATATGTTAAAAAAAAAGGTGTAACTGTTTTGGGTTTTTTTTCTTGAAGAATGGATTCCTATGACGAACCATTTTGGAAATACGGCGAAGAGAAGATAACAGACAGACGAATATAGAATTATACAAAACAGATAGTATTCAAGAATGTTATTTATGCTAAATCAAAGCCTACAATAATAACTTTTATAAAAGTGCAAACTGATTAAATGGAAAAGAAATATGCCTCTGAAATTGGGTTGCACTGGATTAATGGGAAGTATTATTACAACACCGATACATCAGGGTGGTATTGATCACTGATAACAGGGCGGCAACATTAATAATGGAATCAATTTAATCAATAGAATCAAGTCCAACAAACCAATGCCCTGTGACGCAACTCTGAGGTGAAAGGATTTCGATTCGTAATGAATATAAATCAGAGATACGATATATTTGTTACGCTTTGAACAGTTCATTCAAAGGATTTTGAAATGCAAAACTCTGGAATCAAAGTTTTGGAATCGGACATTTTATTTCTGTCAATGATAATATTTAGTCAAGAAATAGCTTATTAATAAAATAAATGTTTTTTCTTTAATTTATTAAAAAATATTTAAAAAATATCAGAGAGGATTTGTGTTTATCCATTGTGTTTATTCTATGTTCATGCGATTCTTCTCGAAAAATGTCGATCGATTTTAAATTTCGGAAACAATTTCTATTTTAAAACCTATTGGAGCTTGATTTTCTATTGAACGTAAAAAACAAAACAAAACGCAACATTTCGATAAAGTTGATAAGAACGAAAGGAATTAATCTAATATTTGTACGTTCAAATTGTAATTTTAAGCTTTACACCGAAATATTAGATGAACTGTAATAATTGTGATCCCATCAAATGCCCCTCCCAAGTTATGGTCAAAATCAAAGAATTTTCAGCGAAAAAAATCGCGAAAACACGACCCGATTTCACATTTCTCCCTTTTAAAACACACAGTTATTAGCATTGCTTTAAGAGGAAATTAATGTAGCACCAATATCTACTTTCTCCAGCTATTTAAAAGTTTAGAAAGAAGTTTAGAAAAAATTTGCTCTAGGAAAACATTGTAATGCAGAATAGTTCTATGGTTAAAGCTGAAAAGTAGTTTATATAAAATGTAGACTTAATTATAACGAAAAGAAGAAATGTAAAAATCTTTGACCGCTGAGCCCCGATGCTGAGAGACCAACTGACACCCCCTTCCCCCTTGAGGGGACCCTGATTCTGACTTTGTAACGAAGAGCGATAAAAAGAATCAAAACAAGTTGATGTAAATCATGAAAAATGGAATTATAACAATGAGGAGCAGATTTAAATCTAGTTGAAAAATAAGGTGAAAAATGAATAATTTAACAAAAAAGATAACAAAATCAATTTCATAACAGCCTCAATTTTACTTCAAATAAACAAACTTTGAAAAAAAAAAAATCGTCAATATAGAAAATAAACAATTGGAGGGAGGGATTTGAAATTTTAAAACAGACGATTGCCAAAATTTGTGAAAGATTGCTTTCAAAGCAGCTACAAAATTTAGACTATTGTGGTTACAGAGAAACAAAAGATATTTCTCACCAGCAATGATTTAATGTTTCGAAGTCATTACAGAAATTGATTTATCCTTGTTAGTTGATTTTTTAAAAACTTCTGCATTTCTTTTTTTTGTTTTTTGTTTTTTTAATCTTAAGTATTTTAAGCGCTATTTTTGAATTACAATTCAATTCTCAGATACATTAATTAAGAATAGTTCAATGTATTACAGGAAGAGTAGGACAGTGGACGAAAGGAAATGTGCTGTTACGGGACAGAGACTTCCTCAATAAATAAAAATGTCCATCAACAGATACTTTGTGTGGAGGAAAAAAAAACCACACACAAAAACAACTATTACTTTTCTCTGAACAGAATATCATGATTTCGCTACCTCATTGTATGCGAATTCAAAGTAATTATGAAAAAAAAAAAATGCTATTATTGAATTTAAGACATTTTTCATGTTTTCGTGTCCATTTTCCTTTGCTTTGATGATAATACTGATTATTTTTTTTTCAAATTTATTTTACAGAAAGATCTTCGTTTCTATCGATAACACGATCTCAAATTACGAGTGCTTGAAAACTGTAAACAGTGCACACTTCTTCACATTTTCGAGGGAAAACAAATCACCGTGGCAATTAATACTTGACTACACTTCATTTTCAGCTTACGGAAGCGTCTTA
Organism: Thereuonema tuberculata; assembly: GCA_023159025.1. Classification (NCBI taxonomy): domain Eukaryota; kingdom Metazoa; phylum Arthropoda; class Chilopoda; order Scutigeromorpha; family Scutigeridae; genus Thereuonema; species Thereuonema tuberculata. The sequence continues at coordinate 146,690,923 of JAFIDM010000001.1, read as the reverse complement.
GTAAAAATCTCAGTTGGATTACGAACGACGAAATAATTGGAGCCAATTCCGTGTTCCATTTTTGCATAATGTATGCAACATTAATTAGGAGGCCATTTTCTCAGTTCACCCCGGTTTCATTATCAATTAAAAGTTTTCCTCACTCTTTTCTAATTGAAATTTTTAATTAAATGCGGGGGCAGCTGCGGTTTTCTGAAAAGGATAACATTTTTCACGTAGGGAATGGGAACGTGATCTGAGGAGGAATTTTATAGTTTCTCCCGGGGAAGGTTCTGACG
>JAFIDM010000001.1:146645472-146680645 GCA_023159025.1 Thereuonema tuberculata | reverse complement strand
AGTTTCTTCTCATTTATTTTAGATTGGTGAAAAGCTTTACGATCTAAGTTACGATATCATGTAAAACATGTTCTTAAACTTTTGAAGTGGGGAAATTTCTGAAGTGTTTACAAACAACGAAGGCACGGAACCCGAATATTGTAATCTACGTAAAGTTCAACACGTATTCTTACCCCCCATTATTATTCTTAAAAAAAATGTAATTTCAACGTAATATAATAAATTATTTATTACATGAAAGAAAATATTATAAAAATTTAACTTTTGAAAATTCAAAGATGGATGAAGCAACAAAGATCACGATTAGAAGAAAACCCAGGTTCAAAAACCTATGTTTTTCATTGCAATTGGATTCAAGGACGGATGTTTCGAGTTCGTTAGCCTCATCAGCTAACGATAACAAATGCTTTCCGGCTACTAGTGCGCCAATTAAACAGAAACTCTAAACAAAAGATCAACAAAGTGGCTTCATGAATTAAGACATAAAGAAAATAGAAATAAAAGTGACGGATATAAAGCTGCTCATCCTGGCTTGCAAGGAAAGTTTAATAACAGATGGATTAGGAAGTGATTGTCTTTAAGAAGGTAGGCTAAAAAAAAGGGACTTTTCAGATTAATTAAGAAGGACATGAGAAATCTTTTGACTGGCTGACAGTATCTCTTCCACGGGTACAGAGCACGGAATGCAACCCCTAGACGTGCTTTGCTGCATAACACCGAAGTTGGGCTGAGAAGTCTTCTTTTGCGGACAAAGGTTCTATATCTGCACGTTATTGAAAAGTTAAAACATCATCTGTAGATGTCATATTCCATCACTCGCTCAGCTGGGAAATAAACAGAGATGATAAACACATAATGTTACTCCCAGGGATCCTGATAAGAAGAAAGGGGGAGGTTTCTTCTGTATATTTGGAAATTTGATAGCGTGCAAATAATTTCAGTGCAAGCTGCCCACCATAATCAATTTTACCTTTTTTCTGGCTCTTTGTATCATTTACGCCCATTCAAGTGAAAACCTTGGCAGCTATTCAAAGTCCGCTAGGCTTGGTGTGGCTATCGTTTCAAAAGGTCTAGAGAATTTGGTATTCTTCCATTAGAAGCGCGAATTAATGATGAAATAATCCCCGTATATTTGGCTCCACATCCTTTGGAAGCGTCCTTCCTCTGTGATTTTTAATGTAAATGTCCTTTATTAATTACGGTTGGAAGAATTGTTTTCTGTTTACAAAATCAAGAATCAAAATCTTTACGAACAGTAATAACAGTTGCCTCATGTTAAGTCTTCATCTGTACATCAATTTAAGGTCTATGTTATATTATAATTCTGAGATCTTTATATTCTCGAACAAAACCAACCAAGCTAAAATTCCAAATAAAAAAATGGAAAATACTAACTTTCGAATAAAGACTTGATAAAAACCCAAAAGTTAAACGTTCAAAAAAAAAAAAAAAAAAAAATTGGAAAGCGTAAAATTTAAGTTTTTCCGTATAATTAAGTGTAATTGTGGGTACCAGAGTTAGGTCTTATTTTATTTATTGCTGTTTTTTGGCCTCAAAAGAGCCATATCTGTGGAGCCAATCTATATCAAATCATTAAGAATGAGTGGGAAGAATATTTTTCATAATAATATTAAAATACCAGCTTTCTGAACCAGGTAGTGTCTTTGCGGCATTAGCTGATAGATCCTTGCCAGCAGATTCGACACAATGTTAAAATGGAATTCCCTTTCCACATTGTTATTATTACAGTCTCAGCATCTTATGATAATTAGCTTTTGAGTTATCTTGTTTACCTATTAAATCAATTATATTCCAAACACTCTTTGTTTTGTTTTAATCGCTTTTTCTCTTCCGATGTAAATTAAGGAATATTGTTACAAACATATTGGAACAAGCCTTCAGTATCCTTCGTTCGCTAGGCATGCCAGCATCAAAAACAGCCATTGTTAATGTTTGTTCTTTTATCGTTATTTTTGATTTCAGTTCCAAATATTTTCATGAAATTAAAGGTCTAAAAATATTACTTAAAAATCCCTCCCTAATCCTCCAGCGAAACTGAGTTAATTCTTCATTTCTGGCAACTGTTGAAATTGGCTTTATGAAACTTACTCAGATACTCTCAGTGGTCAACTTTTCTGGCAGGAAATGCGAATCGATGTAGCAAGGTATAATACAAACAAAAGCCTTTGCAAAAAGCACACACCCTATATACAAAATACATACTAAAATATGAATAAACCACAAAATAAAAGATCTGTATGGCCATGGTAAATCTTTTAAACATTTACATGATGATCAGCAATGTCTTAAATACAAAAAAAAAATAAAAAAATAATAGATTCAGAGTAGCGTCTTTTACTGCCACAGCCTATGACAACCAAAAATGAGCCCTTCCTCAAGAGATCCATAATGTCGAAAAAAAAAAAAAAAAAAAAAAAAAAACAAAATATATAACCCCACCTTTTTTTAATCTCGAATTACACCGACAAAGCCATTTATGATAATATTGGTGAAGAATTATTCTGATAATTATTAAGTGAAAAATAAAGACAGAAAGAAAAATTAATGCTCTTTTCATTGCAAACCTATTTCCACGGCGCTTGGATTAACTGTTTTCAAAGCACGAAGAGTTCTAGCAAGTGGTGGATTTTATCGAATGTAGTTTTACGGGGAAGGAAGGGAAAAACTAATACATGCGAACTATTTTTTTACCCGTCTTGATAAATGATTTAGTCTGAGAAGAAAGTCATAAATCCTTACGGCCAATTGATTTGGAGTTCAGAAAAAGAGATCAAATAAAATAACAATGAAATTGTAGGAGTGGCCCTGAAAAGATGAAGCAAAGCTTTTTTTCTTTTTGCAAAAGAAAAAAAAAAAACGGTTTCTGGTTATTGTCGTAGAATAATTATTATAGCAATTTAAATGTTAATGTAAAATTTTATAAAAAAAAAAAGAATAATTGGTTAACATTTTATTTTATTTTATTTGAATAAAAAACTTTAAATGTATAATAAAAACTTCTTTGAGGCACCACTGCGCTTCCTATGTATTGATCATACTAGCCTCATACGGAGACCCCCGATTATTTACTGTGACTTCTCCTGGCTGATGATCGCCAAAGAGCGTGAAACAGCTGCTCCAGGATGTCACTTGTAAATAATTTGGTCTCACCCATTGTTATTATTAATAATTCAAATGCGCAGTTTGAATTTTTATGCTTTAAAAAATTCATTGAGGCCTGCGCACCGCTGGCACATGGATTTTCTCACTAATTTTTCATTGGTGAGTTTTTCATTGTGTATTTGTTTCTTTGAGGCACCACTGCGCTTCCTATGTATTAAGCAAAACTAGTTGGATTGTATATTTTTTAGAGTTAAATGTTTTTTAAACTTATCATTTGTGTGTTGGCCTCAAATATTTTAACTATTAAGACTTCTTACACACGTTAAGGTTTTTATTTGAACTCGGTCTCTTTAATGTTATTTTATTATTTGTTTTCAATTTATTATATGCAAATGAAATAGGAATAGCTTTAATGTAATGGTTCTCAAACTGTTCACCATCAACCTCCTTCCCTCCCCGCCTACAGATTGAAAACATTTGCGAGCCAAGTCCTAATACAAATATTTATTTAAATCTTAAATATTTAATGGATGCAAATATGTTTATTTTTATTCTAGACTCCACTGATCAGAGCTGCGATTTCAATTCGATTATCACGTGGTTTTATTTTAGGTTAAGATTCTTAATGTATTATCTTTTATTAACCTTTTTGCTTATTTAATAAATATATAGATCTGTGTTCCATGTAGTTTCTCACTAATGTTGCACTTTGGAAGCTTTTGGGATGTAGTCGTGATCTTTAATCCATCTCATCGTAATCATTAGTGCATTATCAAATATCTCCTGTTCATTATCTATAAATTCTGAGTTAAATACTTGAAGTATCGCTGAGTAAATGATTTGAATTTGTATTTTTCAAAAGCAGCATCAAGTTTACTTTTCTAATTCGAAAATAGTCTCAAAGTACTTACTTTGTAGTTTGTTTGTTTGTTTTAATTATGCCAATTGTTCACTAAGAGATAATAGTATAGTAAACTCCCGATCATCCGCGGAATTGGGCGGCGCGGCAACCACGGATAAGCGAATTCCGCGGATAATCCGAAATAGGACGATAATCAACACAAAAATGCTTTTAACATGTTTTGTTTATATTAAAATGACAATACATACAGTTACAGTTCATACATTTATAATTATTTTATTTTAAATTATTTATTTATTTTTAAATTTTATTATTACAAGAAGGCTCTCCCATAATTTAGTGTAACCTGCCGGCATAAGCTCCGTCCACAAGGTCTTTCTTTAAATTGTTTGTCTATAATTGTCTTCACTTTGTTAGCCTTTTTTATTGTTTGCCTTATTCTAAAGATTTAATTTTTTTTTTTAATTCCGTAATTTATTGTACAGTAAAAAAAATGGAAACAGGAGAGGGCCGCGGATAATCGGGAGTTTACTGTATTTATTATTGAAGTATTTTTTACTTTATAAAGAATTCTTGAATTAAAAAAAATGAAAATTCGAAATTCACTGAAATTCCAAGAAACTGTCTGTCGTTCAATCTATCAAAAGTGAGACTGTTTCCGCGATGCTAGTTTTCACTTCCGCAAGTTACTATCAACAGACAATTTTTGGACTGGCATTCTGACAGCTGGCGTCGGCTTTGCTGAAGACGCTACAATGAAATTAAAATTCTTTAGTTTTTTTATCCTTTCCTTTTATTTTTTATGCATGAATTATAAATGAATTCTTTAACTTGATTTCAAATTAAAGTTCACTAAAACATTCAAAAGGTCATAAAAATAATAATAATATTGATAATAACAATATTTTTTTTTTCTAAATACAAAAGTTACAATTCCGTTAGGAATGACAAATTCCTAACGAGTTCTCGATATCAACAAGTTCTCAATATAGGTACACTATAATTATTTAATTAATTTTGAACACATATATTTAAAGTAGTTAGTGTTAAAAAGCAATGAAAGACTTACATTAATAGATAGTTTTCAAGTGATAGTTATCAAGTAGACCGTTAACTGCTAAATTTTCCAAAATTTCATGTTAGGCAGTAACATATCAATAGTTTAAAAGTAAAAATAATTTTCTGATTTAATTCTATATGTTTGTATGTTTCTATAGTAAAGTTATCTAAGTTTAGCTTATTTTTATCTAGCAAAAGTAAGAACTAATAACAATAAATATAAAAAAACATTGTAAATGTACAAAAAAATTAAACAAAATATTAAATAAGAAGATATAACACTGACAATAATTGAGCAATTCATCCTAATTACATTTTATCAGCCACTTTTTCAATAATAATAATAATAATAATAATATTGTAGGATGATATCGGGAGGGAAACAAATAAACAAAAAAAAAGACCGTTCGGGAGAAACAGACGACAGAAAAATGGATACTTGTTTTGTCATTATATTATCATTATCATTATATTGTCAACTATTAATATACTAGTATATTAAATATTAGGCTTCTGAAAGACGTTTTATTTCCCCGGTTTGTCTGTCTGTGGACACACATCCCACAATGCTTCGCAACGTTGCTTAGCTCAGTTGTAGGTGGCCTGTTAGCTCAGTTGTTTAGAGCGTCGTGCTAATAGCGCGAAGGTCGTGGGTTCGATCCCCTCAAGGGCAATTTTTTTTTAAATCATTATTTGGAATTCAGGGTATTAACATGGTTTGAGTTAAGAATGACGATTATACCAAATAAATAGGGGTGGGTAAGATAGCATGGGGTCGCAAACAGACTCGCGCGGGCATTTTCTAGACCACCCCGGCGCAGTCTATTCTAAAGTAAAGGTGACTCAGAAGCCGTTGCGAAGCACTGTGAATGGTTTACTAATCACTATCCCTACCTTGTTAATATTAATACTTGACTTCTGTCACTAGTTATTTCTCAATGGATGCCTTTTGGCTGCAGTGTTCGGGACGTAAGAAATTTCTACATTTCTTTCATAATCTTACCAGCCATAGTGACTTTCCCCGTCCTTCATTGGACTGTGAATGTTTGTATTCAGACATAGCCTGGAGGGGAGGGGAGAAAGTCGGATCCCTCCCCCTTCAGGGGGGAAAATGTGTATGTGTAATTAATGATGAAATTCAAAGAGCCTACTCTCGCAACAGATTTTAGTATTAAGATCATTTTACTTTTAAATTTTCCTTTAAATAAAGCAAAAATCATTTATAAAAAATTTAATGTAATGAACCCTCTTCACCCAACTTTTTAACAAAATCTTCGCTACGTCTCTGTTGTATTGAGTGCTTTTTCAAGGGAATACAGTACAGATGTATTTCAATAAGCAGTAAAAGTTCTGGAGAAAGTGAAGAAATTATTCAAAAATTACTAAGTAAGCCTAAAATTCTCTGTTTGTTATGAAAATTCGGTTAGTTTATATAAAACGTGTTCAGCCTATTGCAGATAGTTATGATATCCAAACATTTAATGAATTGTCTCCATATTTTACATAAACAGAAATTTAATGAAAATATATGCTTAAGAATAAGGAGTAAAATATAAAGAAATTTAAGAAATTAAAGAAAGACTTGAAATTTCAGAAACTTAATATATTTTCAATGTGAGTTATTTGTGGCATCAACGCAAATATTTGCAGTCAGATTGAATAGAATCATTTTATTTACTGGTAAACATTCGTTTTTCTGATATTTTTGGTGACTTTCTGAAACCAACAGATTGGATCAAACATAATACTTTTTTTGAAAACAGTTTTGATATTGACTAGTTTTAAAACTCATAAACTGTGACCTATTTTGTCACTACAATAAGAACTCTTTGATGTGTTTGTAAGCAACGGAATACATCGTCTTTAGCATCGTTTGTAAGAATCGTCTTTAGCATCGCGTTCCACTGTTCCTACTGGTTCTCAGCTCGGCCGTCCTAAGGTAAAAGGAAGTAACTGCAAATTTTCTGATTTTGCGTTTTTTGCATTTTCTACGTAAGGAAGAATCTACACATCTTCCTATCCAATTTGGTAGAGATTGGATGTTAAGTTTGCTCCCTATTTCGATAGTCAAAGGTATCAACTGACTCACAATATGCTTATATCTACGATCAAAGGCAGCAAATAATCAGTTTCCAAATTGCTAGTTGCTTCCTTTTACCTTAGCACGGCCGAGCTGCTATCTTAGCTTTTCGGGAATTCCTTCATGATAAAAACTACATCAATTCTTTAAAAGAACTCAAAGAAGACCATTTAGTTTCTTATTAAAGCTGAATTTGTAATTGGATCATTTTTTTTTTATTGTTTTTAAATATCTGCAATGTAATAAACACCATAGACATCATTTTTCATTATCCTACAGTTTTCTAAACAAATACTTGTCTGTCTCTGAGGAATTATAGATTCAGTGTCACTTATGAGGATTTTCACGTTTTATCATCACCGTTTTTCTTAGTATCATCCGTATTAGGATACTTTCCAGTTCTTCTGTTGTAATGCTTTCTGGGAACTCGGGAAGTACAAAAAATTCAAGTCAATTCTATTTTCCAAAAGGTCTTTACACCGGAATCTCTATGGAGTAGCGGTTCTCAAACTCTTTTTTTCACTCGCGCATCCTATCAACATTGTGTTTTTATTGCGAACATCACCAAACAAAAAGATCCTAATGGTTGACAGCTAAGAAACTTTACTTATACAGGTAACAGCCTCTACCTGAACAGATGTTTGCTGCATTCTTTTTCAGTTCATTTTCAAAAGATTAATTTTGAAATATCAAAATCAAATCCTTTGAAAAAATTAAAAAGAATAATATAAAATAATTGAGCATCTTAATAAATCATGATTATCAGGAATCTATTGTCAAACAACTCAGGATCTATTAAAAATTGGATTATTTGTAGATATTTTAGTTTGCTTGAAAGGTGAAGAATGTTTGGATATTAAAGTTAAAGTATTTTCCTAAACGCCAATGGGTCCTTTGGGTCCCTAACAACTCCCGGACGGAAGCTCGGATCGACAAACAGACTTCACCATCGTGTCAGAGGCCGAAAGACTTTAGTCTTAATGAAGAAGAAGACAAACAGCACCGTCACCCACATAGCAGGTTTTTGGTGCCTGGACAACAACATGGACATTTGACCAAGGACAAACATATAAAAGAAAGACTGTAGGAATGGGGTATTTTCAGGGGCCAACGCGCATGTTCGAGATATTTGGCATTGTTGTCAATGTACTCCCCTAAAAACTTCCGAACGGAAGGTCGGATCGACAAACGGACTTCACCATCATGTTCAAAGACCCAAAGAACCTAGGAATAGGGCATTTTCAGGGATCACCGTCCCTCCATGTTGAGATATTTAGCATTGTTTTTATTGGATTTCCGCTATTAGCTTAAATGTTAGAAATGCAACCACTTCATTTCAGATGTTAGCTGTCGCTTGATGCTTAAAGTCTCGCACTCATATACTGAGGGTTGTCGGTTCAAATCTGTACATCGACCTTTTTTTTTTTTTTTCTTTTAATTTTTTTTTTTTTTTTTTTTCAATGTCCGCGGTTGTTTTGTTTTTCTTATTTTCCTAACTTTCTTTTTAATATTTTCCTATTTATTTTTTTTTTCTTACGCTAATGTACTTTTTTATTATTATTTTTAATTTTTTTTTTATTATTACGGGTCGCCTTTAAATTTAAGTACAAAATCCTATTCTCTGTTTTTGATTTGCGGAGTTCACCTTTGTAATGGCGGTCAACAAGTAGAAAATACAAAGTCAAAATAAAAAAGGAAAAAAAATAAAGTGATTTCTCATTATTTAACTCAACTCAAAGAAAAGAGAAAGTGTAAACGTATTAATAAAAATGAGATGGGGGCCGCCCCTTACATAATTAACTAATTCTTACAGATGTAAGTAAATAATCATTAATATGTTTTGGATGAAAATATCCCAACGAAATATAAGGTCATTAAAAGCTCTCATTTTCATTTTTTCTCCAATTTCTCCCTAATATTTTTTTATCCGAAAAGTTATTGAGATTATGTAATCATTTGTAATGCTGAACAGTTAAAATTAACTTTTCCTGATCCCTACTGCAATCAGAGCCTTCAATACACAGATCCGCGCTCTATATTCCTCTGATGTCAAATTTAAAGGATGAAATCCAAAACTTGAATATAAAACAAAAAAAAAAAACAAAAAAAAGGCCAAAATTTCTTGTTTATTTCATTTTAAAAAACGAACTGTTTAAGAATAGACTTATTGTTCCCTCAGTCCAATTAGAAGCAATTAAGTGACATTAATCCAAATTTAGAGGTTTAATTCCATCATTATTCATTAATCTTAAGCTGAATTTCATAAATCTTAATGAATTTCCATGAAATTACATTTTTTTATTAGCAAATGAAACCAATAAGTGAAAATGAGATTATTTTTTTTCCGTTTATTTGTCTCTATTTTATGATCAGGTTTTAGATTTCACCCTTCAAATCTGACGTCAGAGAGGAGAGAGCGGGGCTTTATATAGAAGGCTGTGGTGCAATGCAAATAACCACACTATGGTTGTGGACAATTGTTAAGTGGCTGAGAATGGCACTGATGATGGCTGCAACAGTATTTAAATTAATTCATTATTTCGTTAATCTAATAGAAAAAATAATCCATAAACATCATTGTTAGTTATCTAACAATAGTCTCCAAAATGCTGAGACGGACTTTAATAGTAAGAATCCTGATCAGCGACGGAGTGAGGACTCACTGACGATCGCGTCGTCACGAAATTAACAAGAATTGTTTGACAAGAATTCCAATCAGCCAAAGGATTCTTAGCCTTTTGATAAGCGGATTGACATTTACAATATTTCCATTCGTACTTTTCCTTTCCGACCTGAGTAGTATATCCAGATGTTTACAGTCTGTTTCATAAACATCTGGTGCTAACAAACGGAATTAACCCTCATGTTTGGTTTCTATGTATAGAACAGGGATATTGATACAGGGATTGTAAACTGACAGATGCAACGTTTGTTGGAGGTCAAACTAAGTATTTGTAAACAGAAAAAGAGATGTAAAGAATTGATTGGATAAATCCAGTGTTAACAATATAATTTTTTTCTTCTTTTTTTTATAATTTGTTAAAATGAAACCTTACATTTTCAGAAAGAAATAGCTATAGCATGCTGAATAAGCAAATAAGATGGAATAAGGTCCAATAGGAAAATCGCAAGTCTCTATAAAGATGAGTTGCCACAAATCTATTTGGGGGGGGGGGGGGCTTTTATCAGTAATTCTGGTCCAGCCAATTCTTTGGAAAAAAACTAAATGGAAATTGTTTTATGTGATTCTTGGCAACAGTGTGCTTTTGATAGGATGGAGATGAGACTGAGTCAGTTGATACAACGAGGAATTTGAATATTTCAAGAATTATGGTACCAAAGCTACGAAAGGAGTTTTAGAGAACCATCCTACAAAGATTGTTGAAGGATGCCCTAACGTCACAACACTTCCAGATAACTATTACTTTTCAATAATAGAGGCAGAGGTGTAAACAGGATTTTATTTTCGTAGGGGGGGGGGGAGTCAGGTTAGGGAATTGGCCAGCAACAACCAATAAAAAAACGAAAGAAAATAGGGTTAATCTTTACATTTCGGGCTGGACATTCCCCCCCAGCCCCCATTCCACCCCTATGTAATTATATACGTACGCCCATGAACAGAAGTTTCACCTATTCTCAGTTTGTTTGTTTGCCACTGAAAGAAGAATATCGATGGGAACTGTAACCTGAAGACTTCATAAAGTAGACCTTTATGCTAGGAGACCAGAAATCTTCTCCATGTCTTCATAAAAGGGCATTTTTGGAATGGAATCGCTTAATTTAACTTGGGATACTAACATATGAGGACTGTTATCATCACAAGAGTCAAGATTCAGAATGGTTTTTATTTTGAAGAAAATGAAACAAGATAATATTGTTCGTCCACACAGGCATCACCTTGTGGATCAGTATTAACAGGGAATTATCGAATGGATTGGCGAGCAATTGTACATACGTGAATCCAAGAAGAGATTGTGCTCAAGATTTCTCGTTTCGAGAAATCAATTTTCTTTCAATTTCTCTTAATTTTCAGAATTTTGTTTTGTAAAAATTTCAAAATCTAAAGATTCTCGAGAATTTTTGCCAGGATTAAAAAAAAATTGTAATTCTTTACGAGTAATTATAAATTTACGATACATTGCAGGAAATAAATACACGAAATGATTTTTTAGACGATCTCCCAACTTCCATATTCTATTTCTGAAATAAAACTTGCCTGTTACATGAAAGTTTGAGGATAATGAAATGAAAGCCAAAATTTAGAATTTAAACTGCTACAAAATAGTTCGGTTTTTTAACAGTCTTTTTTTAACATCTCCATAAATTTAGGGAATTACTACCATTTCCGAGGTTTCAAACATCGGTTTATCTGATTAGGTTACAACTTGTCTTTATCATTAAGCTTCAGGTGGACTTAATTGTAAATTCAAAAGTAAGTACAACAGCTTTCATTTCAAATTACTTCTGTTGTAAACTAAGAAAGTGGTTACCATGGAATAAATTCATTTGATAACAATTTGGATGTAAGAACACAAAATAATTTTATTCCGTCATCAGGTTATATTTCTTACAATATTTACCAATAATTTTACATTAAAAGAAAAATCCCTCAATTAAAAAACATCAAAACTAAATTAAGAATAAATGGGGTGAATTTGTAATTAATCCCCGTAGCATTCAGCATGGAATGTTAAGGATTAATTCATTAAAAGGATTGTAAATACCAATGAAATTTAACGTGCGTTAGAACATTTTTACATTAAAATAAAAAAAAAAAAACGCACATAACTAAACAAAACAAGAATTCACTGAGCTATTTCTGGTATTTTGTTCTGGGAATCGGAGATTGGAGACGATACTGGACGGATCGGACTGATGAGAATTCAACAAAATCCGAAACTAGAATTCTCGAGAAAAAAAAACGAAAAACAGCGAATCTCGACAAATCACTGAATCCATTAGAGAATGCATCTTGAGCGAGGGTTTATAGCTAAGGTTTATAGCTAACCGAAGCCACATATTTGTTGAGCTTAAGTTAAAGAATGACCATTTCCTGTTCTCACCAAACCGGAAAAGAAATGAAAAAATGACAGTTATAAAGAATAACTTCATTCAAACAGGCGTTTATTGTACATAAAAATTGTCACAATAAAGAATCAAATAAAATAAGCAAACCGTTTAATGAATAATAAAAAAAAACAACATACAAATACTGTAAATATAAGTAACGTACATAAGCATAAATCTATATAAAAATGATATTTATATTTTAATTATACATTTTCATCAAAAAAAGCCTGCCTTGTTTTCAATTTTCTGTTTTAAATTCTTTGCAAGAGCGCAACATTGCATTCTGTTACAGTCATTGCTTTTAATGTTTCGTCGTTGCTCAGTTGTTCTTTTTTTTTTGTGAGACCCACAAAGCAATTTCTTATTTCCATAATTAAGTCGTGTGGCTGCATTTCTCTCTACAACGTGGTTGTTCGAAAAAGAAATGCTTTAAATTTCCATCTATTTTTCAACAGTTTTAGTTTATTTATTTATTTTAGTTATTTATTTATTACAATAAATAAAATTATTAAAACTACTTATTTAAAAGTAGTTTAAAAAATATTTACAACAGGACGAATTTCAAAATTCGGGACATTTTCCAGAACTTTCACAAATGTAAGAAAATGTGTTGAAATCCGGGACAAACAGTCACCCAATGAGTTTGAGAATGGCCAATTATATTTATGGAACGATTTAACAATTATGACCAGTAAGAAAAGAAGTGAATTATTATTCACTGATCGCACATCGTATCCTACTGATTTTATGATCGTACATCGTCGTATTTATTATTTGTCATGAATTTTCCAAGTTCGTTATTTTGATCATTTTGGTCACAGTTGACAATTGAACTCAATATTTTTTTTTCTTTTTTTGAAAGAATCACTGAAGCATTTTTAATATGTGTAAGTATTGGCGCAACGTATTACTGTCCCAGTACAGAAAATTCGCTAAATTTTCATTTCGATTTTTTTTTTATTTTTCAGAAATCTTATTGAAAATCGTTGCAACCTAAAGTTTCGCCTTTCAGTGTAATTTAAATGGAACAATAAGACACAAGAACCAATCAGATTGAAAGGAAATCGTTAAAATACCCGGAACCCGAGTACAAATAGTGAAATATAAGAACTCAATTGATTAACCAATACAGGAACAATATTATTTATTTATGTAATTTATCCAAGTGACATTCGGCTTCTAAAACCAACTATAATATAACAATAGACTATTAAAATAACAATATAACTCAATGCCTACTATTTAAAAGAAAATCTGAAATTTCTTAACCTAGCCTAAGTTTTAAATTATATTGTAACAGTTTATATGTAAATATTATTTAGAAGTCATTTATTTGTCTGAAAAAATTGTTTATCTGTATTTTATTCATTTCTATCATTAACCGTTATTTATTCTTTTCTATTTCCTAATTATTGATATTCTGTTAATTTTTAAATTCTTTGCCGTTGAATCAGTCAATTAATTTAAATTCGTTATGTTCTTATCCAATCATCAGGGCCGCCCAGAGACTTGGTGGCCCCGGGGCAACATTTGGATTTGTGCCCCCCCCCAAAAAGGACAATCCTATTTTAACAACCAAAAAAAAAAGGACAATGCTATTTTAACAGCCAAAACACAAAAAAACAATCCAATACGGCGGGGCCTCTCGGGCCTGATGTGGCCCCTCTTTTTGTGGGGCCCCGGGGCAATCTGCCCCTTTTGCCCCCCCCCCCCCTCTGGGCGGCCCTGCCAATCATTATATATATTTTTAATTACTTAACCAATCAAATACCACTATGTATATATTATGAAAGTCCATGTTTTTTATTTAATAAATTAATTCAATTCAGTTCCAGAACTTGACTCCCTGTCTTTAGATCCCAAAGACTCCCACAAACACCACCATTACAATATTTTCACTAAATCTGTTTAGATAAAAATCTAGTTTGAAGTTTTTATTCATTTGTAATTTAATTTCAATTTGAAATTCAAGTAAGTTGTGAATTTCTTTAATTTATTACCTTTTCCTAGTATTCATCTCTATTTTGGTCACTTCCTAATCCAATGTACAAGAGACTAAGGTAATGATCCGAAGTAAGATTACCACATCTTTTCTCTTTCCTACAATGTTTTATTCATTTAATCACATCCAGAGAAATGATTCTGAGCCTCCATCGTTCTCCGGATTCTACAACGTGGAAGCAAGGAGATGTTTTCGAATTTGAAAAATTTTAGGAGCAATTTTATATTCGAATGTTCCGTATATCGAAGAAGTAAAGGAATGTATTACGTGACTTTCGTAGCATTAGCAAAAGTGATGTTTCATAATACAAACGGAAATCATTATAATCCCTTCTATCTTCACAGGTGGACGCTTAAGAGCACGTAGCAATGACATTGACGCAGAATAACTACAGATAGCACGTGCAGGACATGGCAGTTTTCCATTCCTATCTCAGTTGAACGAGGAGCGGTTATCGGCGAGATAAAATTTTTTTGTGGAAATCGGCATCTCAGCAGCCGCAGTTCTTCAGTGTTGCTTAAAAGTGTGGCAGGAAAGTCCGAAAGTTCTACATCTCATTCCAACATCTGCCAGAAAGAGGAGACTAGTATTATTTCGCAGTCGAAGTGAACGCCGGTTGGCATGTGCTGCCATGATAGCTGGACAAATACTCACTTTGTTCAGTTATAAATAGGCTGTATACAGAGAACCGTTCCGACCATTTACTCTAGCGAATAATATACTTGCAAAGCTGAAGCCATTGAAGTCAATAAGCAATGGAACGATGATAATCCAATAATTTTTGAATACGAACATAAGTTTTTTTTTTTTTTTTTTTTTACATATCTTGAAAATTGAACAACAGCTTTTGTTTGAAATATTGTTAATTAATTGTAAAATAAATAAATAATAAATAAATAAATAAATTGATGGAAGTGATTTGGAAGAGCAATGTTAATTTTGAATTTCTGGAAATTTGGTCTTCCTTACTAAACAGGATAAACAGAAATTATTAGGAATGTATTAAAAATATTTCAATATTTAGTACATTTCTAATCATCTTAGGCGATCTAATGAAGATCTCAGTCATAGAATTCAGAGGAAATAAACCTACATTGCAATGCTGACACTTTTTCTTAAGGTATCCACGTAGATACAACTTCAATATTATATTTGAAATGTTGACGTGGTTGGGTTGTTTTTGTTATTTTATTTTGAACCATAAATTCTATTTTGAGCCTCAGCAAATGTGGAAGCTTCAAGGCAATAACGATTTTTCCTCCGAAGAAAGTACCAAGCTAACTGAAGTTTTTTTTTTTCTTTCTGAAAGCATTAACGTCCCGTCAAAGAGAAACAACATTAAAAATAAAACCTGGATTAGATTCTACGATCATAAAGTGTCTGATGAAACAAGACGAATGTAAATTCTCCATCAGTACAAGTATCTCGTTCCTGGCTGATCTTCGCGATGGATACACAGGTCATTCAACTAAAATTAGATTTTACTACGAAGAGGAAGCAACGGGGAGCTGAGAGAAGCCTTCGAACTCCACTTATAGGAGCCTCCCTGCCAAAACACTCAACCTGTTCTTCCAAATGGATTACCGTTGCTTCGTAACATGGTTTGCGATGTGAATTTCGATTTGATGCAAAATTAGGCGCGAGGAAGGGGAAAGGGACACAAGGAAGCATTTCGTTTGTAGCCTACATGAAATTAGAGTAAGTCTGTTTCACCCCAACAACACCTGTAAATGGAGCTTCTTGGAAACTGGAATGCATATTTATGGAACGAGATCTAACTATTGTATTGAAATTATTGAATTATGTGTAACAAAAAACACCTTAAAAAAAAGCGCTTGCAGAGAAACAATGATTGATGCCTAACAATGTACATTAATTCATTTAGTAATCTAATCATTTCCGCGTGCTTTGATACGATTGAAATTTACTGGATTTAGACAACGCATTTGTTTAATAAATTTTCTGCTAATGGAAGATTCGAAGGTATTATTTATATTCGTTAGTTATAATTTAAAAATACACGGAAATAAAAAAATAAAGCAGCAATGTACAGAAAGTATACTTCAAGTTCCTTCAGGAACTTCTTGTTTTACGGTAATGATGAACTTCCTAAGAAGTGCTAGTGATCTATTGATCCAATGTAATCGTTTCCTGTCTTGCAATAACGACTGACAACAACTACAGTGTTATCCAAATAATGATGATAAGTTATTTCAAATAATGCATTGAAGTACTTCTCATTACATTTGTTTATTCATCTTTTCTCATATGTTTTTACTCTAGTACTAACAAATGTAAATCGCACTGTCAATGCTAAAACCTACTGAAAATAATACAACAGATTCTAAAACTAACACTATTAGAAACATTTATTTACTTTTAATATATTATTATTATTTGTTTTATACGTACATTAATCCTCCTTTATAATTTTTTTCCCTCTCAGTTTCTGAGTTTAAGAGACTCACCTTTCGGAAGCTCACGAGAGTCCTGTAGGCTGTTGCTTCAGGCAATTGCTTCAATGCTGTTTACTTCTCTTGCGAATCATTTCTGTCAAATTCACAGCCTCCATCAATTTAATATCATAATGGAAGTCCACAGGCTTATTTCTTTAAAGCTGAGGAGCAACTGAGATTGGAGGAGTATAAATTATTTTCTAGTAGGGGTACCACAAAAACACAACAGCTCTACCATCCATTGTCAGTTAGATTGCTTTTTGATAGGCCTGACTGAGCGTTTCCTGTGCAGTACTATTGCAGAAGTGGGTACGAGACAGTAAACACAGATGAGATTGCTAGGCTCAAATTTCGAAAATTTAGTAAAGTAAGAAACAATCAATTTCAAACTTTTAATCTATTTTTTTTTTAACTTAAAAAAAAATCAATCAATCACTATTATTACTGTACTAAGCAGTTCCTTCAATTACTTTCACGTATCCCACCTTATTAAGTGATTAAAATCTAAATAATATTATAAAGACAATAAGTTCTCACAATATTCAGATATTGTGTTTCTATATTTTTAACTTTACAATAAAATAAAAAAATCACTACAACTTCAGAAAGCGGACACAATTTTTTTGAATTACAGTTTTTGAGAAGGGTTGTCATTTTGAAAAGCTTTATAAAATCATAAAAAATAAAAATAAAAAATACATAACATAAAAGGAAAGTCAAGTAAAAATATTACAGTATATTCGAAGTCTAGCTCCATTATTTTTTAAGTGTTTTTGACCAGCCTGAGTTCTTACTCTTGTCATGTTTCGGCTTAATGCGGTGAAATTCCCAATAAATAAATATCTATCGAATCTTTGTGTGAAATTCTGTCTGAACGACTTTCATTCTGACTCACAAAGAAACTTCAAAAAGACAATTGGGCCCGCGAATATTTCTCAATTAAATAGCACTGCCTAAAAACGAAAAAAAAAAGACGATTTTCGAAAACAATACTGCAATTGTGATTAAATCTTTTGGAAAACTAGAGCCATTTTATAATCAAGGATACAGGAAACCCCAACGGATACAAGGACATTCGTTAAATAACTTTATTATTCGTATATTCCATAAGCTATAGTTGTAGAATGGAAGGTCTCAATCGTCCAAACTCGAAGAAAAAGAAACTAACATCACTGAGATCAGCTCTTGAAATCAGAATTCTTTTGCAATTAGATAAGCATTACTTTTGCAGTTAGTTACGATGGTCTTACGCTCCGACGAGCGCGTCGTAAGTCGAAACTCTTGTACAGTCATAGCCTATAATATGTCAGGAATTATATGTACACTCCATATTACTATAGTCACATTAAATGTACAAACACTTTTTAAAGTGCTGTTTTACGCACAATGGTAGAACAATACACACAGAATGCACACTTAAATAACCACAATACAGCAGTAATGCACTGTACTTAGTACATGAACTATACAGTACACTAGTACATCTAGGATGACGCGAAAACACACAAGAGACAGTCGAGGCAAAGGAAGCAGATTATAAGCTACGGTTGGAAATGAAACAAAATCCTACTTGGATTTGCAAATCCATTTTTGCAGTAAACAGAAGATATAACCAATATTATGGAATATTAACTATATATATATATAATATACTGTGTATTAATAACGTGGTAGTTTATATCTATATAAATGTCAAAGCCCTCATGACTGACATATTTAATTCTCCTACTTCCCAAATAGCCAGGAAACTGAAATTTGGCAGAAAGCTTCCTTAGGTTTTAGTTGGAAAAAGTACGCTATTGGGATTAACCACCCCTAAGGTGTTGAAAAGTATGAAATCCATGAAATAGCGCCACATATGCACCTGGTGGCGACAATGGGAACTACACAAATAATGTTGTGCAACAACTGGAACTAAAATATTGTTGTGCAGCGCAACATTTAACCTAGTGGCAAGACGGGATTTTCGGGGTAGATATAGATTTGTAATGATCACGTGATTGTTAATGAACTGAGGAAGGTTTGAAGTGATAGGGGTTTGTTAGCCTTTAAACGATACGAAACTATTGTTACTTTACTACTTGTGTCATCGCTAGCTTATTTACGATGTTTCATTTTCGGAGGATTGTGGTAATTTTTCAAAGAAACTTATCTTTAACATTCCCAATAATGAAAATTGTGTAGAAAAAAAGGGACGAATTTCGATTTTAGAAATTGATAACAAATGTGTTCTTAAAAAGTGAGAAAGATACTGAAAATTTCGGAAATGGGATGGGGGGGGGAGCTTGTTACCTTTTTCCCTCCATTGTTAATGCTGCAGTGACCAAGAATGTAACTGTTAACGCAACAAGCTACAGAACATTCCTGTTAATGGACATTTCTTTCGGGTCGACTTTTGAAATCTACATTAAATTTAAGTTTGTTTGGATATAAAACTTGGAATAAGAAAGAATTTTAGTTTGAAGAAAAACAAAATACGTATAAAAGAATTTATTTGTAACAAAACGGAAAACACATTGGATAGATCAATAGTTCACAATCTATGCGTCAAAGGATATTTCAAATTTCTGTGGAGACGTTCGGGTTGCAGAAGTGGTTACTTAGGCTTCTTTTGGCCCAAAAATTTGCTAAGACATTAACCGAGAAAGCTTGCGAACCTCTGGGCTAAATGCTAGAACGACATTGTCTCTTTAATGTCTTGTTATTTCGATGTCATGATTCAGACAGAATAGATTTACCGAATTATGGTAATTGACAACAAACAATCACTGCTGACATCGTTTAATTTTAAAAATAGGTTTTCTCATGTAGATTTGTTGACAACGGAAAAATAAAAACATTTGCAAACCTAATTAGCCAAAGTGTCCACTTCCACAAGAGAGTATAATGATTGCTGCTATGGTTTTTACAGATTAAAGCTCAAATAATCTACTAGCAGATCAGAGAAAAGCCAATGAACTAAAGAGAAGGAGAACTATCCCGTATTTAACAGTAGCTTAACAGAATGCTTACTATTCTCTTTTATATTTTGCTCTGTTCATTTCATATAAATTCTAAACAGAAATAATTAAAGCATTTACCTAAAGCGCTAAAAAAAAAAAGTTTTGGTTTCACAGGTAAATGGATTTTAGGATTATGGTTTATTTACTTAGCAATTATTTCACTTTGTCGAAAGCAAAAATCTGGAAGTCTTTAAATTTCCAAGATATTACTAGATGTTTGATGTAAAGAGCTTACGTACATTGATGTTACACAAATACGTACAATAATGTTTGATACTCTACCAACATACAACACTTAATAAAACAATTTAACGTGCGCTAAGAATATAAACAAATAATGAAGACCTATAACATGGAAAAATTAAAAATAAAGCATTGTTTCAGGTACCCGTTAAAACGGTACTTATCTTCAGAATATCTATCTTTCTGAAGATAAGTATCGTTTTAACGGGTACCTGAAACATGTCAATGCTTTATTTTTAACTTTTTCGTGTTTAAAGAGTTCGTTATTGGTCTTCATTATTCAGCAATTAAATTGTTTATACAACACTTAAATTGAAAAAAAAAAAAAAAAAAAAAAAAAACTTTTTCATTTGTTTTCATTTTTAGAAGAAAATATTCACAAGGTCACATTTTTAAATTTTTATTATTTCACCTTTATGTTTGATAATATAGTACATATAAAACGCCTCTATCTTTGTTTAAAGCTCATTAGTTACATGAATCGGAAGAGGTCAGTATACTCAAGGACAAATGCGAGAGAAGATTAAGAAACATGTTTTGAATAATTAAATAAAAAAGGTATTTAAAAAAAAAATGTTTCCGATTAAAATGTACCATATTGTAAGACGAATTCTTTATTTCCTGAAATAGTAAATTCAAATTTACGAAATTAAACATAAAAAAAATGAATTTCGTGTATTTCGGTAATTTTCCCATCATTATTTGCCGCAATTTTGCTAGTAAACGTATGTATGTCATTACTTATTTTACAAAGAAATAATAATAAAATTTAATGGAAAAATAACATTAAAAGTTTTCCTAATAATGAGTAAAGAATTCTCTTATGACCAAATGAATCAATCAGGTATGAAACATTTATGAAATTGGATTAATTATTGCATTACGGAATTTCAGGCTTTCCGAACAACAGAGGAGGCATCAGGGAAAGCAAAGCGCCCCTCAAAAAAAGCCAATACAAGCTTTGCGTAAAAGGATACATTTGTAAGATTAAAAATCGCCAAGGAATCTTACATGATTTCGTTATTTTAAATCTCGTAGAATAACGAAAAAATTCAATAAAACTATTTAAAAGTGGCGTCTTTTGTTTTGCTATTAAAATTACATTGTTTGCGATGATCAATACATTGTTTACAGAAAAATAACTAACATCATTTCAATCACTTATATTAGTTCAACAACCACTGATAATAATAATAATATGTACATTTTAACCTTAATTGTTAAACTCTTGCTGTATTTTTATTTATTCATTTTTTTATAAATATTTACATAATCAATGTTTATATAAATGTTTATATAATAACACATGTGGTACCATATCGGTCTGTTTATTTTGTTAGGTTGCATTATCAAATATACTCTACAAAAGTACTATTTGTTTCTTCTTTTTACTATTTAAAAGAAATTTTTTTTAAAAAATAAGACGTGATAGCAAAATAAAACTGAATTTCTTCATTTCCAATTTCCTATTACTAGAGTTCAATTCGCAACGGGACGTTTTCGCTTCCATTTTCTCTCATATTCTTATCTATTTCTTCTGAACATATGTCCCTGACAAAACCCATTCATCTTGGGTTGGACGATGAAATGGCAATGAAAACCTTTTCAATTCGGATAAGAATCACCAAAATACTTTGATCATGGAAGCAAAAGGTATAAGATTCGCATTAATTGGTATTGAAATTAAGATGAGATTAAAAAAAAAAAAAAAAAAAACTGTTTTTCTTACACAAATTTTATTTCCATATCAGTAACATTGTTTTCAGCATTTAAAATTTAATACAATTCTTCCTGAAAAACCTTAAATTTCTTACTAATTTGATGAAATCTTAAAGACGATCATTTACTTCTCCTACTTCTTTTTTTTCACTTACTTTTTTTTTAATTCAATTATAAAAATATTATATAAAGCATATAATAAGCATATAACAAATCTCGAATTTTAAAGATTTAATTTACATCAGGTATTAAATAAGTATTAATTTATAATTGATAAAATGGTCTCAATTACTGTTTCTTGTACTCTGCGGGCCGCTCACTATCACTTGTATGATAAACAAGGGTAACAATTCCTTCCAACAATTTATACAATGACCAAATTAATAGTAATTCTAGTTCGACTGTTTCAACAGACACGCATATGCGCAGAAAACACTATAAATCTATATAACCATACCTTTAATGTATTCGCCTCTTATTTTTTATTTTTTTTCCCGAACATTCATCCTTTCATTTTTATGAGGAGGAAAGAAAAAAAAAAGGAAAAAAAAAAAAAAAGAACGAAAAGTTAATGATCTGCGGAGCGGTCGCAGATCATGAAGTTGGGGTTGGCGACCAAAGACCCTGATAAAAATAAATTAACTTAATAGTTAATAAAACTGGACTTACACTAAAAAAAAAACCACAACCCACCTTTATCCAAAATTTAGATACCGAAAAAAAATTAATAAATAAAAGATATAAAAAAAAACATTCATGTAGATGTGGTTGAAGACGAAAAAATTTAAAGGTATTTTGGTTTTAATCTGTAAATATGATTTAATGTAAAGAGATTTAAATATCCAAGGTTCCCTAATTGCGGGATCAATTAAATAACTGATCAATACAATGTTGGAGTAAGTGATGCATTGTGGAGAGCACTTTCCAAGGAGAACCTTAAACGTAGAGATTAGGGATTAAAGATTAAATAATAAAAGGGG
Source organism: Thereuonema tuberculata (assembly GCA_023159025.1). NCBI lineage: Eukaryota > Metazoa > Arthropoda > Chilopoda > Scutigeromorpha > Scutigeridae > Thereuonema > Thereuonema tuberculata. Next base: position 146,658,049 of record JAFIDM010000001.1, on the reverse strand, counting down.
ACTTACATCGCAAAATGTGGTGTTTACTTCTTTGTACTGGAACAGCATCGCCGTGATAAAACATACTACGAGAGAACCCAAAGGAAGAATTACTGCAATTTGTGCCAGTCGACGAAAACTGATTTTGTAGTGAACCCTATTCAGGATGGTTTGCGACTCCATTACGATTCTGATCTTAGATAAAGTGCAGCGCTTCCTGAGTTACTTCGATCTCGGCGTTAATCAATCCGTTTGCATAGTGTCAGGGTGCGAAAATCATAATTTCCATTGAACATCGCAGCCACAACCATGCCATACTCTCTGCCGATGGATATCGTGGATTTATCACTCGGTCGGTTAACGATTGGATCAATATAACGATCCTTTCAGACATTGGGTTAATATTCTCTCGAAATGTTAAAAATTAGTAATTTATTTGATAATTTCTTCTATTTAAAATTTTATTGGAAATGTTTGAATTAATCTTTCTTAATTAGATAACTGCGAACCGTTGAAGCGCACTTCCGGTTTCCGGCAAGATGGCGTCCGAGCAGAGTGTAAATGCAGCTGACGAAGTAGGCATGGTTTTGATTTAAACACGTGGAATTTGGAAAGTTTAACTGAGAAATATAATGGTGCAGAATTAACGACAACAAGTTTAATTAGAAATTTTTGGGTGGTTATATCTCGAATGAGTTAATTAAACGTTTATTTGTTTTATGTTGGTTTCGAAATAAAGAATCAAACACGATTAAAGAAAAAACAAATCATATAACTTAATGACAACTTTCGGAATATCGGCTTTCGAATTAGGAATTGGAAATTCTTGTACAGGATAATATGGTTTTGATGGATCCCAAATGAATTATAAAAAAAATATAGCAGCACTTTGATATTTATTTGTGCTGCTTCTCTCCATTTTACTTTCTGAAGTTGTATTCACCGTTCCAATCCATTTAGTAATCGTACAGTTATTGTGAATTTACGTCCTGAAATTGATAAATCAATGTATAATTTGTATGGCATAAAATATTCTGTTGTGACAAATATTTATTCGATTGTTAATTTCAAGTGACAAGGATACTTAACACTCCTATCTGACAGCAAATGGTTGGAAGCTAATTTTCTTTAAAATTATTACGTATGTCATAAACACAACAAGGTTAGCCTAATGTTCATCTTGTGGTGAGAGAAACGAACAGTGCCTTCAATTTGAGATGGTCTAGCAATTCGCGGCTATTAAATACGAAATAATTTAGCCAGCGCAAATAACCGACAGATTAGTATTTAATAAGTTACAAACAAAAATTGTATTTGGCCAAGTTAATATTTAAGATGTCAGAAACCAGCGTAATTTTGCATTCAGATATTCAAGTACTTAAATTAAGATTTTTTTTTTTTTAATAAACTTTTAATATTAAAAAATCAATACATCCCATTTTGTTGAAATCTTGGCAATATTTTTCAAACTGGTTAGCCAGCGACAATTAAAAAATTATAATTGCTTATCGATAAATGTTTTGATTTTTTTCCCCAATGAATTATAAGTAGAGAATAAAACCTAGCATATTGAGGCTTAAAATATTGCTCGTACTGTATAATTTACAATTTTGAATGAATTGAGTGAAACATATGGAATCAATCGAAAAGGCTTCAGTGTTGATTTTATTCGACTCATTCAATCACTTCTTAATATAAAGGAGGAAAACTTGCAGAAGATTTTATACTCTAATACTTTAGCATTTGGAAGGTGAGTGAAAATTGTCTTTTAGTTTACTTATGTAATTGATAAGTTGAATATTCGTATTTTTACTGAAAAGATTTGGTAGTTGTATAGAAGATTGAACGATAACCTTAACAAGTTGAAAAATGTTATTGTAGTTTCACATTTAGATCCATCTAATTAATATGATTTCCGTTTTTTTTTTTTGATAAGTTTTTACCTTATGTATTACAATCATAGCAAGCTGTGTTCATTACCCTATTTCAAAACAATTATAATTGGATGCTTTGTTTCAGGATGATCAAAATCCAATTTACATAGTAATCTAATTTGCTAATCATGTAACAAAATAGGGATAGCGATGCTTCGCAACGTTTTCTGATATTATTGCTTTAATTTCCTTATTATTATAAATGTGATTGCAGCTAATGCAAAAGGCGCAATTGTTACCATTATTGTGATTGTTGTTGAGCTGTATTATACATATGATTGTTGCGAATTCAAAAGACGTGATTGTTGTGCTTTGCATTGTGGGATACTTGTTCACAGACAGACGCACAAACCGGGATTATAAGTCCTCTGATACTTGTATCAGAAGACTAAAACCATTTAAAAGCTAGCAATAACCTCATAATTGGTATGCAATGCAATGTAATTCATTTGTTTTGTAAGATGATGCATCATAAACTGTTTGCTAATATCATACTTGCATTATGTTAATTCAAAATTTAAATTTTTGCCATCACTTAAAAAAAAAAAAAAAATGCATTTGCTAATCAGATTAAGCTGAACCAATATTGGGGAAAAATTCACCAATGTTTGGATGGAGGAGAAGTTTTTGTTATTTACATAATCGATCATTTTTGTTAAATACAATAAGATAGTTCTTAAATTTCAAAATATTGAAAATGCTACTGTTCAAATTTTAAGATTTTTTTTTTTTCCTTCAAATGAAAATTTGATTTATTGATTATTCTTATTTTATTTGTTTATTATTTTATTTTATTTGTTTATTATTTTATTTTATTTATTTATTTACAGTAGATGCTGTCAGTTTAAGCACAGTGAAACTTGGAAAAGAGAAAATAAAAAAATAACTGCTAGTGCCAAGAAGAATATCTGAAGAGAGAAAAAGAGATCACAAAAAGTGATAAACCAGTGAAAAAACAAAAATGCAATTTTGGAAGATAGACCAAAAAGAAAAATGAAGCATGTGTGAATATTAAATGTTGGAAAACAACGCAAGTTTATGCTAAGCTCTCTGTATAGAAGCAGCCAGTCCTCCAATATGACCAATGATGAGTTTCAACACAGCTGTTGGTATTTAAATATTATGTCATGAAATCTAATCTCTGTGGATGGATCAATTTGACACTGTTTTGAGATAAATAATGACCTAAAGGGCTTAACATAGTTTTTTCTCTCTAATTTGACCGTGTATCTTAGGGAAACAATACAAGAAAAAGGCCAATCATATGAAAAGTGCCTTAACATAATAAGGTAATGAGAAAAACAAAAAAAGACATGCAGTCAATTAGAAAAATTACAATTAGATTTCAATTTCATGAGAGCAAAATAGGCCTGAATGAATTTGACATGTTGCAGCCAATTGTTACTCTGTGGAAACAGAATCAGAAAAAGTCACTTGTTATTAAGCAGAACTGAAAGATTTCTCATGGGTTTTCAGTTAGATGGGACCTTCTGTTGTGCATGTATTTAAAGGTTCCATTCTAGAATTTGCATTTGTATCTGATAATTAATTGTAGAAACAGCATTGTTTGCATATTTAGTAAAAATGGCTTAAATTAATTTAATAGCAAGTATTATTTTTTTAAATGTAAGTATAATAGTGCATTAAAATGATTCCAGTTATAACTGTTGTTGTTACTGATTATGGAAGCTATTACTGAAATAATTTTAATAATTTGAAAAGGGGAAAGTACATTATGAATTATTTTCTATAAAAAGATTTTTACTTAAGAGATAAAAATTAAGAAAGGATTGACTTAAATTTTATATGAGGTAGTTTTGTTTTAGTGGTAGGAAAAAAAGATCTACAGAAAAGGTTTTAATAATCATAAATGATAAAAACCCTCATGTAGTGGATTTGTTGGAAAACTGAAAATTTTTGTTACCCTGGAATTTTAATGTTAGAATTAAAAATGAAGAGAAATTCAGAGGTAAGCTTTACCTTTGGTTGGAATGAATTTTTAATTAAGATTTGTTAAGATGAATAAAAAAAAAAAAACACACAACAAAGTAAAATTAGATGTATTTAATGGTTGTTGACTTGTACTACTCTCAAATTATTATTATAATTGTTGTAATAGCAATTGTTTTTAACAGTCAATGTAATATTGTATTCACGTAGTCTTCCTTAATTGTTATTTAAATTCTTTTTTATTTCGTTACAATTTCATTTTAAGCTGAAGAAAAAGAGACGTTTTATCTCTTTGAAAATTTCTTTTAATAAATGTATGTTTTATTGCATTTATTTATGTGAGTATGTTGTGGCTTTATAATAACACAACAATTCTTTTTTTTTTAATTTACAATTAACAAAATAGGCAAAATAAAATGTAATATCATTTTAGAAACTGAAATGCACTTGTTTATTAATACACCAAGCGTTGTCCACAAAATATCACGGCTATTTCTTGGCAAAGAAGGGCTTTCTTTAAATCATAAGTAGTAAAATAGTACTTAATGAAAAAGCTCAATATGCATTGATGAATCAAGAAAGAACGGAAAACTAAAATGTTGATGAGTACATAGTGCTGGCTAAGAACCAGTTTGTTCTATCTCCATTTCTTCACTTTTCGAGAAATTGAACTTAAAATTTCACTTATTATTTAATAAACAAGAACAAATTTATTATATATTTCTTTATATCATAACATTTAGAATATTAGACAGTAAAAATTGGCAATTCCCTCTTTCTCCCGTTTACTGAAGATGAGATTCAGGGGGGATAGAAATGGAGATAGAACAAGACTACTCTGATTTCACCACAGTTGTGTTAGAACCATATTGTTCTATCTGCATTTGGTGTGAAATAACACCATTTCGCTACTTATATAATTTTATTTTACTCTTAGGATACACTTTTTTTTTGTCAATCTGTCAATACATCTAACCAACCGACTGAGGTGACCTTTGAAAATGTTTTCATAGAAAGTAATGTAAACTTGCGAAAAGTATGGAAAGAGCTCTGATATCTTTCTCTTTTTCAACAGAAACCAGTCTACTTGGTCTTTTTACTATATTTAGCTTCATTGTCAAAGCATTTACAACAGGCCTACAGTTTCTTCTTGTAGTGCGAGTTTTGTGTACAGCAACAGTTTTTGCTGGAGAGACTTTTTACAACGGGGATTTTATAAACTACATAATCTATGGAATAGTCGAGGTGTTTTACGGAAATATGAAATTATTGAAAAGTTTGGGAATACCGATATTGCTTTAAATTATAAACCAATTTGTGGCTGCAATTGAATGAGAATATATTTCGGAAAATAGGGCTGTGCATTTCATATTGCACCATCACCTTCCTATCAGTAGTAGAGTGCATACTGTCCACTTCTTGATCTGCACTGTGTCTTGGCTCTTGAAATTTTAGTACAAAACTCCTGGTATGTCTTTCATTAACCATAGCAAAGCAGTATTCGTTATTGAATTTCTGTTTTGTGCAAAACAGGAATCAGATCAGAAAATATTTTTTTTTAATGTCTGTAAATTCTTGGGAACCTATTTTTAGAATTGGCTTTTTATGATGGGTTTGTCACTTACGATCTTCAGGTGCACAAAGACTTATATGGAACCCCCTAAAAGTTAACCAATCGATTATTGTAATTCTGAACTTCTCACATCTTACCTGGTTACATTTTTAAGTCAGTCTTTTAAAAGGCTGGCCTTGTAAATGTAAGTAAATATGATGAAACTTGTTTTGGCACAATGAAATTGGATGAAGCATAAGACTGCAATATGCACATGGGAACTCTTTAATGTGGTCTCTTATGCAAGTAAATTGAAACTCCATTGCGATAACTTTTGTGGATAAGCTTTTCAGAGAGCTTTATTTTACCCCAGACTTTTTGATTGAAGTACAGTAAATTTTGAAGAGAAATGTGATTGAAAACAAAAGGTGAGAGGCATTTGAAGATATGCTCATTATGTTTCATGTAATTTTAACATGTAACAAACTTGATAATACTTTAAAATAATACTCTTCTAAATAATAACATATTTCTTCTAAACAACATTCTTCTTTTTGTTTGACTGACAATATTTCAATGGACCTATTGCTGATCTTCTTCAGGTCTACAATTCCATTTTTTTTTTAATTTAAACAATCTTAAAATTTCACTATTTGATATCCATTGCATCATATTTTCACATTTTACAATTACATATTCTTAATAACAATTATTTTGTTATTAATAACAATCACATTTGTTATACAGATTATGAGAATAATTTAAAAAATACTGAAAAGTAATACTCAACGGTAATACTCAAGTAATAATATTCAAAGTAATTGAGAAGTTATTATTAAGAATATCTAAATATAATCTTAATTGTTATTAACAATATTTAATTGTAATCTGTGTAACAAATGTGACTGGATATAATGGTTATTCAGAATATAATTGTTTTTAAGGATATCTAATTGTAAAATGTGATATAATGTATATTAAATAGTGAAATTTTAAGATTGTTTAACTTTAAAAAAAACAAAAAAAAACAGAATTCTAGACCCAATGAAGATCAGCAATAGGCCAATTGAAATATTGTCAGTTGAATAAAAAGAAGAATGTTGATAATCCTTTGCTTAAGCTGTTCATATTTCATGATTAGTCCTTTACTAAGAAACATCCATCATATAGTTAATCTTACAGAAGCTATTGCCAGTCCTTCCTTAACATGCTACTGTTCAAAGAATTGCTGGGTAACTGGAAATACTTGAAATGCATTTTGCTATCTTAGAATCTGTTTCGAGGCATTTTGCCTAGAAGATATAAGATTTAGTTGTTGCCAAGAAACTTCCAACTGAGTTGATTATGGCTTGCCTATTTTTATCTCATTCTGTTGTCAGAGAAATTATATCCCTCTTTTATTCTGGTCTGCAGTTTTCATTGCAGACTGTTTTTATAGCAATTAGTGAAATTTTGTTAACTTCGATTGACTGCTTTCTTTCATACTCCTAATTTGAATATGGGAAGAGCATGCTCAGTGCAAATATAGGGAAAGAATCTGAGATATCTGAAGTTTAATCTTTCTTGTCTCTCTAATCCATATTCTCTGCAATTAATTAATAGTTTACAGAATTAGAACTTTCAACATAATCTAATCTGTTACAGATCCTTAAGGTTGATGATTATAAATCTAACCTGAGTTGTTTTTAAGAATTAAAAATACGGTTTGCTGTTATTTTTAGATCAAATTTTTCTGTTTTATTTTGACTGTACTTGTTAATTTCTTCTATCCATTTTTGTGTGTGTATAGATTGCATTAATGAGCTTTTAGTGCGACAATTGTTAATTTTTTGTTTCTCTACTTTAAACCGTTTTCATTCTTGAATAACGTGAAACCTCACTCTGGCTCTTCTAAAGGTCTTACTTGTTATTAATTCACCACATGCTTCAGTTGTGTAATTCCTTTTCTACAAATCTTGCAAAATTTATTTCCCAATTTCCTGTTTTTCTTTGTGGTGAAATAGTTTTAATGAAGAAACTTGAAAAAAAAAAAAAGAACTTTGGTAAACTTTATTTATAAAGGCTTCAAGGAGAGGTTTTTAATCTTTTGAGCTTTTCCATCTGACAAAGACATGATGATAACTCAAACAGATCTATTCTGGTCAAATAAAGTCTGAAATTCACAAGGTTCTAGTTCAGGAAGTAAAGAAATAAATTCCTAGTTTTATTCACAGAATGCAGAAAAGAAGTACACAATAGAAGCATATAGTATTATTGTCATATCATTCATTTTATCACAGGATTTGTAGACTGTTTTGTTTCTCTTTACACTGAGACAGTCTGATAAGTCATTAACATAAATGTTGAACAAAGTGACATTTGGTCTTTATGCTTTGTGTTTGGTTTTATTACTTTTATTCTTTAACTAAGCTATCTTTTGTTATCTGACAGATCAACTATTTTTAGTTTAGAAAATAAGCAAGTTTTTAATCTAAAGATTCAAGAATTAATGAAGACATTTCTTCCTCCATTAAATACTTTATTTTAATCTTGTAATTTGTTGTGCCATTGACTAGTTGTTACATTTTTTTTTTTATTTATCACTTTAATTGTGCTCAACACATTCCTTTTGTATTCTTGCTGTGACCAATGCTAAAATTGTTGTTCTGTAAGATACTGTCAAGGTCTTGTTTGCTTTCTTCTATGGTGTTACCATGTACACCAGCAACAACGATTGATGTAAAGATCAAAAGCTACTTTAGCAACTTTTGTTTTGTTAGAAAGATACAGAGTATATATAACTGAAATTATGGTTAAGTTCTCCAGAAAAGCCAAAAAACAATGAAAAATGTGAATCAGTAAAAAAAAAAAAAAAAGATGAGATAAGAGATGATGAAACCAACTTTGAAAATAGTACAGAAAGAACCAGGACTTTCTTTCAAATAAAACTACCATTACTTAGGGGGGGGGGGGTTACTTTTAGAAATAAACACAAGGAATTTAAATGAGTGTTCTAATTAAATGAAAATATTTAAAAGTAGAACTTGAAAGCTTCACAGACAAAGTAATTAGAGAAAGTAAAAGACAATAAAAGAGAGAATGGACTAAGTGTGGCATTAGTGTTAAATGATAACAAATGAATTTCTGAAGCAAATATTAAAAGTTCTTTAAATCATGTTAATTATCAGTAGAGGTTCAAACCTTGCATTTTTCTGAAGAAGAGATAGCTCATAGAAAAATTTAAATAGAACAATTGGAGAATCTAATGTAACTTAACAATTGAAGCAGTGTAGCAAATACAAAATAATACTGCCAATGAAGTAGGACAGTGAAAAAGTTAAGATGACTGACATCATACTCTTTGTTAAGAAACGAAGGAATTTGGCAGAAAATATAGCAAAAAGAAATAATCATAGATGGAAATAACAAATTGTAAACTGGATTAACTCAGAATAAGAGGATTCAAGAAAACCTCCACAATATAAAAGATTGTTGGCAATTGAAACTTTTATTTGATTCAGTAGAGAAAAAAAAAAAAAAAAAGACTTCAACTGGAAGAATTAGAAGTGTAATGTTCACTTCTAATGCAGTGGACTGAAATGTTTATGTATATAAAAAAGAACTTCATTTTAATAAGATTGAAAATAATAAAGTAATACCGTGTGGGCATAAAATCACATGAGGTGTTCAGAGCCCTCTAGCGAAGAATGTATTGGACGAATCGTAACAACATTCGGTGGACATACAGAGTGGAACATGCGGTTTCTATTTCTAAAAAAAAAAAAAAAAAAATTTGTACCAAAAGTCGCCAACAGCGGAAAATGTGGCGCTGTTAATTTCTAATTTGCGTAACCGCGTTACGTGTAGAGCGATCATGATAAAAAGAAAGGCTTGGAAAATCCACATCACTCGGCGACGAACTGCCTTTCGATGGGTTTTACCTTTCGTGACTGTGCTTTGTTAGTGAAGCTGTATTATCAGCGGCATGAGAATGCCAGGGCTGCCCTTTGGGAATTTCGGCGGTTGAAGAGGACCGATGAGCATAAAAAATCTACGAAAAATGATTCAACACTTTCAAACTACTGGAACTCTAGCAGTGCAACCAGGCAAGGGACACAAAGCTATCAGACCCAACATGTTGAAGAAGTTGCAACAGCTGGAACAGGAGATGATGAATTATGCAGGGTACCAGCAGTGCACGGGCAATATCCTGGCAAATGGATATCCCATACTCAACGGTGCGGAAAATTCTGCATCAGATGTTGAAGTTTTACCCCTTTAAAATCTGTACTGTTCAAGAATACAACCACCAGCATTGAGTTTGCATTGAGATTCTTAGCACGTATGGAAGTCGATGAAGTGTGACTGTGATGGATTTTATGGAATGACGAAGCGTACTTTTATTTGAACAGTGATATTAACACACACAACTGGCGAATTTGGGCTGTGACTAATCCACACTGCAGATGCCTATCCACTCGTCAAAAGTCATAGTGTGGTGCGGCTTTATGACATCATTTTTATGAGGAAACTCACTGAGTGGACCAGTGACCTGTTCTGTCAATGCTGCACGGTATTCCGATATGCTAAAGAACTTTGTGGTTCCACAACTGCAGCAAAGAGGATTCGACCATCTTCATGCAGGATAGTGCACCACCCACATCGGATGTCAGGTACAGCGTGTGTTGCAGCAACATTTCTCTGACACCAGAATCATTAGTTGTTTTTACCACATCATGGCCTCCGAAGTTGCCTGATCTCAATTCTTGTGACTTTTGGCTGTGTCACATTGTGTATCAAGGACATGTCCCCGATATCCCGACGTTGAAAGATCAAATTACATTACAGGTACAATAAATCCATTCCGATATGTTGCGAGCCGCTGTGGAACATGTCGTGCACTGCATTCAGCTCGGGGAACATCACAATGGTAGTCATATGGAACCTTATTTGTAATTACCAATAAACGTTGTCTACATTGCTATGAAACTTGATGTGTGCTGTCTCATTTGGCAATTACTCATTCATTACTCATACGTACTACAACCTTTGCAGCGCCAAATTTTCCCTGTTGGCGACTTTTGGTACTAATTGTGTTTTTTTTTATTTAGAAATCGAAACCCTATGTTCCACTCTGTATGTCCACCGTATGTTGTTACGATTTGACCAATACATTCCTCACTAGAGGGCTCTGAACACCTCACATTATTTTATGCCCACTCAGTATTCTCTGAAAATGATTAAAAATGTTTAAATAAAACATTTCTCATTTAAAAGTTTTAATTTGTAAAATAGAGAAATCAGTTTTAAAGAGTAGACTTTGAAAAGGTCATCGATGGGTCTAATGTTCACGACTCCCATTAATAAGCAAAAAGGCTTAGGGCAGGAAAGCTTCAGAATACAATTTAAATTGAAATAAGTATGTTTGCCCACTATCCATTTATATTGGAAATGGCTTAATATTTAGCTGAAAGTAGAATGATTTACATTGAGTATGAGCTTGCTATTTTCATTGAGATTGTTACCAGCTGAATAGGCCGATCTCCCTCTTATCAGAGTCGAATGGCCTGACCCTGCCTCCCTACAGTGCAGTTGACTGTTCCAACGAAGCCAGAAGGAGGCTTGGAGCAGATATATGAAGAGAAAGAGAGTCAAGCCAAGGCAGTACGGTGGTGGCAGTTAACCACAAGAGGAGGATCCTCCCATTGAAGAAGGGAGAACAGCAGAAAAAGTAGACAGTTGACAGCCAGTCGCACAGGAGCTTCTTCTAGAAGAAGGCTAAATGTCGGTGTAGCCAGCCAGATGGAGTCCTCCTCTATAAGAAGAAGAAGGCAGTTTGTCGATAGGCAGCCAGCCTAAACAGCCACCAGAAGAAGAGAAGGTACTCAGCAGCAAGTGGTCTTACACTGAAGGGTAGACAGGTGAAATGCAGAAGCAGCAGCAGCCCACCTGACGATAGAAGGTTCCAGTTGAGGGATGAGCCTAGGAAGGCAACAACCGACTGAAATTATAGATCCAGATCTGTAATAAAATCCCAGGAGGTGTCAGCCTAGTTAAAGCATCAGGATTTGGGACAACTACTGAGAAAGGTGACGGGAAGGGAAGAAAAGGAACAGCAGATGCTAGAAAATAGCCCGAGGAGAAGTAACCTGAACATTTCTACAAGCTCCCGTTACAGAAGTCTGGTGTTTAAAAAAAAATTGGCCTTTGGACGATTCCCTTATTTTTGATTATTGTTCAGTTATTTCGCATTCATCCTCATTAAAATGGAGTAGTTATCATTTTCACTAGTTTCCTAAGTCTGAAACTGTAAATGCATGAAATTGCCATTTGAGCTACCTATAATGAAGTCAAGTCAGTGGTAACAGTATTCCCATGTAAAGAGTCTGGGACCCAAAATCGCCAGTATAAACTACTGTGTTCACAATGGAATTTGTCATAATAAGCACAAAAGTTTTAATTCAAACTATCCAAAGTGATTATTTTGTTACAAGTTGGATTTGTAGATAAAGATCCTCAGATAAAAAAAAGAAATTCTTTCATAAATGTTTTTCATGGTGTTAAATAAAAGTTGGTATGGCAACTAGACTCTTTTTTAATTTCCTTTTTTAAATATGCATTTAAGCAGTGAACTGAATATGCTCTATTGATGATGATTTGTTCGAAAGCATTTTCTTCATGAATCAAAAATGATTCATGTTAACCAAAAAAAAGAATGTCCAATTCTTAATAGTAGCTTTTATTATCCAATCAAATTCATCAAAAAAAAAATAATAATTTCTTCCATGTATCTACCTTCTAACACTTCCTTTCATTTCTCAGCCAGTTTAGAAAACCATTATATTTTAAACAAAAGAATTAAAATTTCTAAAAAATAGAAATCAAATACCGCACATAAATAAATATTCATGCCTTTCTGTGTTTATCATCATTGAGGAGTATGGATCGGTCTGATGAGCCCCTAAAAAGGATGAAACGGTCGTACCCGATTCCCTCTGATGATAACCTCAAAGGCATGAATGTTTATTTATGTGCAGTGTTTGATTTCTATTCCTTATTGATTTTCTGCATGTTAAATTTCTTTTCCACGAACAGTTAAAATTTCTATTCCAAAAAAAAAGTCAGTCATATTTTCATTATAGTTTTGGAAAAAAAAATGAAAATTTTAATAAAACAAATGTGT
>JAFIDM010000001.1:146568446-146632625 GCA_023159025.1 Thereuonema tuberculata | reverse complement strand
AATTGTTGCCACCAGATTGCTATGTGGTGCTATTATGCACAACAATATTTGTATAGTTCCCATTGTCGCCATCTGATGCATTTGGGGCACTATTTCAGGGATTTCACCCCATTTCTACTCCTGGGGGTGTTGTAACCAGGTTCCAAGGTAGTCTATATTTTCTGCAGGATTGTAAAGAGTAACTATTGCAAAATTTGTTTCAAAGAGAATAAAAAAGTATAGAAAAACATACAAACTTTTGACTTTTATATATGTATGGATAGATTTTAAGAATAATTAGTGGAATAATTTTATATGAGTTTGAAGCTTGACCAATGCTATACAGTTCAACAAGCTTTAGAAGTATTAAGGTTTCATGAGAAGTGGCTTAAGAAAAATAAAAATTATCAGAATTTGATTTTGCACAAATCTTTCTTGTGTGATATTTGATCTCGTAGTGCTTATGAGTTACCGCTCTCTGTTTGTATATTTCTGAGCAAAAGCTCTGCAAAATATTCAAGACTTTTTGAATTCATATCAGAAAAATTTGGAACTTTTCTACTTAATATACATTTATTTTTTATTCTAATTAGTTTCCTCCTCAGCTGTGACCTGAGGTTATTACTCATCATCAACCAAAGTTATCCAAGTGAACCAATGCTGGGTGTCTACAGAATCAAGGAAATCAGGGAAACCGGGGTATTATCAGGGAATTTTGTTATTCTGGAAAAAATCAGGGAATTATCAGGGAATTTTGCAATTATTACTTAAAATCATTGATTTTTTTGGTTGAACAGATCGTTTTTTTTTTGGTTGAACAGATCAGGGAATTATCAGGGAATTTTAAAAGAAATTGTTCATGAAATCAGGGAAAAATCAGGGAATTTTTTTATTCAGATTTTGTAGACACCCTGCAATGGTTTAGAATGAAAGGGGACTCTTAGGCATAATAAAATTAAACCAGACATTGGCTATCCATAAGGTTAAAAAGGTTAAAATGAGCCTTGGGTAACCACAGTTGATGATGGTAGTAACTAAGATATGATCATTCTAATGACCCCAATGAGAAGGAAAGGATGTAGAATTAATATTTAGGCATTACAAAACTCAGTGACTGTTTTCTTTGCATTTTCTTAATTTATCTTCTTTAGTTTAACTGTTACGCTTCACTAAACACCATCAAATCTCAAGAAATTAAGCTAAGGTGAATTGAAGTTAAAACTTTCTTTATGAATTCTCATTGTTTGATTCTAACACAAAGGAAGCCAATGTTTTGTTTAAATTGATTTCTCTTTATTAAATTGAGGTCTTGGATTTCCATTTATTTATATTGAATATTTTTTTTTTTTTTAGAGAGAATCTAAAGTTGTCGTAGGAGCAGGAGACGGGTCTTTGAATATCTTTAACTGGGGTGAATGGGGAAATACCAGTGATAAATTTCCAGGACATCCCAACACAATTGACTGCATCGTCCCAGTAAATGAGAGGATTGTTTGTACAGGCTCCCTCGATGGAAAGATTAGGTAACACTGCTATATTAATGCATTGACTTTGTTTTTTTCTGTGAGACTGTAATTAGTCACCAAGAATTTATATCTTATGTTAAAGTATGTTTATTATCTGTTATTAATTAATTTAATGGTGTGATTTAATTTTACAATAGTTTTAAGGAAAAGTGTTTAATATAACAATAACTTAGTCCTTGGTTCCATGAATCTTCTTATAATAGGGATACATCCATACACACACACACACACACACACACACACACAGTAAGGATTGAAATAACAACAAATAAACTTACATCATAATCAACAATTTATTTGATATGCATTACAAAATATTTCAAAAGAAAAATAATTTCATTATGAAAAAGGTCTTAATGCATTATTTTTTTAAAGAAGCCTTACAATGTTGTTAATTTCAAAATTCTTTTAAAGTTAAAATTTATCTGTCATTGATACATTGATTCTGTAGAACAAAGATTTCTGAAAGCAGTTTGTCTTTGCATTGTGCAAGACATTAACGAGATACATATCATCCCTCCCTCTCTTCTTAATCACACTTATCTTTTAATGCCTCTTTTTCAGTTTGAAGAGAATTTGTTAGCACTTCGGAAGTTGCAAGGTTGTTGTCCACAATCTCGTAATCTTTATCGTAGCTCAAAAATTTGAAGTAGAACAATTCGGCTGTATATTGCTTGTTATATACATAATGTTATTAACTTTAAAGTCTGAAATGTGGCTGATAACTTATATCATTTCCAAACTTCTCTGCTTGAATGCAGTAGCTGAGATCTCATTTTATCTGGGCTCATTATAATGGAGGATGAATCTATAATGAAGCTGAATTCTATGACAGGAAATATGAAAGTAAAATGACAGATACATTTTTGTTTGAAACATTTTAGAAATGCTTGTAGATTTTCTCTTGGGATCCTTCACATACTCACTGTGACATATTTGTACATGAAATCCCAGGTGTTGTGAGCAAAGCCATTGTTGTTGGACTTCCTTTACAACTTCTAAATGTTTCTTTCTCATTACAGTATCCAAGAAGTCAGCTTTAAGGGAAAAGGTATTGCTAACAGTGGAGTGTGTTCATTATGTCCATAATCAAATGTTGTCCTTTGTTTTTGGGCCCAGTGAATCGTGTGAGATGTGGCATTGTCATTAAGAAACAATACTCTGTATTAATTTTTTTTCTCTAATCCAGTTCTAATCTTTGAAGAAGTTGAGTATCAGGCAACACTGATAGTTGTCACACTAAGTAAATTGCAGGAGACTCTTCTATTATCTTTAGTAATTTTAGGGAATTGGAATTCTTCCATTGATGATTTGTCTGTTTTGAAAATGAACTAATGTATAGGTGAAGTATATGAAGTGAAAACAACCAACAAAAATAACAATGGACAAGGCACTGTCAGGAAAACATTCAAATTCTTTATTACAAAATACAAGGATAGAAAAAAAAATTTAAGTGGATAAATCAGTTAGTGAAGAAAATCCAAGAGTTGATGCTTGGCAGACTGAGAACACAAGTGAATTTCTGATGCAGTTGTGAATTGAAGAAAAGCTGGAAAATTTCCCAGATCACGACCTTTTAAATGAGAAACCTCTCTGCTATTGGATTAAATGAATTCTCTGTCTAGCATTTCTTGTTTCATTAACACAAACTTAATGTCTAAAATTAAGAAAACAATTTTGTACCTAAGCAGGAAATATTTCATAAAAAGATTTTTTTTTTTTTTTCAATTCTTAACATTCTGCCATTCTTGTTGTAAGAAGGTTATATAAAATTACAAATGCTTTGAAAGTTGAATAAGACACCATTAAAAGATATTCACATGAATTTGCACAGGCCTGTAAAATAATGTAGGCTCATATTACAATAATCATAGTGATTTTCTTCCTCTATTTTCTGAATTTAGTCTAGTAAAAGGAAATTTCAGATAATTAATGTCTTTTTCAAAATATGAAAGACAATAAGAAAGTGAAAAGTTTGGCTTTGTCCAATGATAGAAAATAGCTAGTTAGATCAGATACAAGATTGATACAAGATTGATTTTTGCAATCTCAGATTTCAGAGAAGTAAATCAGTATTCTTTTTCTAATTGGAAAAAAGAAATAAATAGGTTGTCTACTATTTCTAAGCTGCCCAGGGAATGAAAATAGAAAAGCCTTATCATTTGAACTAATGAACCCTGACTTTCCCAACTGAAGTTATATTTTTTTGCTCAGTAAGTACTGTCTGGCAAATGAAGAGAACAAAGTGTTTTGAACGTTATATTGATAATGTATACAGCCTTATTTTGTTTGTTGGAAGGATTCTGCACCTTCCTGCAATTTTTGAACTTGGCCTCTCTAAATGTACCTGATTGTAACACATGTCCACTTTTTCTTTCACTTTGAATTGTAGAAATATACCTTTTATCATTAAAAAGATAACTGAAAATCTGTTTTAATAAAAGGGATAGGAATAAAAATAAAAAGTTTTCAAATTTGTAATTTCAATTAATTTCTAAATTGTTTTTACACTTAAATTTTTTTGTATCTTTCCAGGGCTGTACACATTCTTCCAAATCGCTTCATAGGGGTCATAGGTGAACATGCGGATGATATGCCTGTTGAAGCCCTTAGTTTGTCACATGATTCAATGACTCTTGCTAGTTCTTCTCATGACGATAAAATAAAGTTTTGGTCGGTGGGATTTCTTCATGAAGAAAATATTACAGATAAAAAGAAAGCAAAAAAGCCAGACAAGAATCGTCAGCTACAGTCTTCTAGAAAAAGTGACAACTTCTTTGCAGACTTAGCAACTTAATTTATAAAGACATCTTTTTTTTTATATATACTGTAAATAAAATAAAAATATTCTTAATACAATGTCATTGATCTATTTTAAAAATTTCATAGTAAAAAAGTAAGTTTATCTAAAAATATTTTTTGGTAATCTATTTCAAGCAGATGACAAATGAAAACTGATTGTTAAGGCATTTTATGTACATAGCCAACTGTTTTCTAGAATGGTTTATCTACTATTGAAAGTCCAAAAAAATTAGTGAAACAGTAAAGAGGGAAAAACATAAATAGAACCTCACGTTAGTGTTTAAAATGATAGATGTATCAACATCCAGAATCCTTTTTAAGAGCCAATGATGGTCACAGGAATATGAGCATAGCTAAGACGCCATCTTAAATAATAATCACAGATCCATAATTTCTTATATGAAATTCCAAAAAAAAATTTTTTTTTTTTTAAATGGAGTGTAACTTGATCTAGCAGCTAAGTGCAAATTGTTAGAGAAAAATACTTATTCAGGATATTAATATTAATTTGTGAAGTCTGAAAATGTTTCTTATTCATTTGTTTTTACTTCCAAGGCCACAAGCACACAAAGTTAGATCTTTCAATGTTGTACAATGGAGCAAAAGATCCTGTGTAGTTGTTCTGATATCCAAAACATTTGCAAAAGCTTAGGCTGCAATTCTATCTTAATCACAGATAGGGTTCCTCAATGGAAAAAAAGTTTGAGAATTATTGTATATTTGATAATAACTATTTGGTGTTATATTTTTCTTTTGAAGTTTAAAAAATTAATGCTGTCTTAATTTTCTGACGTTTATTTTTAATTAGTGAATGTTAGTGATTTCACAAAGTTATTGTTATACCAACAATTGTTCAAATTCTATTGGAACTTGGAATGGAATTTAAATTAGAAATTCAGTTAGATTGTTTGTGATTTGTGCAGGTTAAGCCTAAAACATATGAGAGCTCACCTGGTAAGCTTTTATCTAATACAAGAAGGTTGTCATAAATATACAGTGCAGTGAAAATGTGTCTTATAATTCTACAGGAGCTTACATCCTGTGTGCACACAAGGCAAGCATTGCATCAGTGTTGGCACAAAAGCACTTGGGATGAAGCCAAATTCTCAAGCATAAAATATGCAATATTGATTAAATGCAAATACCTGCACAAGGAAAAACAAAGTGAGCCCAAGTAGGATATTTTATTGTTCACATTTTCCTATTTTCAGAATTTCAAGGAGGTCTTGCAATTCATGATATATAGTAGGCATTAAATGATTCTGTAGACGCTTAAGGAGAAGATGGGACGCATAATGAGACTCTCCTGCCTCCACT
Source organism: Thereuonema tuberculata (assembly GCA_023159025.1). Taxonomy (NCBI): domain Eukaryota; kingdom Metazoa; phylum Arthropoda; class Chilopoda; order Scutigeromorpha; family Scutigeridae; genus Thereuonema; species Thereuonema tuberculata. The sequence continues at coordinate 146,627,001 of JAFIDM010000001.1, read as the reverse complement.
AACCTAAGCCTGCAAATCATAAATCAGAATAACAATTAGACTTCTAAGTATTCTGATTTAACTATTAGTTAAATCAGGGTTTTGTTTTATAAACATTAGAATTATTATATTTTATTGTAACCTTCAATTCCTAAAAACAATGCCAAAAGCAAAGATGCAGTTAAATTATAACAGAAAGCTCAATTGAGTGATTAATAATGAAACCTTATAAGTAATTTTAACTCGTGATTTTTCTAAGATTCCATTTCAAAAAACTGTTTTCAGTCACTTACCAGCATAAGATAGAAATAAAATGCATTGGCAGATAAGAGGTTGTCTGTGAAGCTAAAAAATGCATTATCAGAAAACACTTAACTATATATATATATAGTAAATCATCATCAAAAATTGAACATTCCTCCATTAAGTTGGAAAACAAACTTTTGATAATATCTCTTGCTTTTGCTGTTGATCTCATTTGGAAACTAATCTTCCAGAAGTCTCCAGGATTGAGTAAACCAACGGATCTCACTTTAAAAGAGCATGGAAAGACATCCTTTATTATTCTAACAAAAAGAGGGGAATAGAGGTAAAGGCATTGGTCAAAAGTTTTAAACATTTTTTATTTATTTTTGTATGTAGAAATTTTAAGTGTGTGTTATGTCCAGCAAAATCCAGTAAGACTATCACCTATTTCAGAGATATCTTTTCTAAGTTTACTTACGTAACCTTTTATGTCAAATTTATGAAGACATTTCTGTGAGCCGATGGGACTCCGGATGCAGTGAACTTTCTCCATCTGAAACTGTTTAGAAATAAAAGTCTTCATTCTTTATCACAACTTGCAGAGGAGACTTGATTAGGATTTCTGAAAGACAGAAATCATGTAAATGAACAGGATTTCTTGTGGAGAAACAGATGATCCAATATATGATGTATGTGTTTCATGAATATTTCTGTTATCCCTGTACTAGATTAGTTCCATAAGGAAAGGTATTTCTCATCTTATGATAAGAAATCTATAGCAGATGCACAAGATTTTTCTAATATACAGAGCTATCAGAAAGCTTTCCTCAAAGGCAACTTTTAATAATATTGCAAAAGCAGATCGTATGTTTTCAGTTTGGGTGGCTGATATTTTGTGGATGGTTCCATTTTCCAGAATTGATTGATTACGTCTTGGTTCATGAAATGTTCTTCCTATTCACTCCTTAGCTGTTGCAGAGGTCATCCAACACAAGAAATCAATAAGACAATGTCAGTGGTTTGTCCTTTCCAGGGAACTGTATTGTCATTTACTTGAAATACAGGTGTCCTCACATCTATTTAACTGAATACGAAGTTATTAAACTACAAAAAAAATAACATTAAATATGCCCAAAATAAATAGAATGGCTGTAGCTATAAATGTTACAGGTGCTTTTTCAAAGACTGGAGTTCTAGAACCAGCAAAAATCAATATTTTCCCAGCTTATTACTTTATAAGCACTCATATGTAACATGAGCCTGAGGTACAAAATGCTCGTACTTAAGACACAGGTTTTTATTTTAAAAGCAACCTAATGCAATTACCTTCTTTAGTATAAGTTACGTCAGCAGAACTTAGGTTGGGGTAGATTGAATTATGTTAAGTGTATGGAAACTTTTTTAGCTTGTAACTTTTGAAACGTAGGTTTGTGGGAGATATCACCTTGATTGATGTGAAAATCACACCTAGCCAGACACACTGACATAGGGGCGTGGTCATCGGAAGGAATGAAAACCACACAACTGTCGCCAATTCCATTACTGTTATGCTAGAAAAATTGAAACTGAATAATGACTGAAGTTATTATTTCGTTTGCTATCTCAAGATGGCAATTAAATAATAAAAATATATAATTACTACATAATATGTTCACATCACTGTATTTTGAATGCAGGAACAACATGTGAATGCCAAGAGGGGAAATTGAAAAAGAAACACAGTTACTTAATGTTAAAATATACAGGATTTATAGCTGTGTATAAACAGACGTAATCCCATCTTTTTATCCTGTTTATTTTAACATTATGAAGTAAATGCGTTTCATTTTCAATTTCTCTTAATTTCACACACGCATGTTAAACGTGTGATTACTGCAATGTTATGAATTTATGTATATCTTTCTTGTCACAAATACAGTTATAAGAACATTTAAATATTAATTTTTCCAATTTGCTGTCTTTGGTAATAACCCAAAAATGGTCATTCTATGGTTGGAAAATTTAATACATCACGAGTGAGAAACCTGATGGCTTTTTTTTGCTTATTTGTTCCTTGTGATAAAAATGCTTTGGAACATCCAAAAAAACTAGTGAATATTTGATTCCTAAATTTTCATTTTGAAATGCAAGGTAAGCCAATGTCTTGTTTAAAATTTAAGTGTTTGGAAAACTCAATCGTTTTTGGTAATTGTACTTGCAGTGTCATTTTATTACTTCTGATCTATTGTCGATTTGGAGTGCTTTAATAAACTTTAGGATATTAAAACTTTAGTACACAGACACTCTTTGGAAAGATGAATCATCATTAGCACAAAAGTAAATCGGACTTGAATTTCTCAATGTCACGAAATATTAAAAATAAAAAAATTAAATATTTCATTCACAGCCTACACATCTATTAAAAAGCTGAACTGCTTAATATTTATTACATACCAATAATTAAAAAAATAATATATATTTATATTTAGGAATAGTTTACAAAATGTAATGTGATTACTGATGTATGTAACAGAAAAAATTATACAATGCTGGAATTAAACATCAAAATAAAATATATAGCATATTGCTTTATAATAATGGTTAGGTTATACTGACGATTTCTTTTTACTAAAGACAGAATATTAATATTTTTATTAAGCCAATTTGTTACTTATATTCATTTAAGTCAATGAATTCATTTGGCAAAATATTTCGTTTTAAATTGAGATATTACATTCCAATAGACAAGAAAACGTCCATGTACGTAGCAATATGCTGTGTATTTCATCTATAATAAAAACTTTTTATTTTATAATTTTTTTTAGAACTCATACATATATTATGGAACACACTGTCAAAAAACTTAAATAACCTAAATATAATTTTTAAATAAAAATTCTAATTTTACTTTGGTTTTTTCCAACCAATGTGCTGCCACATTCTAACATCAGTTTGTAGATTTGAATTAAAATATTGTGGGTTATTCCAAATAGAATTGAAGAGTAGTGCCACAACGAAAAGTGGATTTTTTTTTTTTTTTTTTTTTTTTTTTTTCATTATAAGTCAAATGTTTGGCTTGAAATTTGAATTCCTTTTTTTTTAGTAGCTAAGGCTGATTTTACAATTTCCATTACAATACTGGTTCTTCTTCACACTGTAGATATTCCTAAATTAACCATAGCCAAAAAAAAAGAAAAGGATCAAAACACGTTCCACCTGAGAGAGTAGCAGCAACCATGTACCGCAAAAAAAACAGTAACAATAAATTACTATAATTTTAATAATTTGGAAGAAATATATTTAGTTCGTGGCAGTCAAACGTTGGAAGACACTGGCTTCTGGTTAAATCACTTTTTTAACTTTTAACAAATAGGGAGATGGAATCTGAGCAAAACTATTTCCAGCAACATTCAAATAATCATTGTAGGTTAAAAATTGAGATATCTTGGACTAGTCTACCACAGTAATTCAAATCAAAAATTATCTCTTCTATTTTTAGTTATAATCATTCACTGGAAACTGGGCATTTATAAATATATATAAAAAAAAAATCATTCCTTTTGTTTTGGGTAGAGAATAAAACATTTTTCATTTTCTAATTAAGAAACATTATGATATTTAATTACAATGACAAAAATGATCATCTGGTCTTGCAATGACTACCAAATTATAAACATTTTAAGTGTTAAAACAAATGATGCCTAAAGTAAAATAAAAAAAAAAAAACCTAAATGTCTTAATATCATCAGAATTAAATTCACAAAATCATCATTATTATTACATTACACAAACTACTGTTAATGCAGTTTAGATAAGGAACTTTCAATTAAAAAACAATCTCAATTTGTTATTTAAAAATAACATGAGATTGTCATTGAAAAATACTGATTTTTATCCCTTGCTATTTACTGGAACATTCAAACCTTATAGAAATGTTTGGGACTGCGATCTGTGCTTTACTGTTTTAATAATCACTTATGTTTGGAAATGAATTCTCAGAAAAAAAGAAAAACGACATTTAATTTTCATCACCATTAACATAGTCCATGTAAGTTAGCTTTATCTTTCCCAGAGAATTAAATCCTTCCAAATGTAATAAGAAATGAGAAATCAGTGAATGAAAAGTCAGCAAAAGATCCCCCCAAAAGTTTTTTTTTTGGTTTTGTTTTTCCTATCTTTTTAAGATAGCGTTTTAAAGATTAGTTTTTTAGTTATTTATTTCAATGAAATCTTATTTCATATTTTGAATGCATGAGAAAAACAGTTTCTTCTCTCTTAAGTCTAAATGAGGGAAAATTGAAATTATAAAAGTTAACAAAGCATTTCCAAAAAAGCTTGTTTCAAGAGAGAAAAAAAAAAAAGAAGACATTTCAACAAAGAACGTTCTTTGATTTCAATGTCAAATACACAGAACACTAAGTGCCATTGAAAATTGACAACAATTTTCAATTTTATAGATTTTATTTTCAATTTTATGGGCTTTTTGGAAATACAATTATACGTTTAACTGAACTCAAGCAGTCACCAACAGATGATTTCGGTACTGCTTAACCTATTACAGTAAACAGCATAGAACCTCCAAAAACATTTCTGTGTAGTTTAGTAGATACAACAGAAAGAAAATTTTAAATTTCAAGGTTTTGCTTTTTCTTTTTTAAAGAAAATACAGTAAATGATAAAAATACATATTAATTACACAAAGAATTATAAACAAAGATGATTAGTAGCAAGCCCAGAGCTCCATTATTGCAGCATTTGTTTTGATAATTCACATAGAAGAAATAATTTTCATGAGTTTATTTAATAGTATTTTTTTTAAAAAAAAATAAATGTACATACAAGTGCAAGCAGCTGTAAACTATAGCCAAATACACACTAATGGAATTCAAATACATTATTCTGGAAAAAGAAAAATCAGATTTTAAACAGGAAAAGCAAACATAAACCCTTAGAAGTCAGAAATTAACTTAGTTTCATTATTAAAAAATAGTTTAATAGAAAGACAGACAATTCTTTAAGTCAGTTTAGTCCAACTGTCTTATTTGAATCCTCCTGCACTGTTTTAGATTCTTTCACTGGTCTTACGAAGAACCAGTTACTTTATCATTCTCCAATGAGTTAATACACAGGAATTATAATAATTTGTCTGAAAAACTAACTCTGTTGGATGGAAACAAGTCGGACAAAACTAATTTAACATTTACAGTATTTTTTTTTTTGTAATGTTTCTTTTTAAAAAATATATAAGCTTTGTTGAGAAAATTTCAATGAAAAATAAATATCATTGTAAAACTTAACTATGTGCTTATCTTGATTATGAAATGTAGTAATAAATTTGTTTAACAAAAAGAGAAGACAGATTGTTATTGAATGTTAAGTCTGTCATTTTGTTCTGATATTTACTGATAAATAGCAATTTAACATATTTAAAGAAACAGGCAAAAAAACTTAGGAATTTAATAAATCTTCACGGGCAATGCTTCTAATGACAGTGTATGTCCTCAAAGTTATCAAGTCAAAACTACGATTTATTCTATTGGATCTATATAGCAATTGGCAACGACATGTGGAAGCCATCTTCGCTACTGGAGTCTTCTTCTTTGTTGTTGTAGATGTGAAGAAAACAAAAAAGGAAGGAAGATCATTGCTGGGATAGAGACAACATACACTTGGTAGATCTGGCTGAATAGAACAGCAAGGGATAAGAGCAATTTACATAACATCCTCTAAGTAATGATGGATGAAAGAAGCGTAAGTTCTCCTTTTATGGAATGTGTGGAAAGGAAAAAAAGAAAATGCCGTTAGACAGAACAAAACATGGGATGATAATAATGTTGATGGATTAGGATTTTAATTTTTATGTTTTAATCTATTTTTACTTATTCTAAATCATTATATTCTGAATAGATATGTAAAATTTTTACTTACATTTTTTTATTCAAAAATTGCGTATTGTGCCTCTCTTTTACATATAAAAATTAGATTATTTTAATGATTATTCAAATTCTAATTTATGAATTATGAAATTTCTTACAACTAATTATGAGTCAGGCTTCAATATTTTCATTCTACAATGAAATAAATGCAATTTCTCTTATGACTGAATAACAATGGTATAAATGGGTTTAATATTTTAACCATTTGGTGTATTTCTGTGCCTGTGGGACGATTCCTAATTTACATTTATCAGGACAAATTTACGCTTTTAATTAACATCTTTTTCAGTCCAATTCAAAAGCAACCAAAGGAAATAATTTCCCTTCTACTTTTTCAACATTATCATTTCTTAGAGAATCAACCAGAGTAACTATTAGAAACTAATAATATTTATGCAATTCCTAGAGTGCTTTCATTAACATATAACATTGGTAAAAGTTGGAATTAATTCTAATTTTTTTTCTTCTTTTGTAAAGTACTGGTCGATTACATTTTTTAATAATAACATTTAACTGATTTTAAATTTTATTCTTAAATTATTGACTCATTAAATTCTTACGAAAAAAAAAGATAGATATTTCGTTTTTTGCCAAAACAGTCTGGAATGATTCTTTTCTGAAAAATGGTAATTGTGTAATTTTCTCAGAAAAAAAAAAAAAAGAAGAAGAAGAAAATGTATCCGTATTGTAATAGAGCAATGGTAACTTATTATTTGAAGCTTCTATTAATGATATTTCTCCTTTTAAATGTTTTAGTATCCTGTTAACATTAAAATGAACAAGTTGTCCAATACTAGAAGAGCTTTTGTATTTTATTGTAAATGGATTTCCAAAGGACATTATTCAAAAGCTTTGGACAACTATTACTTATACTGCTTTCAATTTACTTCTTCTTCTGATGTAAATATCTTTGTGCAGAAACAACATTAAAGACAATTACAGGGTTAACATCATATTCTCACAACAGAATGTACACACACACACACACATAAAATGGCAGCCACAAGAATCAGAGCAATTGTAGCCTTAATATTAAAGAATAAATACAGGAGCAAACAAAACAAAAAAAGCAGCAACTGCCCATATTCATTAGTTAATTCAAAAAATCTATCTCAATGACTTATTTGGTAATTGTACTTATTAAATATAACTCAAATTTTCTACTATTAGTTATTATAAGAACTTTAAAATAAATTGTTTATATAAAGCAGAAAAAAAAATGATAGTAATATAAAAAAAAGTTCATGCTATAACATAAAAAGAATGCATTTTTTTTTAATTACAGCATTTGCACCTATAAAAGTAATATTGACTGAAAGCAATAATAATATCCATTATTTTAAATGTAAAATAAACTTGAAATATAGTTCACAGGAATGGAATGGCATATATACTGATACAAAAGATTAAGAAATTATCATACTCTTGCAATAAAAAAATCTTACATTAATTAAATATAATTTTAATTGTTTACTCTAGCTTAAAGATAGTATCAAATATAAATATGTTTTCTAGCTACAAAGATAGCTTCCGTGGTGATTTTAAATTATTAATTTCTCTAAAATAGCAAACTTGAAAATAATGCCATATATATATATTTATATATCCATTATGTAAATGAAGCCATGCTTTTAATACAAAAAAAAAAATACTCAAAATAAATAATAATAATAATAATAATAATAGTTTAAAATTCTGTTTGTTTTTTTGTAAAAATTACTGCAATAATTCCATATTAAAAACTTAATTTAAAACAGGAAAATAAAAAAGTCTTGCTTTTAACTTCATCAGTATTAAATAATAAAACTTGAATATTTTGAAAACATAGCTGTTAATATTTAGGAGAGAACTCTTCAAAGCTTTGTTAAAGCTTTCAAAAAAAATCTTCAAAGTCAGTAACTTTCAAAATTCATCGTCATAATTACAAAACCAGGATTTCTTTAAACACAAAGCTATATACAAATATATTAACTTATATGAACATATGTAATTAAAAAATAATAATATAGAATTCAGATACTTAAGCTCGGAAATTTTGGAACGTGGAAAGGGAATATGGAAACCTTTTTTGATTTTAGCAACGACATCAGGTTTCAAGTATAAATTATATTTACAAACAAATAAAATGACGAGTATCAACAAGTAAAAAACCTTCTCACAGAACATCACTGATCGGTTGGAAAACATACACTCAAAAATTATGTAATTTTAAAAGTAATTTTTTAATGAAATTATTTACTAATGGTGATATTATAGAGTGAAATATCCTTTTATGTCACAATGTTATTTGATAATAATAATAAAAATTGGAACATAATCATATTAATATCTAATAAAATAAATTATTTACACTAAAATTAGTTTTCATAATTTAGATTGAAAATACCAAATAATTAATACATCTTGAAACAAGCATAATACTGATGTTTCTTACTTTAACTGTGATAATCTAAGGGGAATGGAAGCCACTGTTATTAGGAAACAAACTGAATATAAGGACTGTTCATATTTAGACCAACTTAAAAAAATTTTCCTTTGTTTTTTGTTTAAATTCAGTGGGCTAAACCTACGCCCACCTACCTGGATATCTGTTGGTCAGGTCGCATATAGTGGGAGGTTGGATTCACAGGCAATGGTTGATAAATTGGTGGCTGGAAACAACGAACGTGCTCAACAGGTAAATTGTCAGCGTCACTGTAACTCGATTTCAGATACTTATTCAGCACGGCGAATATCTGGGAATTCAGCACTTGGAACCTACGAATTCGATCCACCATTCGTTTCAATTGCTAAGAAGAAGAATAAAAGGACCTTGAATTAATGAATTTCAAACAAGAATTCTTAAAATCTATTTAAGTTACTTTTCAACTCAAAATGTAAATGAAATTTTGTAACTGATAAGAGCCCTTCAATTAACTATCAATTGAACAAGAAAGGAGCTCTTAAAACAACATTACAAAGGACATTGTATTAATTGTCAATATTACTTACAGGAGACAGTGACTAAACAGAGACATCTCAAAAGTAAACACACACACCATGACTGTGAAATCAAGACAGTCCCATTGCAGGAATTGTAAAAACTGAAGCGGAGATTCCTAAGCATATTCTGGGCAATTATGTCTTTCATGGAGCTAAAAGATTTAAACTCTTAGGTTCTTATTCTAAAGGAAATTCAAACATTTCCAATTGGTAGTCGGAAAGTGCAGTGGGGGCCTCAAAGGAAAAAATACACAATATCATCATTGTTGTTTATTCCCAATTGGTATTTAGCCTTTTTTAAAGCTACTCCAGGATTAAGGATGGGACAGCACAAAAGTAGCAATGTCTGGTTTTTATTTTACCATCCAGTTACTAATAAATTCCAAACAATGTAAGAATTCTTAAATGATGTTTAACTTACTTTCAAATATAAAAATCTATAACTGATAAAGAGAACAACAATGAGCTTTCTTTTTCCATTTTCCCTAAATGCTCCAATTAATTAGAAAATTTAATTCATTAATTAAAAAAAAAAAAAAAAGACTTTCATTTAAGCAGCTCTTTTTTCATTTATCATTAGTCAATGCAAGTGTGAAGAAACTGGCCATCATACAAGAGCAAGAATTAATAGTTTCAATCGCACTGTGACTGCATTTCTCATGTGAAATTTCTCTGTGAAGTTCTGTGAGCTTTCGTAAAATAAAATGTGTTAAGGAAATTTTTACTCACTTATTGCCCAGGTGCCTGACAACAGCTTATTTTTTTAAAACTACATTAAAATACATTTTATGCTTTGAAATTGTAGAATAACAATGAAACAAAAACCTCCAAACTAAAAATGAAGGTTAACTTAATGATTAACTTGGAAGTTTTTATTACATTTGCAAGTCTTGAAATGGAAGAATTTTTTTTCTTAATATAAATACATAAGATAATTTGATATCTTCCTCCCAAATCGATGACCAAGTAATCTATCAACCATATCTTACTAGTCATATAAATGATATGTTGAGTTAGCAAAAGATAAAATAATGTATAAGCAATACTGTCTTATACAAATCTTACTTTTGAAAGACAAAGTGAGCAAGTGAATTAAAACCAAATCTGATCATTCATGATTCACTGCAGACATAAAAACTGTCAATGTAAGGTACAATAGAAGATGCCTTCACTTACCTTAATGTTAAGATTACAGAGTTCTCAATTTATATACCCTGCAATTTACATGAGAACCCTTCTATTTTAAATTTCTATTTATATAATAATGGCTACAATGAATTACTCTTTTTATGTAATTCCTTCAAATTTTATGAGTCATTCCAAAATTTTCATTCTATCATGCTTAACAGTATTCTCTAGGAACTTGCGTGTTATATTTAAATGGTTCAATGAGATTACACACTATTTCTTGACTAAAAACCATATTTAAGAAAGATTCAAGAATACTTACAATGCCTTTCACCATTTCATCTTTGCAATCAACACGCTGTACTCTGAGGATGTGGTAACAAAAATCTAATGCTTCGAATCTCCTCTGCTGCCCAAGAAGCACTATCATGGTACAACCTGCCCAATTTAACCCTTCACCAAATAATTGCCTGAGGGAGAGAGAAAAAAACATATCAGAACTTTACAAAAAGCAGTTTCATTCACAGCGTTCTATTAATAACCATTCGGAAACAAATAGACATAATTCACTACCGTTATTTAAGAACTACAAGCGATTTTGTGTTCCTTAATTCAAATGTTAATCCAAAAACCTTGGGATATATTCTTTTTAATCCTGGATGTAAAGGCCATGTTTCAAATATATTTTAATTATTAAAACTTAGTTATTTCCAGTGTAGAAGAGTAATGTAAAATTCATTCATAATTTACTTACTTTCAAGACTGTTTCCATATTTTTATGGAATTTACTTTCTGAGATTAAAAATAATTGTTTTTATTGGGATTTAAAATTTTATTTTTTGTTTTTCTATTGCTGAATTTTCCATTTGCACCAAAAACAAGTGACCGGCATGTACAGATTGTGTTAGAGACATTCCACTAATAGAAAAATGTTTGAGAAACGTATTTTTGAGTTATTTTTAAATGAAATACAAAGATTGACCTACACACACAATGGCCAAAGAAATTCTAAACTTTTATTAATACCTTAAGGTTCACAATTTTTTGGCCAATGTGTGTATGGTAAGAAGGTCTCACCCAACATTAAATTGGATACTAAGTCTTTACATCTCAATTAAATTTTGTATTATTTTTGGAGCTTTCAAATTATATTCAAGACCTGTTTCTCAAGTCAATTTAAATTTTGCAAAACCCATTTTTGTAACCATTTCAATATATAATTAAAAGACAATATATAGCAAAAATACTGGCTAACTAACAACAGGTATTTTTTTCAAGAATCTAACTTACTCAATAGTAAATTCATATTCTCCAACGGGAATACAGTAAACAAACTGTAGTGCACTCCACAAACGATGAAATTCAGTGCATTCATCAACATTCATAACTCCATTAGCTGGTGGTGGCCCAACCCAGACCGGGTCATCAAGGAATGACTTGATACGAGTTAATACTACTTCAAAGATGGACAGGCCACAGCATAGTCGCTCTTTAGTCAGCAGATCTCCTTCTCTAGCAATGAAGGATTGCTATGGAGGGAAAAATAAAAATTTATTAAAAAAAAAAAAGATAAAGTTTTCCAAATGATTAAAATATGGTTTATTGGAGGAATGGAAAATTAAAGATTATACAAAAGCTTCACTATCAGAAAAACACAATGGAGATGAATAAGAACTATTTCATGAGATCAAGTAACTGTTAGCATTAGTCAAAATCAAAAAGAAGTCTTTTACCTTTTCAGTACCTAACTTTTCAATGTTGGGTACAATTTGAAGAGCACTGTATTTAGCTTCTAGTCGTTTCAACTTAGTCTCAGGTTTTTCACCATCTAATCAATCAAAAGAAAACAGGAATAAAAAATAATTAAAAAAGCACATACCTACAATGTAGTAACAATATATATATACCATGGAAGAACAAAAACTGTACTAAGGCTCCTTTCCAATCATAATTCAACACAATTCTAATATTCATGGAGCTTTGGAAAAACCTGGCAGGGTTGTAAATAACTTAAATTAGAAGGACTACAGTTTTAATGTTTTAATAATTAGAAAAAATGATAACATACTATTTTTTTCTTCTCCCGAAAGAAATTTCAATATTAGAAATTCCTCACCTTTGCAATAAGGCCTGGGTAGAATATTTTGGAATGGAGCAGCATGAAGTAAGTCACATACTTCCTCTTGACTCTAAAATAAAGTTTATTAGTTTTAATAAGCATGTTCAAGTCTAATAAGGTGAGTAAAAGAGTCCTTACCATTTCCATAACAATTACTAATATCAATAAAAACATTAAGTAATTTACAACTAAGAAAAAAAAAATATTAATTTTAGAAAAAGTCTTTATGTATGCTCTGTAAACAGAAAGAAGTGGGACTGACTATAGTTATTGGTCAGTTATTAGTGTTTTGAAAGTATGTTAGTTAGAAGTTATTCATGTGCAAAACAAGACTTTTTTTTAAAAAAGCTTTAATTCTTGAGGTGTTCAATTATGTAAAGGTCAACTGGGGGACAGTTATTAAAAATACAAAGCTTTTCGTCTGTTGTACTTCTTAAAAAAAAAACAACATTTAATTCTCCTACTTTGAGATTTTAAAATCATATTAATTTGCTACTTCTTCAAAAAAGGAATATTAAGCAGAAGTGGACAAGGATACATTTTAGCCTGAGGCCACTGATATTAATAGTAATATTAATTATTGCATATAACACAAATTTTATGTTCAGAATCCTCACAGTATTTCTATAGGCCAAACGTCTTAACTGAATGATCTGTATTTAGCATGCTTAGGAAAGACATCTTCACCGAGTTAATCTTCAAGCATTATTTATTCTCATATCACATATTACCCTTCACCATCCATCTGGGGAATCACTGGAGAAGTCTTCTGCAGTGGTCTATCAAATTGTATGAAGAATGAAGGTGTGCCATTCCTGCTGGCAGAAAAGTGAAGTTTGTGTATATGTCTACAGTCAACTCTTTTAAGTTATCATGGGGATTATATTCCTGGAAAATCCTGCTGTAACAGAAGCCGTGATCTTATGAATCATTGATCCTATAGGGGTAAAAATCAGGTTAGGTCCCAGCAGACCCTCTTTACTATTCACTTTTGCTGTCTGCTACTATAAATACTTCATTTCATGTACTGTTTTTGTAAAGAATGCTTCCCTTACTACATTGAAGTTTGTTAAAATTAAATAAATTAATCACAAAACAGCATAAAATACTGATAGCATGTGGAATATTGTCAAAATGATTTGGAGACTTATTAACACAACAGAAGACTGTAGCTTCCTTTTGTGGAGCTTGTGTCGCTACAGCACGACAGGCCTCTCAGAATCTTTTTTTACTACTGTACATGACTGTGAGTGCAAGTGTGGTGAAGTGAGTCAATTGTAAAGAAGCAGGTAAGCAAATCAGTGGGATCAGAATCAGTGAATAACCGAGGATTTCTTGTGATTTCTATCACAATACAAAAACCCAATGCATGTAACAGCCAAATTCTATGACACTATCAATGTCAGTTATCTGTCAGCACTAAATTAAATGCCATAATTATATTGGGGTTATTAAAAGAAATGAATTATAAATTAAATAACCTCAGCTATCTATCGTGTGGTGGGAAATCTATTTTGAGGAATAGGAGGGGGTGGGAGACCAAAATAATCACACTCATATTTTAAGTTCGACCATAAAAAAAGTATCAAACCAAATTTTTTGGGAAATTTGTCTAATCATTTTTTGTGTGTATGTGTGTGCAAACAGAAGAAAGAGAAGAAAAGTGTCCAAGTGGAAGAGTGAGATTTTGCATACTCAGTCAATAAAGTGATAATTTAATTGGTAATTTACAATCAACACTAAATTGCCAATAGAAAAGGGATTGTTAATTAGTGTTTCTTTTTTTAATTACAGACAATCTACTACACTGCTCACAAAATTTAGGGGATATTGCGAAATGAATATGATACACCCAAAAAAACAGAGGCAATTGAGTTTATTTATTAAAGAACATCATTAGAGAAGCAAAGGACACGAAAATGGAAGTTGTCTGCATATGCAAATGAGGTGCAGAATCCATTTATTGGGATTGAGCAGGATTTGACACATGAAGGGGGGTTAACATTCATGTGTCAAATGTGAAAAATGTGTCGCACATTGACTGTTCAGTTGGGTGTATGGTCACCTGAGACTGCTACAACACACTGACAGCGATGAGGCATGGAGAGGATCAAATTGTCCAGCAGTTCCTGTGGGATTCGTGGCCACTAGTGCACCAGTGCAACTTCCAGCTGAGGAAGTGTTATGAGAGGTGATTGGTGAATGGCAACACATCTTCTTAGTGCATCCCAAGAGTATTCGATGGGATTCAGGTCTGAAGAACTTGAAGGCCAGTCTATGTGCACGCTTCCAGCTTCTTGCAACAAGAAGCCGAGGTGCAAACGGTGGGGCATCGTCCATAAAAAGAAAGTTAGTCCCAACTGTTCCAGCGTAGGGTACCTCTATAGGCTGTAGAATTTCATCCCGATATCTTGCAGCATTCACTGTTCCATTTCTAACAACATGGAGGTCGGTACAACCACCAATGTTGATACCATGATTCCACCTTCACAAAGGAATATCTTTCTTGCACGAAACGTGGATTCTTCTGTGTTCCACGTTCACGCCAGATAAGGACACGATGATTGTCAGGCTGCAGGCCTGACTCGCGTCACTGAAGAGAACCATGGACCACACTTCACGAGTCCAAGGAAGATGCATTTCAGTCCACCTTTTGCGATGTTCAGCAGTTAACGGAATGCATACCATTGGTCGCCGGGCATACAGTCCACTGTGATGGAGTCAATTTTGCACATCTGAGTACACACCCGTCGTCAAGTAGCAACGAGAAACTGTCCTTGCAGCTCAGTTGCATTGCTTCGCCAGTTCCTTCGTGTTATTAGTGTCAAGTAGCGATCATCTCCTGCAGTGGTGGCAAGTGGGTGGCCCTGCCCTGGTCTTCTTCGTTCTGTGCCAATCTCTCAGAAGCGATTGTAGAGTCTGCTCATCACCTTTGGGAGGTTCCAACCGTTGCTGCCACCGTCATCTCTGTTTGGCCAGCTTCAAGACGCCCTCTATACCTCTCCATGCTTCAGATTCGGGTAAATCACGTTGCAGGGACATTTTCAGGTGACACTCAATGATTCTGCCACTTGTTGTTGATCCAGGAAAGTGGAGATAACCCAGCAGCACCAGCATGTTTATACAGGGTTGTGGGCAGATAGAAATAGAATTAACGTTCTGCATCACATTTGTGTATTCAGACAACTTACATTTTCGTGCCATTTGCTTGCTTCTCTGATGATGTTCTTTAATAAATAAACTCAAATGCCTGTATTTTTGGGTGAATTATATTCATTTCGCAATATCCCCTAAATTTTGTGAGCAATGTATAAAAAATAGAATTAAAATAGTTTCTGTAGAATAAAATCAATCTGATAGATGGATGCAATTTAATAAAAGATTAATTTATTGTTTTAACTTTTCTTTCAAAAAATACAACAGTTTCAGATAAAAAGTGGTATTTAAGGTTTTTTTTATAGTAGGCCTATTGGTAGTGCGTGTTAGGGTTTAATCTGTTTCCAAATAAAAGGCATTAACTAACACTGAAGTAGTGATGACAACAATTACGTAACCACCACCAAAAATACTAAGACAACAACATTTGTATATAATTAGTCACATAACAAATGGTTGAATTAAAAAGATATTGGGAAGCTAAAAATGTTGTAAAGTTTTTCAAAGGGAGAACTGACTCTCCAACATAAGTCATTTCATATTTAAAAAAAAAGGAGGGAAAAAGAAAGCTTCAATTTCAACTCACCAAGCTCTGCTCCACTAATAGGCAAAACAGAATGGCATTGCCTACTTCACGAAAACTTTGAAACATTTCAGTTCGTAAATCAGGATACTGAACAATATCATTCAACTGAGCATGATAGTAACCAAGAACCCCTGAAATAACAATAGTAAAAAATTAATGATGAATTGAAACATCTCATTAAGCTTCTTCTTATTATTATTATTAAAGAAAGGAATTATATTAATCAAAATTACTCCAACAATTATATACAAATGTTATAAATAGGTTGAAAATTTATTAAGAATAAATAAAACAAGAAAAAAGGTCGGCACAAACTTAATCAAAACAAATTCCCTTTCTGATTCGATTATCAGGAAGGAATCGGGAACGTCCTACAGGGGACTCCTCAGCCCGATCTCCGCCTTCCCCGATAAGACTCAGAAAGGCAAGATCATATATGAAGGCCACTGTCACACCTGGCAGTGACCCCCGAAGAACAAAAAAAAAACAATAATAAATGTTCTGCTAACTTGCACAACTAATAACCTCTTCCTAATGACTGATAGGACTACAGGTTATTTTTTACTAAGCAAATGAATTGTTTTTATCGTGGAAGGCGAAGATCGGGCTGATGAGTCCCCTGTAGGACGAAACAGCCATTCCCGATAATTGAATCAGAAAGGCAATTTGTTTCAATTATGTTTGTGCCGATCTTTTTTTCTTGTTTTATTTAATCTTAATTTTGCGGCACGTTAAATTTATTTCAATTTATTAAAAATGTACAAAAAAATTTAATTTTCATAGTATATAAAACTTAATTTTCTTAAGTTCTATAAAACTAGTAAGTAACAGAAAATGTAACAATAGCAACAATAGAGAATATGACAAACTTTTTTTTTCCTTGGTCCCTTGGATCTTGTAACTAAGTTTTACAGAATTTTACTTTATTAATTATCACAAAAACAGTCACTGCTATTATGATACGTCTGAAGTCTGTGCTCCACATTTTTGAACAGAAAACTTTTCATTGACTGATTAATACAAATTATTAAATACTGTTAGAAAGTAAACCAAACATTAAAACACGAACATTAAAGACTTGTATAATAAATATCACTGTAAATCATTCATTTTCAAATGATACAATCTCCTACTTTTTCGTACTTAAGATTATTTGCAATTATACTAATTCATCATTTTCCATCCAATTTAATCCTTGATGATCTGAGAAAAATGAAGACAGTATAACTACAGGCAACTCTCGATTTTCAAACAAGATGCCATTCCAAGATGTTGTTCATTATATGTTTGGTTTGTTATGTTTATCACAATATATATAGTTTATATTAACAATAAAGCTTAACGTGTGTGTATTAAGATAGAGAGAAAAATGAAAATAAAACGCCTGAAACTTACTTGTACAAAAGAATAAACAGGATTAAAATGATGGTAATAAACCGACAGTGAAATTTTACTGAAAAAATTATATTGTATGCATTTTATACAAATCTTTAGATAAAGTATTCATAGTTATGTATTTGTTCTTGATTTTAGCTTTTAATGTATTTGAGATTTTATAAAATATTGCAAACTTCTGAACAAATTTATAATCATCCATGAAATCTTTCTTTGAATTTTGAAAAGGTTTAATATGGTCATCGTTATTTTCAATATTTGGAGTGTTTTATTTATACTGATGAATTATAGTATTTTGATTGTGATAATCTAAGCTTTCAGTAAACTTATTGAAGGAATTTTTCTTAAAGAGTTGTACTTTCTTAGTCAAAACTACTTATTTTTGTTGCCAAATCTTTACATCTTCATTATCTTTAATATCTTAATTATTTTTCTTTTTTTTAAATTGAGTGTGTGTGCATTCTAAAAATTTTTAATTTTTTTTAACTTTTCCTCTTGCTGTATGAATTTTTGCCACTTGAAAGTAAATTTGTTAACTTTTTTTAATCAATTCTTCATTATTATTATTATTAGTTTCATTAATTTTTTGGGAACAGTGACTTCAGTGATTTCTGCAAAGTCTTTTCAATTGGCCTTTTTGAAATTCTAAAGTAATAACATGCTTTTTGTGTGTTTATGTTCGTTTACATTTTATAGTCTTAATTTTTATAATAATAAAATTGACCACTCATCAATAATATATTTTTCAGTTCTATTTATAATATTAGTTATTGTAATCGCCATAATCAGAGTTTCAATGTTGTAATGTAAATAGGGATCATTTACTTTGTAATGAAAATTTCAAAGATTAGAATCTAAAAAATCTTTCATGGTTTTTCCAAATTTGTTACAGTTTTTACAGCAACAACTTTTAGAATGGGCACAGAAGTCCCTAACTGATTCTATTTGTATAAAGATTGATATGGTAAAGATTTAAATTATTATTATTTGGGGGACTGCAGAATATACGACTTTTTTTTTTTTTAATTTTTGTTCTAATAATTCCGGCGGTGTCTATATAATTCATTTCTTTGATGATATCAAAATCAGCAACAATATTCAACTTAATTCCTACAAGAATTCTTGATGCTTATATAAAGCATGTAGATAAAAACCATTAAAATGGTAAAACTTATTGTCAGGTTAATATTAACTTCAAAAAGAATAAAATATCAATATCATAAACAGAAAGTGCGTTGAATCAGATTTTTTTACTCTGCGATAGACCAACTGCATTCCAGGATAGTATTGAAATATTGTTTGTTCATCAACAGCATGAGACATAGTGGGAAGCAAGTCAGAATTCTAACTCATTTGGAGTTATCTAGCGGAAACCTGTAATCCAAAAAGATATAGAGCAAGTTATTTTGTTTACGTCAAAAAATTAGAAATTGATAACTTTCCCATGCGCAGCTATATGAACAGTATCTTCTTTCAGTCAGCCTTTTCCTTGTCTCACTTAGTCAGTCAGTCAGTCGCATGGTTACTACCACAGTGAAAGCAATTACGCTTGTGGTATCGCTGCATTGAATTATTAAATAAAAATCCTAACTTTGTGTTAATTATTTTTGTTGAGGTCTTAATGTGTACAATTTTTAAGTTAAATTCTATCATATATATATATATATATATATATATACGGGTATAGGTTTAATATTTTCCGCTGTTTCAGTTATCTGCACGAAAGCTTGCTACATTGATGTGACATGATCTTTAGTGATACTTACTATGATAAACTGATTAAGAGTAGAAAATTAATATTAGGACAGTATCCTAATATCTTTTAGGAATTACTTTTAATTATTTGTTAATTGAAACTATTACAGAAAAGCTGAATGTGACAGCTTACCTGGTGATCCATAGTCATAACGAGGTAACTTGCAGACTTTCGGCATTACTTTCATAAGTGTCTTTGTATACTGCAGAATAGTTCCATGAATTAGGCTTTTCACAATTTTTAACAACTCTTCCATGACAACAGCAATTCCTTGGTAGCCAAGTAACCGGCAAATAGCTCGAAAATGGGGAGCACCAACAAAGCCGGAATACTGACCATAGATCGTGCTGTTGGCAATATTTAATGCCTAACAAAAAAGAAAAAAAATATTATGGTAAACTTTAAGCAAAATTCTTTAAAAAAAAAAAAAAATGAATAATTACAGAACAACACTACTTAAAGCCATCTCCTCACTAACATTAAACAACGCTGATTCATAGATTAAACTGCAATGAGAAATTGAAATAAACTTCATTTCTCATTGAGAAATAAGCTTATTATAAATAATCAAATGAAATTTTTATCATTTTTTAAATTACTATTGTTATTTTTTGTTTTGCAAAAACAAAACAAAACAATTATTTTAAAACCTACAAAACATTAACCCTATTTTATTTCAAACTACAGCCAAATGAGATGTGTTTATTTTATCTTAGAAATAATAAAGATTTAAAAATAATAATTAGTAATGTGGAACTATTAACCAGGAAGCATGTTTAATTCAACTTTTAATCGTCATAATAAGAAAATCCATTTTAGCAAGGAATTTAACGTGGGTAATTGATATTTTAATCAAATAAACCATTATTATTTATTACTTGGTAATTATTTCGTAGTTATTTAATTTTTATTTTGTAAATTCTACATTGAAATAATGTCTATTTAAGGCACATAGCTAATTTTGTAATTTTTATGAAACTATTAAAAGTTTTAAATAATTTTAAAAAACTTCAAAGACTTCAAATAATTAAAAGTTTTTGTTTTTGAAAGCAAGGGCAAATCCAAATAAACAGATCAAGCACAGACCAATAGCAAAGACACGTAAATTAGAATCGTCAATTTTATAAATTATAAATAAAACCCACATGCAAGGCACTGACTAAATGACACAACAGATACTAAAAGAAATGTGAATTAATTTTGAAAAACATTTAATATTTTGCTGAAACGTTATACCTTTGTGCCCCAAAGAAAATGATGAGGAGCAGATGGTGGTTTTTCTCTCTGAAGAGGCTGAGCAAAAGATAGGTCTTTCACCTTAACAAATCTGTTAAAAATACATAAAAAAAAAAAAGAGATTTCTCAGACATAATATGATTTTCAGGAAGTGACATCAATATCAAAGAAAAGTTGAAAAGTCCAAATTTTCTCAGCAATTAGTATTCGGTTAAACAAGTTTTCAGTGACTTATGTTTACATAATTTTTCTAAAAATGCTCAAATATCTGAAAAAAATAAACCTTAACGAAATAAAATGTTAAAATGCTTCACACAATCAGCTACTACATAGGTTTCAATTTCTTTCATCATCACTCCAAAAGGGATTAATAAAACTTTCAAAAGCTTTTCTACTGCAAAATCAACAACAGTTAAAAGAACACTTTTCTTAAAATACACAGCATTCTACAATAATTATGTTAAAAAAAAAGAGATGGGTTATTAGAACAACTATTGGTTACAATGAAAAGTTAGTTGGTTGTTTGATTTTAATGATCCAAAAATATCTTTGGCTAAGCTGGGCCAAGAAAGGTATGAACGAAAAAGTATCAGGTAAGAGAATAGAATAGACATAAACATGGTAATATTAAAGAAATTCTTCTACTATCGGGTGGTGGCCGAGTGGCAGAAGACTGACAAAGAGAATCAGTCAGTCCATTATCAGCAATTCCAACGTTACGTGGAATCCAGCACAAAATGACTGTGCTAAGTTAGAAACATTGTAACAAACCTAAAAATGGATTAAAGAACAGGGAGAACTTCAGGATGTGACTGCACAGTGCCCATACTTAGAATCACTGAAGATGAGAATTTGTTACATGTTTCTTTTAATGCATATTTTAAAGTCATAAAAATGGCAGGTAGTTCAGCAGTGAACATTGAAACTTCACACAGAAGATCAATAGCATTACTGAAGTTCTCAGTTTAAAAAGCAGCTCCAATTTAAAACCAAATACCATATACGACAATACGCGACACTAAGGGATTAACAGCAGGACAAAAACCTACAGCACTCCAAGCGGCGCGGCCTTCACGAACGAAATCTCTCATCTGCTTATTTCACAAGTCAGTATGGTTGGAAAAGTGTGTGCTGTTTTTGTCTTATTTTTATTCATTTATAGGGTGTCTACAGAATCAGGGAATCAGGGAATTATCAGGGAATTTTGTTATTCTGGAAAAAATCAGGGAATTATCAGGGAATTTTGCAATTATTACTTAAAATCAGGGAATTTTTTGGTTGAAAGGATTTTTTTCTTTTTTCTTTTTTCGGTTAAACAGATCAGGGAATTATCAGGGAATTTTAAAAGAAATTGTTCATGAAATCAGGGAAAAATCAGGGAATTTTTTGGTTGAACAGATCTTTTTTCTTTTTCTTTTTTCGGTTAAACAGATCAGGGAATTATCAGGGAATTTTAAAAGAAATTGTTCATGAAATCAGGGAAAAATCAGGGAATTTTTTTTATTCAGATTTTGTAGACACCCTGATTTGTGATATATTGTGATTGCACATCGATTGACTTTCTATTTATAATTATCATGTAGTATTTTTGTAATATCATAAACAATAAAACATATATGCAAAAGTAAGAAATATGTATCATTTAAACTAAAACTTATTACACTCAGATCTCTGGTGGATTCTGTTTTAAATTATGGATTACAATGTTGGCGTTTTTTCACAAAATAACAATTATATAATATAAATAAGTTAATGTATAAAATTTTTGATAATATTTATATTAATTATAAACATCAAACTATAGAAAATAAATTAAAAATAAGAATTAAATATAAAATTTTAAATATTGAAGAAAAGTTTACCTATAACACTCCTTTAAGCAATTTTTATAAATATAATTTTCTTTAATTTTTTTATAATTCCAATAGTTTAACAAGCATTGGTTGGTGACAAGCATTTGACTTTTCAATAAATAAAAATAATTTTGGTTTAAGAACAAAACTTTTTCGTCAATTGAACTGGGAAAACTATGATAGCAATAGTATTAAAGTAATATAAAATCAATTAATTTCTGATGTTATACACAATAACATTATAAGAAATTTCTAATTTCATCTAAATTAATTAAATTAATCTTTATAGACATATTAAATTTCAAGCACCTATAATACAAGAGTAATTTTAAAATTACATCTAACATTGATTAACATTTAAAAAAATAAAAAAATAATGAAAAAAAAATGTATATTTCCGCCTTATCCTTATTGAGGATTGATATTAAAAGTAATTTTTGATTTAATTATCTTTTAACAAGACTGCTTACACAAGATAGTGTAGATAATTTTTTTTTTTCTAAAATATTTATATTATACGACGAAATATTATATTTATATTTCGTATTTTTATTCATTTATTAAATTCCTATTCTTCCTGTTCTCTCTGGTCAATATTTATAAATATCAACTTATTTAGGTACTATCTAGCAGCGTGCGTTTGCATTGAAATTTGATTTCTGAAGGCCAACCCGCTAGGTGCGCTGCTGCCGAATTGTCCCTCAAGTGAACAAAGGTTAATCCCTTAGTGTCGCGTATTGTCGTATATGGTATTTGGTAAAACTCCCCTGGATAAAAAGTTATGAAATCTAAGTAGTTCGACAGATGTTCACTGTATAGAAAGACAGACTGAAAGATTATTGACAGCATTGTTTGCTTTGGCATATTTGCAAAGTAAAAAATCACAGTTTGGCATTTTATATTTCCAGTGTGCAGATGGTGAATTAGGTAAAGTTGCAATTTTTAGGTCTATGAGTTGCAGTGTATCCATTAAATTCTTAACCCGATGTACAAATAGTGGTATTTCAAAAGGACGATTGGTAAAAAGTCGTCCTCAACAGGAAAACATACACAACATTGGTTAGCAGGATTATTCGGTGCATATGAAATACATGAGTAGTATTGAAGAGATAAAGTTTGCAGAGGAAGATTTAGTGATGGTTTGAGTGCCTCTGCATACAAGCTCTAAACAGCTGAAATGTGAAAAAAAATGAGGCTTAAATGGAGATTCTGAGGATGGACAGCCATAAAGAATCATATACAATAGAGTCATAATCATTAAGACTAAGTGATTACTACTCCATGTAGAATGAGAAAGAATTTTTAGGCAATTTAATTTTATTGATAGAATAGACCTCTTCCTTAGATTTTATACATGTTGTTAAAAATTCAATTTTTTTTTTTTTGAAAATCAAGAAATTTATGTTGAGACGTACAGTTTGAGGTCACCAAGTTACAGATTGATATCAAGAAAGATCCCTTAATGTAGAGTGAAATGTACAAAAACAGTCTTTGACACAAAGAGAACATTAAAAGAAGCACAGTCATGTAACCGATTCAAAGCAATTGCAGCTGTCTCTCAATAAGAGATAAGTGAACAGAATGACAAAGAGATCATTAACGTACATGAAAATTTGATATCAACATATGAGTTGTGGATAAATGGAGGCAAAGATGGCGTGACTGCATTTCTCTTTATGGAGAAAAGTGTAACACTCAAAACACAACCCTGAGCTACAAGTTTTTGAGGATAAAGAAGAGGAAAGAGTTGGAGAGTAAAGAAGTGGAAAGAGTTGGAGAGTAAAGAAGTGGAAAGAGTTGATACCAGGCAAACTTGAAAGGTGTGATCCGCAAAAAAAAATTGAATATAACAGGCACGTGACCATGAAGGACATAACTGTAAAGATCTTTCAAAATACTAAATTTTCAAGTGTCAGCGTAAGCTATTGAAGAAGACTAAAATTAGATGTTTTTTTTTTTTTTTTTTAACACATGCAATGGGAATAGTGTCCTCAAAATGTATAAGATGGTCAAGGGTTGATCGATTTTGGTTAAAGCTACACTAATAAAGGTGATATAGTTGTTGCTTTCAAGATACCAGACAAGTTCTCAATTCACCATTGACTCAAGTGTCTTGAAGAGGTAAATGCTATTATTGGGCAATAGTTATTTGGATTACTGCTCTGTTTTGTCAGATTTGGCAAAAGGTAAGATAATGGCATGATACCAACAATTTGGAAATAGACATTCCAGCCAAATTTTATTAAAATAGAAAGAATACCTTTTAATGAAGGAGGTGATAAGAGACTTATTTCATTATGAATTATATCAGGACCAAAATTGATGTTTCTGAGATTATCTAAGGCAATCAGTAATTTCTCTCTAAAGAAAAGGGAAAAAAAGGCTCTCTGTTGATAGAAGAAAATCTTAATAGAATAGCTTTGGCCATTGTTTAATGATTGGGAATAATGTGATAATGTAACAGCTAGATTTGCAAGCAAAAGCTCAGAATGTAGATTTTATGAAATATAAAATGAAATTAATAAATATTCAATAATTTATATGCAATTTAGTCCCTTTCCCCTCAATCTCATGATTGTTGATGAGTATTTTTAAATGTTTTTTGACAGATCCAAAATACCTTTCAACTACTTGTACTAATTTTTCCTTTTCTTCTTTGTCTTTTAATTTCAAATTTTACATGAATCTCAGTTTTTTAAATTCTCATTATATTTTTTATGTTCACCTCACTTAATATTGTACATGAACAGTCTAATGTAACTTTTGAAAGATATCCTCAATATTGTTCTTAAAGATTCTACAATCAGATTTTTGGCCAATATGCAGTCAACTGCTGCCATATTTCACAAGATAAAAACGCTTACTACACAGGAAAGTCTTACTGTCAATTATTATCAAAATGTCTCTTTTTACCGTTCTTACCTATTTGTGGCAGCATTGTAACAATAGCTGGGTAAAAAATCGAAGTTCAGTTCCCAGAATACGTGCAAAGTGATACGTCCATAAGGTGCCAATACATTATGATTTGCTTCGCGAAACATGGCATCAAAATCATCCAAAGTGAGATGAGTAGAAAGGAGTTGATGGGCTAACTTGTTAACTGCTATTATACCTTCTAATTCCTATAAAAAAAAAAAAAAAAAAAATTTATAATAATAAAACTTAAAAATTTAGGTACAAATCAAAAAAAAAATTTCCACAGGACAAATAGAAATTACTTTTTTTTTTCTTTGTTTATTTATATTTGTTTTTTAAAAGTGAAAACTTTTTGTAATTTGAAAGTATTCATTTTTTAAACAAGTACATTATATTGTGCAGTACATGAAGTGAGGAAACCAAAAGAACAGGGGATGGGAAGAACAGTTAAGATTACTATATAACATTTAAGTATCACTTATACCACTATTTAATGGTATTTAAATATTATAAAATTGCTTCCAATGTTTTAAAAAAAAAGCAAACAAAGGGAACTACACAAAATATCAAAATAAGCATTTGAATTCTTGGTTCTTAAAGTTTTTGGTCTCCCATTTTTGATAATGTAGAAACTTCAAATATCCTATCAACAAACAATAAAAAACTGATCAGCTTCCGCCAGTCAACGGAAAAAAAAAATTATCCTTCCACCCTTTAATTTGGAAAGGAATAATGTGATGATTTAACCAAAAAAAAATTTTTTTTCTATCCATAATTTACCAAATATTTTAATGATTATTTTTATATTGATTAATTAACACCAAGATGGTAGAAAGTGGAGAATCCTTAGGGGAGGTCTGATTGATCACAGATTTCCAGCTGCACCTACGCTTACTTTTATGGCTTCAACAATTTGATCGTAAACAGTATTTTGAGTTTTCCCTCAGCCTTCACGAAATAAATTCTTTAAGGTTTAATACCAAAAATATCATATATGAGTACTGTCTTACAACAAGAAATTTACTATGATATATACAACTGGTAGGGCAATGTATGTAAATAACATTATAAAGAAAGGCTAGACCTGAATAGGAAAAACTGAGTTTGACATTCTTCTAATTTTGGAAATGTAAGAATAACAATGAAATATTACATGTGTGTGATCAATTTAGGTAGCTGTGATTACTAAATTAATTTTTTTACTTACTACTATCCCTGTAATATCTCCTCCTTCAAATCGACCTATTGCCAAATCTAAAGATTTTTGTAATGTTGCATTAACTCTTTGTGCAATTAAACGATTCAAGTCGATTGAGCGGCCAAGTAACTGCAGATATAAAAAAAAAAAAAGTAAATTAAAATGTTGAAAGAGCACAGCTTTCTTTATATGTAAAACAACAAATGTTTGAGATAAATATTATAGACTCTAGCTAAAGCAAGAATAAAATTCTGAATTTGTATTAGAAAATAAAAATAAAAATGTAATTAATTAAAAACTTAAAAAATTGTCCCTACTTAAGATTTCTGTGATGAAAATAAGTTTCAGAATTAATTCAGCTTACTTTCATTAGAATAATTGAAAATAGAAATAGGATAAGACATCATTGAAAATAAAAGTTAATTTTAATTAATTAGTATTTATTCAAGATCACATCTATTTTGTAGCCTGCAGTTGGAGATACATTGCTCCTATAACAAAGGTCTCAAAAAACTCATTTAATTTCAATGAAGTACATTGTAGGATGCAATTTGGGGTCTGTTCGGATTCGTCAACTGTAGTTGATAGCTGACGGTGGACAGTTGAGCTGCATCCAAATGCACCAGTTGATGCTGTCATTGGATTGTGTACTTTGTTAGTTTCAATTTTAATAAAACTTTAGAGAGGCAAGGTAGGCAATGACCAAATTGCACCCTGTCTTGGTATCATGGCAACTACAATATAAATACACACTTTATATTTATACACAATGCATCACCCTCTTGGTCGATGTGATGATCCTGCTTTATCGACAATTGATGTAGTCACAACCTACGCCAACCAAGTTGATATCAACTGGCATTTCTGAACAGAAGTGCAATCAACTGTAATATCCATATGCACAGTTGATCAACCTGTCAACTGGTTTGTCAACCGGCATTTCCAAACAGAAATGCAATCAGTCAACTGTAATATCCATATGCTCAGTTGATCAATTCATCAACTGGTTTGTCAACCATGAATATCTTAAATACTACCTTGATGTTCAGATTTATTAGTGAGTCACAGATGAAGCAAAATTAGTGATTCTAAACATCTTTCCAAAATCTAGTAGAAATTGTCTTTCTTTTTTTTTCCTCCTCGTGATACTGTTTTTGGCATTGAACATTTCTGAGCTGTATTATGAAACAGAACAAGAATTTTTGAACTACAACAAATGGACCCCAAAGTATATATATTATGAAATGTATGGTAGGCTAAAACAAAGATCCTGAGTGGGCCATGAGTTTCAGGCAACTGACATATACCATCCAAATTTTCAATCCAAAGTTCATAGTAAAACGCCCTCTACATCCAAGGAGATATTGAATCACTGAAAATTAAAGAATACAGAATGGGAGCCTTGTGCTTGTATCTCACTCACTAGTTTTTCAACATTAACCATTTCTGTGTTTTGTTTTTTTAGCACTAACAACAGAAAATGCAGCTTCACACAAGTAGGTTGAGTGAAAATATTCTAAAAGCATTTTCACTCAGTGCTGGAAATTCATAATGACTCTGAATCCAAAAAGTTGTTCCATTAATCCAGTTAAAAACAAAATCAAAGCACTTGGTACCAAATTGATAACACAGCTGTGGATTGAGAACCACTGATCTACACTACAAAAATATCTTGATGCCTTCAATGCAGATAAATATAAGTGTGGATTTCTTCTAAGTTCAGCATTTTAAATGAAGTTTTACCACAGTTAAAATAAATATATTATAATTTTGTGCTAAAGCATAAATTTAAGGGTGACCCATAATAATAATAAAAAAAATTAAAAATAATAATAGAAAAAAAGAAGTACATAAGTACAAGGACATTGAGAAAAGAAGATTAAGAGAAAAAAAAAAGTAGATATATGGATTCAAACTGACAACCTCCAGCATAGGAGTCCAAGACTTTGCCCATCAAGCTATAGCCGACAACTGAAACAAGATGTCTGCATTTCTAACATTTAAGCTAATAGCAGAAATCCAATGAAAACAATGTCAAATAACTCAAATATTGGGAGGGAGAGGGCATTCGCCCCTGAAAATACCCTATTCCTACAGTGTTTGGGCCTCTAATGGTGAAGTCTGTTTGTCGATCCAACCTTACATTAGGGAGTTGTTAGGGAGGGACAGACAGGATAAGTGCAATAGCTACCGATTTTGGTCACTATCACAATTGCTCCCAAATGGGTGGCTAAAATGTTGTGTTAGTAGAACCAGAATGCAAATATGAGATTGACATGTTTTATGTGCTGATGCAATAGAGACATCAGGCAGAAGCCATCAGCCTACAATGGGGAGCAAAAGAATATGAATGTTTTGAATGCTGCAGGATAAGTATATCAGAAAAACAAAATGCAACTGTACATGTAATATTAGCAAAAGTGAACCCCAAATCATGGAATTTTTTTAATTAATTCTAAAACTGCTTGGATTTATTTACAGTTTGATTGCAGTTATATTTTTTATTTCACTTTATAACAACTTGTATCAAATTATTATATTATTCAGCAAATATTACAACAATACCTGTACGTGCCGCTGTTTCAGAAGCGTTTCATATCGATTAGCAGCTGGGTATGTTATTCTTGTTCCAAACTGGGCACATTCAGCTCGAAATCTTTTATCCAATGTGATGCTGTAAAATATATTGAGACAGTAATTTTAGTATTCATTTCAGTTTGTACAAACATATAAAAATAGTCACAAATGAATTAAAAATAAACTTTTAAATACTTTATATTATAAAGTAACTTTTTAAAAGTAAAGATCTATAATGGCATTTTTAATGATTAAAAGAAAAAGAAAAAGAAAGCCACAGAATGTGATAGAAAAACCAGATTCAAATAAGTTCAAAAATTCACTTTAATGATATCTTCTAAAAATCGTATTTATTATAAAATCTCATTCTATATCTGACATTTTTATTCTTCCATAACACAATATTTTCAATACCGTAAAATTTGAGATTGTTTATTAATCAGTCATTTTTCAATATGAAGCATTATTGCTATAAAAACAAAGCCATTTCAGGAAGGTTAATCAGAGGGTTGAGGGATGGAATCAACATTCAAACATCTCTTATCAGCAATATTGTAAAAGAATAGTGTGAGCTCAGGTCTTTTTTCTTATATAACATGTTCATGTAAAAATAAAATATTTCACATTGTAGTTCTTCTTATCTTATTTTTTGAAACATACCCAAACTGAAAATGAAGAATGCAATGATTTCTTTACTCTAATTTTTAAAAAAATCACATCATAACTAAATAACACTTACCTGCCAGCTAGATGTTTGTAATACGCAAATACTTGTTCACTTAACTTGTAAACAAATTGATCAAAACAAAGATTAACTTCTGCTTCAACTTCATCATAAAGAAACTGCTTCCTAAATTTAGTCAAGGCATAGTACGCGCTGTCATTATAAAGATCCAATGGATATAGAACACACCTATGGAGATAAAAAAAAAATCACCTTGTATTTTAATTTTCTTTAAAAATCTTTTTTGTTCAAGTTGACAACTGAAGTTAAATTAATTAAATACTAAATCAAAAGTTAGGATTAGAAAAAGCAAAGGGAGACATTGGTAGGTAAAGTCCTATTCTAAGTCATTTTTCTTTTTTTACTTTGTTCATCAGGTGTCAAAGATCAACTAAAAGTTTCATTCCTTATTTTTTTTAATTAATTATAATTTAAATATTTTTTGAAAACAGTCTGAGTTTTATAGAAAAACAGAAAAATATATCAAAAGATGAATGGATGGAAATTTAAAAGGCTCAAAGATTCGGTAAGTAATAAACGTATTATACAGTTTGATTCATACTACAGTAGAGCTCCGATTATCTGCGAGCGCATGATCCGCGAGTGCCGTGAAAATTTTTTTTAATTACGAACCTCAAAAAAAAAAAAAACACAATTTTAATCCAAGCCAACAACAGGGAAAGTACAATAGGCCCTACAGTGAGAAGGTCGAAAATTACTGACAGGTTTATTGTGCATCGTAATCCTATAGGCCTTCTCGGAATTTGTGGATGAGTGGCAGGCTCTTGCTCTGCAGAAAGGTTTCTGCTGTACTGTACATATTTTAAAAGTTTTGCATATTATGTTTTTTGTATAATAAAACATAGTTTTTATGCTGAAATATTTTTTTTCGTGTTTACACCTCATTTTTAGTCTTTTTTCGGTTATCCGCAATTTTTACAATTTTTACGCGATTTAACGAATTCATCGAGACCGAAAATTTTATTCGTTAAATCGGGGATTATTCATAATATCGGGGTCCAAAATAAAAAATTTCTGCACTCAACCTTATGGAACAGCCCTAATAAGCAACTACACAAAAATATCCATAATTAGAAATTGTACATTTTTTATTCAGCAGCTAATGATACAGCGAATACTTACGCACTGGTTAATTTGAAATTTTAAAGTATGTGATGAGTAATGTTTGACAATTTCCTTGATTCCTGACTCGAAAAAGTTCTTTTTCGACTCCATGGAGAGAAGAAAATACAGCGTCATTTATATCCTGCTGCATTAGGTATGTTTAGGTGTGTTTACCCAAACTAACAAAAAAAAATTTTTTTCGGCTGTTGAAATAATTTGTTAATTCTGGGTTTCTTATTTGTTAAATAGGGGTTTTTGCCTTCATTTTAATCGGGGGAAAAGAAAAATTCGTTAAATCGCGAAATTTGGTAAATAGGGGTTCATTAAATCGGGGTCCGACTGTATATATAAAAGCATAATTCACTTTAATGTAGTGTGGAAAGATATAAACTAATATTGTTGTATTCAAAACTTAAGAAATGGTCACAAGAAAATAATATATTTATTTTAAACATTTTGGAAAATCCAAAGCTGCTAAACTGACTGAGCCAAATATGCAGTCCCTATTATTTTGCTATTTTTCATCTTTGCTCTTTCTCTGTACTTGTATTCTGGTGAATAGGGAAAAACAAAAACTATTTTTGAGCTGTCATATAGGCCTACAATTATATATTTTAATTAGTATAAATTTTCCACAGTAATTTGATATCATGCTTAACAATTAATTTTAATATTTTTGAGGATTAGTACATCTGTAAAACATGCAAGTGAATATCTATCAACCCTAATTGCATATGGAATAGAGAATTTTTTTTTCTACTTCAGCATTTTCTTTCTTTCTTACTTCTTTTTTTCGCTCTTCAAAGTTTAATAGTTACCGAGTTTTTTATCTTAGTTAAATAAAAATGATTTCCTTTCGTACAATTTATAAATATTTACATTCTGTCAATTGCTGATGTTTCTTCCGTGTGAGTGAATTCTACTACAGAATTAAACAACTTATAACTAATCAGAAAAACACTTACTCCATCATTGATGGGTCTTTGGTTTTCAAAATGTGATCCGTTAGAATCCATGGCATTGACATTTCGATGGGAAACTAAAAGAATAAGAAAAGAATAAGAAAATTAATAATTTAAAGCATGTTAGCAGCTTCAGGAAAAACTGTGTAAAAACTACTTTAAATTTCTTACTTATTTTACATTCTATTCAAATGCAATGTAAATAAAAAAAAATAAAATAAAAAAAATTTAAAGTCAAAATCTCTCATATTATTAAACAATGGAAATGGAATACTGTCTGGTTATCTCTCATATTATTAAACAATGGAAATGGAATACTGTCTGGTTATGTAACGCTACCAGAAGATTTAATCCTTCAAAATATTAATAACTCATCATCATCATATTCCAAACACGAAATTAGGCCAGTGTTAACCCGTTTCGGTTCCAGCTACACAGGGTCCAGAAAGCGTTTTTGTGGGCATCCAGGTCGTCTTTGTACCTGAGGTTTATAGTGAAGTATTTCTTGGTTTTATGTACTACAGGTATGTAATGGTATTTCTTCAGCATCCAAAACAGATGTAATTGACATCAAATTCATTTGCTAGAAACTTTCCAGCAGAATCTGACATTCCTTACTAAACCAATGAGTCACTTATTCCTTTACCGAGACGTATTTGATAAAATAAGAACTTTTTCTTTGTTTCCCATTGAAGCACCACAAGTTTTAAATCTTCCTAGAAAAGCATCGTGCTTTTGATGTCGGCTAGATTAGCTCAAGATTTGAAAGCTCTCTTCCTACTGTCACTATCCTGAAATTAGTATACGATAGGATTACATTGTAACTACTGGTTACTACTGGTGAATTAAATATCTTCCTAGTCCACCTTTGCTTCAAACATTTGATTGATGCTGAAAGCAGATGGCTGAGGTAGAAGATTTCTGTTTGGATGGAGATAATTGATGCATGCAGATATGGTCCAGCTAAGGCAAAAAAAGGAAAATCAAATTCAAGTACAGGATTATTTGGATGATATAATGCATCATTTGACCAGGTGCTAAAATAGATTTTTTTTTTATATATATTATTGCTCCATCTACTAGTGAAAGGTGTAAACTCTTTATAAAAAAGTTATTCCTGCTTGCTATCTCAACATAATTCTGTGGAAAATTAATTTTGAATAAACGCCAATCGACTAATTGTAACAAATAAGATTTGCATCATGTGACTAACAGCCTTTGAAGGATATTATTAATTTTTATAATGATCAGAATTGTCCTGTGAAAGTATCTTCATTTCGATATATAACACTGTTCAGTCCATAAAAAATGTTTAGTAATACTACACTTTTGCGTTTATGCGAATATCTTAACATTGAATTTTGGTGCTTGGTCAAATGATGCATGACACAATCCATTTTGTGTGTACTTAACATACCATGTTTGGCAAATAAGATAGCATGAGAGGATGAAATATATACTTAAATATTCCAAACTACCTGCACCAGTGGTACTATGGTATAGTTGCCGTAATTGATTGCCTTTCAAGTTAACCAAGGAGGCATTCAGATCTACATTCACTGAATGCAAAGGAGGAAGAAAACAGAACGTTCCAACAATTTATGCATTGAAGCTTCACTGTAGTGAAAAGCCAATAATGAAGTAAGATCTCACACGGCACTAGAAAACAGAATCAACATCTCTTTCTATGGATTTATTAATAACTATGAATTTCTCTATGGTTCACTATCTCCATCATCTGTATATTTGGTATTCACTTTTTGTGATTGTGTAAAAATAAGATTTTTCTGTTTTGATATTGAAATTACCTTAACATGTGTAAAATTGTATATCATTCAGATAATAAAAAGCAGATTCTAAATATTTTAATTAAAAACGCTTACAGCTTGACTAGCCATCATCAGAATGTCTACAAATACTGAATTTCTACTAAGGTTACTTCTTTGTTTTTCCTACACAACAATTCAATCAATGTATTTTTTGATACAATTCATTAATCATCAGAGCTTATCTAATTTAAATATTTCAATAAACTGTAACATTTCAAATCTACTAAGAAAGGAAGAAAAAAAAGAAAAAGATATGACAATACATACAATCATCAAAACTGCCAGCCTCCTTTCAGCTATTAATTTTACTCAATTCATCTATGTAAGCCTATTATCATAAACTAACTATATCACTTGGTTACTAAGATAATTTCCATGGCAACAAGTACTTATTTCCTTTAACTGGCACAGCCATTCATATATTGCATTTGTCATTATCATCAACCACTGTTATAATTATCAATTTATATAAACTATGATTAGTTATAATTAAAAAGGCATGAATTCAACAAATTTAACATTTGCCGATGATGGCCTAAACTGTTGAAAACTGTCCTTTTTAAGTATAACATCAAGTTTAATATGTGGAATGAATATTTACCAAAAAGCATATAAGCATTATTCATTTATACATATTTTAAGTAAAAACAAAATTACTTAAAATCTGGAGAATATAAATTAAGAAAGTGATACATTGTGTGTAGACTGTAATATAAAAGAGACCATAGTACACATGTCTTGATAAACAAAAATATATCTTCACATAACATGTTTCGAGAATTTCTCGTCTTCAGATGCGTACATAAAGAAAAACATATTTGAAACATAAAGTAACCATAACTACATCATAACAAAGAATATTCTTAATAATACATCAAGTTAACAGCATCATTTTAAATCATATAACAATGCATTTCAAATTGATAGATCTGTATTATAACATCTATGCGTGTTGATAATCAATGACTCATAAAACTTCCTAAGGTAACAATCCTTTTCTGTGGCAAGAATTATTGGTTTGTCATGCATGATTTCATGTCCTGTTTGTTGATGATGAAATGTTGTTAAATATTGCTTATTATGAGTTTTTATTGCAGTCTCGTGCTCCGTCATACGCTTGGCGACCCTTCTTTTTGTCTCACCCACGTATATACACTTTTTACCACCCCCTTTACACCTAATACCATATACAACCCCAGTTTTATTCTTTATGTTAATTGTTGGTTTGTCTTTTGTTAGTAAATTACCTAACGTATTGTTGGCTCTGTGTGCTGTTTTAATATTCGCCGTGCCCAGAATGGGTTTTAGTTTATTGTTCAATCTATCGTCAAAGGGGATGGATACAAATTTAGAATCATCTTTAGTATGATTGCCAATCTTTGTGTTTCTTTCCCATTTTAATAATCTAGTGATTAATCTGTTAATAAATTTTATGGGATAATCATTATTAATGAAAATGCTTCTAATATAATTTA
This sequence comes from Thereuonema tuberculata, assembly GCA_023159025.1. NCBI lineage: Eukaryota > Metazoa > Arthropoda > Chilopoda > Scutigeromorpha > Scutigeridae > Thereuonema > Thereuonema tuberculata. The sequence goes on along the minus strand of JAFIDM010000001.1, from coordinate 146,591,844 downwards.
GTTCTTGACATAATAATACTCCATTGCTACAAATTTTCAAGGCTCTTTTTATAGCGAACTTTAATGAATTTGTTTTGTATATCATGGGACTGGCAGCAAGAAAATTAACCATTATGTTTGCGTTGGTTTGTTTTCTATAAACAGTGGTGTCATATGTGTCGTTATTCCTAATGACCAATACATCTAGAAAAGCTAGATCATTATTGACTTCTGTTTCCATGGTAAATTGTAGATTACTGTTAAATTGATTGAAAATTTGGAGGATCTTATTGACATTGTTTTTATTATTAATTACTATGAATGTATCGTCAACGTAACGGCACATTAATTTGATATTGGTGTTTATTGTGTCTATTTTCCAAATGTTTAATTCCAAATAATGCATCACCATCTCAGCAATTATGGCTGATGATGGGAGGCCCATGAATACACCTTTGGTTTGTCTATACACTTTATTGTTAAATGTGAACCATTGCAAATCAAAAAGTCTATCAATTAGCTTATTAATTCTATTTAGATCAACATGATTTTTTGTATATTGAATGGCATCTAATTGTAAATGTACCTAATAGCTTTCTTAATCAATTGAGAGCGGTATATAAGCGGTAGAGCGGTATATAAACCTATAACATCAAAAGATACCAAGTACATATCTTTATCAAATTTAATCATCTTAAGCTTGTCTAAAAATTCAGAGTTGTTGCTCACACAAAACTGGGATTTATAATTAATTTTCTTTAAGTCATTTACCATTAGTTTGGAGATTTCCATAATGGCTGTGTTTCTGCAAGCCACAATGGGACGAATCTTGTACAAATTATCTTCTTTCTTTTTATGAACCTTAAGTAAACCTCTAAATCTAGGTAGGCTTTTGTAACCAGTGATTTTGTTCACGTCATCTTCATCGATTAAATTATCTTTGGCCATTTGTCCGATGATTTTATTCAACCGGAAGATGATTAATGTCTCTTTGTTCTTGTCAGCACGAAACCATCTGTGTTTTCTAAGAATTTTGTACATGTTTGTTGGTACGTTGTATTGTCCATGGCAACCATTGCTCCTCCCTTATCTGCATTAACAAATCTGATGTTTTGATTTTTAGTGATTTCAGTAAGATCTTTGATAGCTACTTCTTCTCTAGGATTTAAGATACTTTTAGTGAGCCTTTGATTTTTGAATTTATTAAGTTCAATTCCCACTTTCTTTCTAATGTCTTTTTTGGTATCATTATTAGGAATGTGCCTGACCTGTGCTTCTATTCTTGTTGCAATGCTGTAAATATCCAATTTTTCTTTCCCTATGTTGAATTTATAACCTTTCTGAAGTAGGTCCAATTGATCCTGATTGAAATCAAAACCACAGTCATTAATGAATCTATCATTATGGGGTAGAATTTTCATTGGCCATTTCTTAATTTAGCTAACTTAGCGCAGTGCTTCTTTCTAAGCGTACGTAAAATGGAGGAACTATAATTAGCTAATTCTTTAATGATAATAAGATATGTGTCTATATTGCAAATTTGAAACATCCGATTTGCTCCCGATTTAATTTGACTGATTAATCCTTTTATTTTATTTTATAGGAAGTTTTATGAGTCATTGATTATCAACACGCATAGATGTTATAATACAGATGTATCAATTCGAAATGCATTGTTATATGATTTAAAATGATAATGTTAACTTGATGTATTATTAAGAATATTCTTTGTTATGATGTAGTTATGGTTACTATGTTTCAAATATGTTTTTCTTTATGTACGCATCTGAAGACGAGAAATTCTCGAAACATGTTATGTGAAGATATATTTTTGTTTATCAAGACATGTGTGCTATGGTCTCTTTTATATATATAAATTAAGAAAGATTTACGTTTTTATGTGTAATTTTTTATTCTGTTAATACCAACAGAATCAGATTACATTTTTTTTTTTTTAGATTATTTTAGATAAAGAGTAAGATTTAAAAAAATTAAGTCCCTTCTTTTCCATTTCCTAGAATTTATAGAATTCATTCACAATTTATAATGTTTTGCTTTTAGGAAAAAGGTAAAGCAATATAAAACCAAACAGTGGTTTTATATCTAAGTTATGTAGAATTTCTTTTTGCTTTTTTTTTATTATTATTAGTATTATAAATAAAAATTATCATATACATAAATAGGTACAATAGGAAAAAAAAACAAAAAAAACAATCAAATTTATAAAAAACCAAAAATAAAAAAAAAATAAACGTAAAATTCACAGAAATGTATTAATAATATACTTAATTTACCTGGATACGCTTTTCCATGGTAATGATTTCTGTGCACTCTTCGTTATGTTGATGATCAACTGTACACTTCTAAAAACAAAACAATCAGAAAAAAAAAAATTATAAAAGGTAATTAAGAGGTTTACAAATTATCAAATTCAAAAAGCAACTCTCATTAATTATTGAAAGATCTTGAGTGATGCAAGATATTTTGTCACAGTATGTCAGTATAGAATTAAGACGACAATAATATTAAGTAGCAAAATAAGGCATTAGAATTTCTTGATAACTCTACAATTACTCTGGTAGTTATGAAATCTAGAAAAATTCTAAATATTATACCTGTATTCGTTTGCCCATGGTCATCTCCAAGTAGAATTCTCTGTACCATAATTGTGACAAATCACACGCTTGTTGTAAAGTTTCTGAAAATTTTCATCAGAAGGATTAAAACAGGATCAAAATTAAACATTAATCTACACATTCTCAGCTGTTTCAAAAGATTTCTGCAACAATCCTTTCATGCTTATTAATATTCATTAACTTAGGCATTAATTTTAAGGTGCACAATTTTTTGAATCACAAATTATTAAAAATATTTTAACACTTAAAAAAAAAAATATGCAGTTTAATGCAAAGGATTCACAAAGTAAACTGACTTAACTTTGCAATAATCAAGACAGAGAACAAGAAGAGACAATAAGTACTTTTAAGGCAACAAAAAAGCTGTAATAACATTTTAATTCCCTTGCTTACAAATCTTACAAAGCAATTGAATAAAAATATCAATTAACAATCTGGTAATCAATGAGAGTAAATTCCATGATTCCTTCTGTTTTAAGAGTGCTGTTGTGTTTATAAACTATGATGTTTTTAACAAAACCTGCTCCTGCCACCACCCCAGTTGCTAAAAATAAGATAACACTACTTGACGAACAGTGATGAGCATTAAAGAACTAGGCTGATCAACTCCATAGAATTTAGAAAGCATTTTCACAATGATTACTAGAACAGAAAACAAAACAAAACCTTCTTCAAGCAAGAGCGAGTTATTCCACTTTACTCAATCCACATATGTATTTATTAATAAGTGATTTAGTAAAGTGAAATAAAGCTTCTTTTTTTTTTTTTGATGAAGCTTTTCTTTTTCATTCTAGTATTCATTGTGAAAATGCTTTCCAAATATAAATATTGATTATTTTTTTTATTCATTAGCTTTTAGTCAATTCTCTGTTATTTATTTTGGAAGATTTTAACAGAAGAACGTTTAATTTTTTATTCTAATAATGAATAATAGAAATATCTACTTCTCTTACATAACAATTTCATAAATAGAAACAATGGAATCAATTTAACTTTGTTCTAGATTGGTAGAACATCTTCCATTAGCTTCCTTAGTAATAAATGGATTTTCATTAAGGGAAGTCCTGAAAACTTTTGCTATCATTCATGTTTTTCTTTTAACCTCAGACAAAGCTTATGATACTTTGTACTGAGATAATCCGTGATATCTACTACAAATAACACTTGCTTTATTTAAAAACCACCGCTTCAGTTAATTTCATGTAAGCTAGTTCAAAGCAACTCTTTTATGGTAGGTTACGTTTTGTGAAATACAGGAAACTGCTGACTAAATCTAAGTCTCAGATTGAGAATTTCTTCAAGATGAGAATCATTACTTCAAACTAAAGCCAATGGCAATTTTCTCATTTTAAATACTTTATTTGGGCTGAAGGTCACTGGCGTTAATTCATTCTCAGAAATTTGCCATTAATCACGAAAATTAAAAATGCACTAGTGATTAATCCTCATCATCTAAAGAGAAAAATATCTTAAATAAAACTACAGTATAAACTCAAGTTAAGTCTTTTTATATATAAATACTACTTTTTAATTATTTGCCACAATAAGCAAAATTATTGTTGCACAAAAATTATAAAAGAAAAAGATAATTTACCTCCAAAATTTATGAGATAACTCCAATAAAACGATGTTTTGTGAAACTGATCTATAGCTAAGAGGTAAGGTCCATCTATATCCTTTCGCAACGTTCGCTTACCTCCGGATTTGTCAGCAATTAGAGATTCTAACATTGTTCTGACCATGTATAACTAAAAACAAAAATTCCATTGAATTAGTAAGAGCTTTTTGTATTTTTATTTAGAATTGTTTGCTGTTAAAATAAATATCAAATATAAATGTAGTCTTCAAGCAATTGTTTCTGCATATTTAACTTTTCAATAATAAGGAAGTACTTTTCAAATCTTCATTAAAGCTTTGTAGGATGGATTTATAAATACGAGGGTAGTTTTAAAAAGTATGCTAAAAAAGAAAGTTAAGCAAACTTTTTTGGAAAAAAAAAAAATTTATTTCTCAACATAGTCTCCTTAAGAGAAAGTTCTAAAAACCTCTGATTAAAGAGTTAAAAAAGAAAACCTGAATAACTGTAGGTCTTCTGTATCAAGCATTGCAAAGACAAAGACTATACTACACCTCATATTTATAATTCTTTCAGTTTTTAACACATTCTGACAGGCAATTTCTAGAAGAGCAATGATTACAGTGACTGATAACCAAATACAAGGGAGTTCAGTGGTGACTCCTCCTCAATACTTCATATCCCTATACATTAATGATCTATGTCCACCAAACAACATATTTTGAGGATATAAAATTAAGAGGGATGTTGTGCATTTAAAGATCCTATATGATATTAGTTTCAGGAATTATTTCTCCTCAGAACTTGAGAAATAAATAAAAAATAGTTTAAATATATATAAGTTGTTCCTTTCAAAAAAAAATAAATAATAGATAAATGAGAGTAAAGAGTTACCTTCCCTCCTCCACCCCATGGGATGGTATATGAATATTAGTGTAATTAACAATGGCATACCTGCGTGCTCGATGGTCCAACATTTCTTCTTGGCACTTTGATATCAAAGCCATTGTCAGGATCCTTTTTCCCTTTCAATGCAGGGTCATCATGAGGTTCAACGCCCTTTAGCCAATCTGCACAGGTTTCTCTTACGGACATAATAATGCTAAACAGAAACAAATTCATAAACATTATACAGAAATTAATCGTAAAAAGGTCAACATAAGATTATCATCATCATTCCCATCCTTTTTTTTTTAGATTCACCTTTTCATTAAGGGGTTAAAATTTATTCAATGATTATAAAAAAAGATTTTTCATTATTTGAAACTTACATAATTTACATTCGTATACAAAGTTATTTTGATTCACATTTTCAGAATGAAGTAGTTTTATGCAACACACAGATATTTATGAGTCTTTAACAGATTGAATGGATCAAGTAGCTCACTGGTATTAGCCCTTAACTGAGGGCTAGAGAAGCAGGGTTCAATCCCCGGCAGAGGTTGGATTTTTCCCAGGCTGCTACTTCTCCAGACAAGCCCTAGGATTCATTCAGCCCTCTGTAAATAGAGGACTGGTAATCTTTGTTGAAAGGTGGCCAAGATTTGAGTTCATCTCATTTGGTCACGTTTCTTGATTGATAATGGAAACACTAAATCTTCAGTGCACCAATAAGCCAACAGAGACTTTAAGAGGAAATCCTTACCCTATCTTCTTCAATAAAATGAGATAGTACAAAATGTAAAAAAAAAAAAATCTTTAGAGCTTAAATTTTAATGTTTTTTGAAAAAAGAATAGAAGTCTTAATTTTCATTTGCTAATTACTGTTCTGGCAAAAGAATGTCTCCAATCCAAATATAAGAGAAATTTAATTTTTCTCAATGCAATCTTATTTCTTAAACAAGTCAATTCTCTCAGCTGTAGTATTATTGATTAACTATAATAACTCCATTTTAATAAAAGTATGGCCTAGATCTATGTCATTCTTAGCATTTCCTGTGTAATTGTATGACAAATTGTGCAATTTATAATACAGTCGTACAATATTAACAGCTCTTTGAACTTATGGTATTTCAGACTTAATGACATTTTGAATAGCCACCATTTAACAAAGATGCAATGTAGGCTTCAGAGTTCTTTAGTGGCAGAATGCTAATGCTCAACTGTTTTCGAACTACTGGTGTCACAGTCAACTTGTTTTCAAACACAGTTCCCTTGACATCTCTTTATGCTATTGTGTTACAAATGCTTCATTTACGTATGTATATGATGCTTGTAAATGGGAAACACTGTCAGGCAACAAATATTAATAAAGCCTCAGCTTTTTACGAAAATTTGATTCTGAATCTCAAGAACTTTAAATATATTCCTTACTTTCATAACAGGCAAGACAAATAAACTGAAAGGATTCTTATGCTCAAGCCAAATATCACTTTAGCTGTTAAACATCAATGCCTACATCCTAGGTCAACACTGTGTGAACTTTGAATGAACTTTACTCATAATAAAGGAAATCTGTCAGTGATAATGTTGCTTTAACTTTTGTTATTATTATATATTTGTATCATAATATGGCACCTTTGTTAAAACTCTTGTTCTTTCAGATTCTTTAGTAACATAATAAATACTTCCATTTACGGAACTCAAAATGAATAATATAGCATATACAGAAATAATTAAAAGCTTGTCATTAAAGTATCTTTCATTGTTTATTTATTTATACACTTTTGTGTATTTGTTTGTGGTGCTTCATGGTTTTCAAACAACCATATGTTATGCACTTTTGAGAACCAATCACTCACTTTCTTTACCTTTGTTCCTATGGGACAATTAATCTTGAAGTAAATGAAGTTTCTTAGCATTCATCCTTCACATAAAATGCACGTAATTACAAAATTAAACACACAACAATGATTCAAAAAGTAAGACTACTGTTGAAGTAACATTGGAAACACTTTGTTATTTTTAACAAGTATTTAATTATTTCTTACCTCCGAATCAGATCTTTTTTATTTTTCACTGCCTTACGGAGAGGTTCTCTAAGTGTCAACTGAACAAAATCTTGAAGTTCAGCGTATATATTTCTTCGTATGGCATCGGTGAACACAGTTTCCATTCGAGCCATAAGCACTTGTAGACCTTTGATTTTAGCTATTACTTCAATTAAGGCAAATTTTTCTTCGTCGTTGTAATTATATCTTGTAGCCTTAAAAAATATATATAAATAAATAAATAATTAAATGTGATGGAATTAACTTTTTAGGCATTTTTGTTTTTTTTAAAATAAATCCTCTTCACTGCACCAAAGACCCTTCTAGTCTTAATTATATAAAAACATCACCAACACTTCAAATTAAATTATACGAAAATCATTTACTGCATATCTTCTACAAAAATATTCGTTATTTGCATTATTTTGTAGAAGATATGCAGTAAATGATTTTCGTATAATTTAATTTGAAGTGTTGGTGATGTTTTTATATAATTTTTGTTTTTTACTAAAATGTCATTCAAAATAAGAAAAGTAGGTTATAAAAATTAATTTTTATTTTATTTTTACAAACATGTAATTAGCCAAAATGCAATTCAAAACACTTCCATTACCATTCATCAATTTGGGCTGTTGATGACAATCACAAGCTCACTGATAACTGCTTATTTATTGTATTCTTTTTTTTTATTAATCTTTCATCTTATGTTTATTTATTTGTTTGATCATACAAGGTGTGATGTTAATGGTATAAGAGTAATGGAGGCTGTGCTTTGCCAGGAGCAAGTAATTTTACTGAGAACAAGTAATGGAAAAGAAGAGCAACACAGGAGAGAGAAAACACTGAAGCCTGTACGATAGGTAAGTAAAAGAAAAAATCGTAATTTGTTGACTCAACTATAAACTATGGCATAATGAACTGAATACATGCAAACAAAAATGAAATAGACAAATCCATAGATTTATCCTTAATCTAATCTTCCCTAACTTCAAACAAATGTCATACACTGAAAAACTAAATATCCTAAAAACGTACAAAATATTATATCCACAACAAAAAATAGTGTACACAATTACACTAAAGAACTATTTTACTCTTCTAAATAAAAACGAATGCACAATGCTCTATTAGACCAGAAGCAACTTTTATAACAAAAATTTGAACCACCTCAAAATAACTATGGATTAAGATAAAAAAGTAAAATAATTGTAAACATATTTAATCAGTTTGATGAAAATTTAAAAGATCTAAAAAATTTTAAAAGACTTAAAACTCTTTGATTACATTGTAGAGAATAAAATAAAATGGTTTAAGTAAATACATAATCTTGAAATCCAAGGCTTAGAAAGTGTCTTGTTTCTTATAAAATTCCAAGTTAAAACACCAACTTTACTATATAATTAACTATAAAATATAATAGCGATTAGTAGTATTTTAATACATATCCTTTTATTACTTTAACTTTTATGGGACTAATGGTACGTCTATAACATATGTGAACATGAACATATATATATTTACACTCCTGCATACTATAGATATATACAGAGATGTATATGCATATCTGCAATATTACATTAGAGTGGATGTACTTTAAAATATGTATTTTAAATTTTTATAGATTGTACATATGCAGATTATAAATAAATTGTATTATTGGTATATGTAAATTAATACTATATCAGATTGTGAACATTAATCTTCAGAACCTACTGACAGGGAAATTTCCCTAGTAGAACAGTAAAATTTGAATTGGTTAGAAATATCAATAAAAATAAAATATAGTCAGTGTCTTCTCTTTTTTCCTCCATTTTATTATTCACACATGCAATATTTGATTCAAAGCTTTAAAGCAGAGGACAACTGGCTGCTCAGATGCAATCCATGTGTATCAAAATTAAAAGTTCTATTTGATCTTCAAATGTAGTAGTGTAAAGACATTCTGTTATTTGGACATTTTAGGAAACCAGCTTTTAAATAACAATCACACACCCATATTAGTTAACATGTTCAATTCTGAACTTCAACATTATCACATAAATCAATCAAAGACTCTAAGTTCTTAATTATTAAGTTCAACTAATCAATTAAAAAAACCTAAATCTCTAGACTTTGAGATCAGTTGGCAATCTGCATTATGGAAACTGTCATTTAAACTAAGACCAATATTTTACTACTATCTGACTTAAAAAGGGTGAAGTGTTTATAAATACTTTAATTTCTTACTCTTTCGTATTCTTCTGCTTCTTGTGGACACTCTTTATTTTGATGGTGATCTGTGGGGTGCAATAACTTCCACGAATACTGAAAAATAGCAATAAAATTAAATAAGCTGATTTGCTGTACTAAGAAATATTTTCACTAACTATTTATTCAGATATAATAATAATAATAAAAAATGGCTGAAAGCTAAATAGAACTGCATTAATTATCACTGTCAATCAGTTGAATATTACTTTGAAGATGAATGAAAAGTAGTTTTCATTGAAATGGGAAATTATTATCATTACGCATGCAAATGGGAAGAGAAAACAGAAGTAAAATAGTTACCAATTCTGTTACTACACTTGTCCAATCAGCTAATAGCTGAAGTCCTCGTAAAGCAACTTCCGATATTTCTTTGTTTTCAGCATCTGTTCTTGGGGTTTCTTTGAATGTAGTAGTGACCTAATTTCAAAGCACAACTTAGTAATCTAATTTGATTTTTTGTCGCCATTTATGTTTCAATTTTTGTATGAAATCTTTCTACATTTCAGTTTATGTTTAAAACATTCTCTATTACAAAAAAAAAACGACAACTTTAATTTCAATTTTTCTTTTCATTTTGAGATAATCACGACAACTATTTCGTTTGGAAAAAAAAAAAAAAAATTCACGATAGCTACCTCATTGCTATATCGAGCTAATTCACTGATATATTTTACGTGCTCTTCTCTGATAGATGGAAGATGCTGCATTAGATCTGCTTGTGGACTGATAGAGTTAGCATTTGATAATGGCCATTTGGATGGATCAAAATGAGGACTTCTCTTGATGTAATTAAATGGCGCAATTTGCATATCACCAAAAAGGGGAACCACTTCCAATTGCTAAAAGTAAGAAAATAGTAAAATAAGCAAATAATTAAAGAAAATGTTTCAACTGAAAGAAAAATATTGTTTTAACTGAACTGAAATTTAATACTTATAGAGTGTATTATTTCTTAAAATACTCTATTTAAATTGTTCCTAGATTAGGTTCATTACACTTGGTCAATAAAAGTTATATCTTTTCACGGTTATTTATCTGTGTTTCCTTATTGCAATTCCTTAGTTAATGCAGGATAAAACAATAGCTATAGGTTTACTGAGCCATGAAAAGGAAACAAATCTGATCAAATTATGATCATTGAGTACATAACAGAAAGTATCACTTTTATGCAAAACATAACATCTAATAATTAAAACAATATTGACAACAGCAATAGTAATAAAACGGCAGAAGAGCAATAGAAGCAACTACAAATACATTCATCCTATCTACAGTCATGATAAGCAAAAGTAACAGCAGTTGGATGCATGATAAAAGAAAAATATTTAGAATACAATTTTATATTGAAACAATACATTTATGTTGAAATAATGTGCATCAAAACTAAAGGCTGAACTTCAGTGTGTGCGCTTTTTTTTTAGTCTTATCTGAATTTTTAAGGAATACCAATATGGATATTAAAATTACAATTGCCCATGATTTTTTTTAAAAATACAAGTTACAACTGGTAAAAATGGAATAATTTTTAAATTATAATTTATTAGTCTTGACAGCTTTAAGCAGTGGTGAGTGGCCACTGCTGCTCATGTATCAATTGCCCAAGACAATAACAGAGGAATGACAATCTACTGCAGCAAACACAGCCATCAGGAGATAAGGGCAGTGGAAAAAAATGTTCAGAAAATGGCATTATAAGGTCTAACTATTGTCAATCTGAAAGTATTAACGTCTTTTTTAAGATCTTCATTTAACATATGATAAATAGCTATATTATAAAACAAATAGCACATTTTTTGTAATATTAACAATAATATCTGTTAGTGACAGTTTCAAATATTGACTGATCTTCATCAGACTGGTTAAAAGTTTACATGCATTTGGAAATATAAGTGATACTAAATGTATTAAAGACAATCAATGTTTCAATGTAAGGTTCTGGGAGTCATAAACAGTACAGGGAGAGAACAAACTGGAAGATGATGCAACAAAAGCATGTTGATACCCAGTGAGAAATTAGTGTATGCAACTATTATTAGAAGGCCAAAAAAGAAAGACGCACAATGAAAATTCCAATTAAAATGTATGGTCTCACTTGAGATGAGAAGTATAAACTTAATGAAATGGAAATGTATTACAATAAGATTTTTTTGTTATTGTGGGAAGGATAGGATACTTACTACAAAAATACTTGAAGTGACTTCACTTCCATTTCTACTGTGTGAGTGATGACAGTCCAATACTACTATGGCTGATGCTCAATAATTTTATAAGGATGTAATTTATGAGCCTGAAGTTTTATTTTGTTTTAATCATTATGATAGATGACCAATAAGAAATGTTAAATGTTTTTTTGTGAATAACAAACTAATATTCAGCATCTATCAAAACTTACAGAAACATAATTTGAAGGATAAAAAGATTATTATTCACTAAATATAAAAGAGAAAAAAAAGGAAGGAATGATCAAGAGATTCTACAGAAACTTAGCATTTTGCACAGAAGATAATTTGAGCACATGAAAGCATCTGCTGAGATCTGCAATAGTAAGAAAAATTAAAACATACATAACCTAATAACAATGTCCTTCAGTATATATAATTTTTGCTAAATTATGGTTCTGAAGTGATGCTGAACTTTTTCAGTAAAACAGTGCCTAACAAATCTAACACAGTAAATTTAAGAGTGATATCTACAACTCACTATTTAAATATGAAATGGCTCAATTGAAAAGAAGAATTTCTCTCGTAGTATTCTTATTATTTGGCAACATACAGAATAATTCACTGCAAAAGAAACAACTCTTACCTTGAAAATTTTGTCTATTTTTGTTAGGTTCACTTTCTTCTTTTGATCCAATTTATTGATATTGCAAATTTCGCCATCCATTAGGAATAATCCAAAACCCATTATCTATTAATAAATAGAAAAAAAGAACATTAATAATAATAATAATTATAATTTAAGTAATGTTTAATGATACTTTGGATTCTGTATTCAGACAATTAAAAACGATTCCTTGAAATAGTGTGAAAAGATTGAGGCCGATCTCAACTAAATCCTTATCTGATTTGCTATCTCAATTGATATAAAAATGTTATTTATTAGATTGTAATGTGTGCAAAATAATTCAAATGACTAAAATCGCCTACATACAAGTTGAAGATTAAAAAAGTTTATAACATATTTAAAACTTTTTACATTAAAAAAGACCGGTTTCGAATCTCTTCATTGACGAGTTATTAATTATTAACATTATTATTTTTGAAATAATTAATGCCACATTCTTTGCTCCCCCTTCCCTTAAGGAGCTTAAATGTTTTAAGTGTTTACAAAAAATGTTATATATTATCATCATAGACATTAAGAAATGTATTATTAAACTTTAACTTATATAAAAAGGAATAGCACTGATTTTTCAAAATTGGAGAGAAAAACACATGATAATCAATAAAAGTTTAACGTGCGTGAAACAATTAAATGTCATCAAGTGTTGAAGAGGGGCTGCTGCACAAGAGTCCGAATGTTTTAAGTTTTAAGTATTTTTTTTTATGGTTTAAAACTTTTTAACCAAAATTTGTGTGTTGTGTTTTTAATAACAAAAAACATGATACATTTTTATTATTAACATTTACCCATGGTTCCATCTTTGCGATATTTGTTTGTTATGTTCCAACTTCATGAAAAGCTAACATTTTATCTCAATAACTCTTATGTTCCCTCAATAACATCAACACCATCACATGACCAGCTGTATTCATATGCATAACATGTTTAAAATCCACTGCTCTCATTTTGGACAAAAGAATCAGGAGTGAGTGAGACGGACAGAAATCTCAATCTTAACTAATTACACTGTCCATCATTTACAAAAATTTTGTTTTAATGCTACTTCATCATCATCATTTTATTACTCTTATCAATAACATTTCAAATTAAAACAATTTCTATTTTTCCGCAGAGCGTTGTTAGGAGGCTAATAATGGCAATCACATGTTTTCTTTCTACAATAATTAATAATATAAATAATGATACATAATAAACAGTAATAATGATAAATGTAGTTCACTACTTTGATGATTTAATAGAAAATATGCTTCAATGTCACTGTAAAAGCCTAAGAATGCTGTCGACAAATTTAAAGGACTACATTAAAGCAAGCGAAATAATTTAGAGGATATTTTTATTTTGTCCATAAAATATCTTATATTTTAGTATCAATTTTGTTTTAATTTGTTTGTTTTTACTTACAATTTAATTTTTTTCCTATAATTGATATAATTGTCTTGTCTGTAAACATCTTGAATTTGGACAAAAGCAAGTGCAAATGCAGTTATGGAGAAAAATCCATCGAGGACTTATGAAGAAGCAGGTGAAGATTATTGTAAATAGAGCAGTAGAGCTTCTCTTTCAAAGATAATTATCATGATGTAAGGAGTTGATCAAGATCTGTACAATAAATTGAGCATTCACCATTCTGGAGCTCAACTAAAGTATTTGAAAAAAAAAATGGCAGGTTTTTGTTTGGACAAACAAGACTAGTGTCACAGTTTATTTTGATCGTTTGTATAATTTTCCCGTGACACTTTTTAAGAGAGAACACTTTTTTGTGTTCTTATTTATCTTTTCATTTCCTTGTTTTATTCTGTAAATTTTAGTTGTTCTCTGTAAAAAGAAATCAATCATGTTTATTTCCAGTTTCTTGTCATTTTCTTCTCATTGTAATTTATCAATTTTCTTATTTTTGTGCTCTTTTTGATTTTAGGCTCTCATGAGATTTTACCTTAGTTAAGTTTTCAAGGCACTAATCTGCCAATCACTTTATATTGTTCTACATATCAGAAACTTTGTCGCTGGTGTTACGATACTTTGTTGCCGTTTTGGTTAAGTTATAACAGTTTGTGACACGGAGATGTGTGAATAAGCTAACATCTTTACGAAGAACTCAATCAGTCCTTCGGGACAATGGGAGACATTCTGCCACTTTGGCCTTGACCTTCATTCAATCCTAAGTGAACAGCTAAGATTTGTTGGGAGATGGTGGATACTTCAATTTTCTCTCTCAACAATATGAGTTAAACAAGCACTCCATCATTATGTGTAGAACACGGTGATCAAAAGTGAAGGAGTTGGAAGTTCATCATGTACAGCAAATTCCGAGACGAACATCCAAAAACTTTTGCAGTGACTGCCGGAAGTCCGTAATGGAAGCCAGAGCGAGAGATTGGATCTAGGTGCTCGAAGCCCAGTCAAGAGCCTTCCCTAAGGTTTACACTGACTTCATCAACGTGATAAATCTGATCAGTTCTTTTATCAATAACCCCACTGTTATGCCAGGATACCTGAAGACAAATATGTGTTTGGAGTAAATCATTAGTAACAAAGTGTTGTGATAAGGACAAAGTATGGAAGTGAATCAATTATTTAAGTGCTCCATATATTTTCCTTTTTCGAACAATTTGGAATTCCAAAACTACTATGCTGATTCATCAGTAAAACTGTAATAACATTTTCTCCTATACTAACTGTAACTAGGGGAAATCAAAACTTTCAACTGCATTCAACTGAGTGATGTGACAACTGAAATTTCATAGATAATACAATTTATTTCTGAACCCTGTTTACTTATAAATATATCTCCAGTTATCTTGTGTGTGTATGTTATTCTTAAGTTTTAAGAAAGTTATATAAGCCCGGGGTTCTGCTGCAGTCATCAGAGGGCGAACTTCCCCTTCTCGCGTCCCGTCCAGAAATCGGTGGGACCGAACACCGCGACCGATCGGGAGAAACGACGGCGGCCAAGATGACTGCAGCAGAACCCCGGGCCATGGTTAAGAATGCAAAATTTTATTCTCTTGTTGATTTTTATTTTATTAGTTAAATAGAATTGTTTATTCCCTAATTATTAGCTTTACCCATGCTTAAGATAAAACTCTGTCCGGCTTATCAAAAAGCATATTTATTTCCACACTTAATTTAGTTAGTTTGGAATCTGATATTTTAATATTTACATTTTCCATCTTCTGGAGTTTTTGTAATAAGTTGATCACAGGTTTACTCTGTAATTTTTTCTTTTTGCAAAAACCGTGACACTAGGTGCACATTCCTGGGGTTTTGGATACTACAAGAACAATTTTTTTCCCCCTTACATTTATAAATATGTTTTTACTTCCCTATCACATATCAAATAATAGATAAGAAGGAAAATTCAAAGCATGAAAACTGAAAAAAACATAGAAGTTTTGAATGCAATTATTCACTAAAGAGAATTGATCATTTTCTATTAATACATTTTTGGTGACATAAGATCATAAGGGAAATTACTTTCATTAATTCACTACAGAGGTAGATGGAACTTATGAAGAAGTCGTTATAACAAACTGTATTAAAATTAATTAAGCATTGATTAATAACAGTCGAAGATATTTAGAAGAAAAATGATTACCTTCACCAGCATGTGTTTTTCATTAGGAGTTAAATACATTTTACTGTCAAACATCTGAACAGCAATGTTAACCACATCAGCCAAAAGATCCTCATAGCCTTGTATTTTTTCCAAGTTTTCTTTCAATGTATCTCTAATTTTATTCTGTGTCGCCAAGAACATGGACAGATTTTGAGACTCCTGTAATGCTTGAGAGTCTGCCATCACTTTCAGGAATTGCGCTGCTCTAAATTAAAAAGAAAAAAAACAAATGTCAGAAATGAAATGGAATTTTCACCCTTGATAATTATCTTGTATAAGAAAGCAGTATTAACGTAGGAATTCTAAAACTTTGTCCATCCAGTTTGTTTGAAATAATAAAGGTAATTTTTAATATATTTGTGTATACCTTCTCTAACAAAAAACTTACATAAAAATGTAAATTGTAAATTAAACAATACATTAAACCATTTTTAAAGTTTTCAAGTAAGGCTCCCTTATTATATAAATATCTATAAAACATGATTAAATCATCCCGATTTAATATTTTCAATGATGAAAACAGACAGCACACTCAGACATGTATTTGCTTTATGGTAGTTATCAAAAGAAATTTAAAAAAAATAAATAAAGTAATATATAACAAGATTAAATTGTTTCATTACATAATAATAATTTACCATAAAAACATAATACACATGAACAGATAACAAAAACAAACCTAGAATTACCATTGCACAACAGGCATTTAATGATGTTATTGCAGGAAAAAACTAAGTTATTAACAGATTCATTATATTTACTTTTCAGCATCACTTTATTTGTTAAAAAAATCTAATGAAAGAAGAATCCTTTGAATTGTTCTATGGTTTTCCCCATAGGATTCCTCTTTAAGGTGCCATGTCCTTGGGACTGCTGAAAACACCCTGTGAACTGCTTGGTGGTCTACCTCCAGGCCACAAAAACATTGGAGCAGTTGAAGTCCTGCCTTCTTAAGTGCAAGGCCAGAGAACACGCTGAACAGCAGCCTTCGTAATACTATTCCTGGCTATGGCTGAGTCGAGCAAATCAGAAGCAAATACAAATGTACATTTTCATGCTTCAAAAGCGAACCACTTTAAATTTAGTAAACAAAATGAGAGAAATTTTAAAAAGCCTTTTTTGAATTTCTTACATGTGGCAAAATAAAAATTACTTAATTTTGTCAGTTTAGCAATTAAAAGAAAAAAAAATAGGTTAAATAAATTAAAACTTTATAAATTAACTGAATTTGCTAAAAACAAAAATCTTATTTCAGCACTAACAAAACACGGCAAAGAGTAAAAGAATTTAGAAAATATTTTTAAAATAATAAACAGCCAACTAAAACGGCACCAATCACTAAATTAAAACAAGACGCAATAAAAACAACGTACGTTTCGAAGCACCTTCCTACTGGCTTCGTTTTCAAGTTAATTAAAAAGAACCCCCCTACCTTAAAATGTTCATCCCTTGAAGGGAGTCGTTGATCAACGACTGTTTCTCATATCTAAATAATATTTGGTATCAATGCAATATTTCTATTCTTTCTGCTTTTGAAAATAATATTTCAATCATTTGAGTATTGTAAATATTCTTTTCATTGGTTGGAATTTTATACATTAAAAGAAAAGAGAAATGATCAAATATAACATGAGAGCTTTTTTTCAATGTTTGAAACATTGCAATTATATCATAGCTTTTTGCACAATATTAAGAAATCGTCAATTTTTATTCTGAATTGTGTAGAACAAATAGGGATTGATGCTGTTTTGATTTAAGGTTATAATGCACTGTGTTCTTGTAATGAATTATTAACAAAGTTGCAAAATTCTTACCTTCTGTAAGTTGAATAATCATTCTTCACACTTGATTTCATATTTTTTAATTCGTCTAGTACTGCAAACATATTTATAAACTTGCCAAGAGTGAGTAAATATGCTTCGGAAACAAAATCTTTTCGTTTCTCAGCATGGCAAAGTCTTTTCATTTCAGCACAAAATCGATCGACAGCTTTCCGCTAAAATTGCAATAAAAGTAAATTAGTAAACAGTTAATGTATTTATATGGATTTTTTTTTTAAAGCTTTGATTACTTATTTAATATGAATTAGAAATCAATGTCTCCTTGATGGAAAATATGTAATAAAAAGATTCTCCTCAGAAAGCAACTCTGTAGTATCTGTCATGAGGTTCATCCTAAATTGCTCTCATTTGGAAAGGAAAAAGTCAGATCTAGACCAGGGCTTGCAAGTCAAAAATAAGACGCTTGCCACCAAGCTAAGTGAAAAGTTATGTGGAAGCAATAATTTTATATTATTTTTTGAATAATCATTTAATAATAGCCAAACTGTCTTTAAAAAAAAAAATAGAAAAAAACAAAATAAACACTGACAGAAATAAAAAGATCAACTTTTCAAAAAACATGAAGAAATCAAAACTAACATGAGAATCGAATCATCAAATAGATAAATAATGAAATACATCTACATTGAGAAAATGTCATTCAAACTTTTAGACTAAACTGCACTCTAGCATTTTTTTTGGAGATCTCACAATCTTCTATTGTAAAAAAAAGAGATTGCTTTGTACTCTCTCTCTCTCTTGCTTTTTCTGTTTTAAATTTGGCTATCCTATTTAGCCGTGACAACAATGTGAAATAGCCAGAGGTAGAATGGTACACAAAGAAACATCTGAGAGACAGTTTAGAGATTATAAAAAAATATCGCAGAAATATTTTTATTTTATTTTTTGTATTTGATCACATCATCTGCAGGAAAAGCAAAAAAAAAAACAAAA
This sequence comes from Thereuonema tuberculata, assembly GCA_023159025.1. Classification (NCBI taxonomy): domain Eukaryota; kingdom Metazoa; phylum Arthropoda; class Chilopoda; order Scutigeromorpha; family Scutigeridae; genus Thereuonema; species Thereuonema tuberculata. Next base: position 146,573,236 of record JAFIDM010000001.1, on the reverse strand, counting down.
AAAACCAGAGATTATGGGAAGTCAAAACCATTTTTTATCAGACAGACTAGGATTGAGATAAGCAAGCTGGACAGATTCTTTCTGATGGGACCGAGGCTGATCAAAAGGATGATGGATATTTTGAATTATTATATATAAATTTCAGCAATCTGACTTTAAATTTTAAAAATAAGACTATGAAATTCTAATAATATAGCCTGGATTTTTAAGTAAAAATCCGTATTATCATAATAAAATTCACCTTAATTATTTAATAGAGCAATTAAGTATATAGACGGTCCCCAGGCTACGGACGAGATACGTTCCTGACAACGTCTTTAGCTCAGATTTGTATGTAACTAGAATCCCTGTTAAATTATCATATACGATAATGATATTAATAATAATAATAATAATACCACTGTGCTGTAATAAAAAGGTACAAAAATTATTATGCTCTTTCTTTTAATTCAAGCAAATAGAATACAAAAACAAACTCGTACAAAAAGTCTAGATAGGAGATAATAGAAATTTCAAAAAAAAAAAAAATACTTTTAAAGATTGAACACTCACGCAGAGTGATGCTGTGCTTAGGAGACCATATAAACAATGAGACTATCCACTAGAGCAAATATGCTATGCCAAAGTACTGCTTAGGCCATGTGAGTTTGCTTAAATGTGCAGAAGAAACAGTTTTTAATTATTTTATTATAAATTATCCTTATGGGGAAGCCTTGGAAGCCCGTTTGTAAGTAAGGAACACCATAAGCCAGGGACTGCCTGTTTATCTATATTACTTACATTGCTTTTTAGATTCTCTTTATATTAAATTTTTCAAGATTATTCAAGAATAATTAATATTTGTTTTATACAAGCTTAAAAAAAAAAAAAAAAAAAGCTCAATAAATTATTATACTTGAATAGAACTTTGCCATATCTTTGAAGCGTTGGAAGTTATAATTCCCTGAAGAGTAGTTGCATGCTTCAACTTTTATTTTAATATTTAAAACAAGGAAAGCCCCCTTTTTTTCTCTCTCTTGTTTGGTAATTTTTTTATATTTCAAAATGATAAAAGCAATAAAAACTTACCTGAAAATACATAAAAGTTAACAATTTGTTGACCTCTGGCGCTAGGACTTCGACAGTTTTTTCATATATTTCCACTCGATTTGGTTGCTCGTTTGATTTTGGTTGTGGAATTGCTCTTGAACAACATCGCCACGCATACAGCATTACTGCATGTTCATTACCTTCTTCAAGCATTTCATTCTATTTACATAAAGAAAAAAAAAATGTATATTTAAACAGTGAATTGGAATGGAGCAACGATGTGACTTATAAATAGGAACCAGATCATTTGAAAAAACATGTTTATAAGATATCCTCAGAAATAAATGAGAGAACTTGGTACAGTAACACCTACATTTTAAAAGTTTAACTTCAATAAAAAAAGTAATTAATTAATTCTTAAAATTAAAATTGATATCAATTAAAGGAATCTCCAGGAGGAGTTTGATTTGGTTATTCTCCTCCTGATTAAAGTTTCTCAACCGGTGTGGTGCGAGAAAATTCAGAGAGTGCATCTGTAATTCACATTTAGCTTCACACTGGCGAATGTTTGAATCTAGAATAAAATCTAGACTTCAAAATAACCAGGGCAAACAGAACATACGAACTCCCATTCCTGAGATTCAAGATATTTTACCCACCTTTCACTATTAATTCTGAAGACTAAGTCTAACTATCAAAGAAGAGTTGCCAGCTATGCATTGTCTCAACTTTGGAATGAAATTCCTAAAGATATCCATGATGTTCTCTTCTCACTCAATTAAAAAAAAATAATTAAAAATCATGTTTATGCTTAAGCTTTAAATTCACATTCTACCGAAGCCATACTAATATTTCCCATTCCATTGTAATCAGCCTGAATTGAGACTCAGATTACTTTTTCACTTCTCGATCGTCTCTATTCTATTCTCTTCAAGTATCTGACTAATACTTACCTATTCTTTCTTTCTTCTGCTTTTTTCCACCCAATATTTTCATATGAGAAAAAATTTATTGCTGTCATAAATAAACATGTAAATATTTGCTACAATATCTGCAATTTCTTTTGTATATATATTTTTTGTATTGTTTTATTATTTTCCTTTTGTTATTTGACGCCCTCCTGTCTTCTTGGAGGGATCTGCCTTAAGACAACTGGGTTTTCAAAACCTTCTGTATACGTATGTCTTCCAAAATATTAGTGGCAATAATTGAATTGAATTCTCTTTCATTTTAACAATGAAGGTTAATTAAGTATTAATTGGCTTTCAAATCAGCTTTAAAAATTATCTCAGTATCTTTTTAAATGTTTAAAACAGGCTTATATTTATTGGTAAATCATAGACACTCTTCAAGGGATTCTGTTATAGCAATAAAAGCAATGAAAAGCTTGGTGTGCCATGGAATTTTAGGAACAACATTTGGTGTGCTGCAAGATTTCTGCAAATACAAAAGTGTACCAATAAAACGTAATGATTAAAATTTAAATTAACCTTCAATTTTTTAAGATTTTCCTTGGCATCTTATCTGTCAGAATTTAATGTTTATGAGTCTATTATTTTAGGATGTAAGAGTAGTTTATCAATTTGATTTAACTTTCAAGAACAAAAACAATCCAGATCACACAGTCATTAATCTTACCAGACTCGCATGCACTGTTGCTTCTTCAATATATTTTGCAACTCCAGTGACAAATGCATTTCTATCTTCAAAATTCGTATCAAAGTTGGCCATGTACATAATACTGCAAGCTTGAGCTTCAATGCATGGCTGTTGGTCAGGCAGAGGCAATTCCTCCAACACATCTACGTTAGAGAGCGCATCGGCCAAAGTAACTTTTTCGGCTGCCATTGCTACCTGAAAATCTAAAAACAAATTTGGGTTTTGTTAAAAAGACTGTATTGGCTAAAAAAAATGAAAATGATAGGGAAAAATATTTTACTTTGAAATAGAATGGAGTTACCAATAAAAAAAGAAAAAAATTAAAAATAGCAATAATAAAATAATAACAGTAATAAAATAAATAAAACTGCAGAGACAGGATCTGATGATGAAGTGGTAGAGTTGTTTCTTCATCTAGAGGTAAAGGTTTCAGGTTTAATTCTTCTGAGGATGACAGTAGGATTAACCAATCTTCTGTCAATAGGACATTTTTTTTTCTCTCGTAGGAGAAGAAAAGCATATGAACAGTCCTTAAATCTCTGAAAGTTGCAGACTGCCCAGAGCTCCTATCTGTTATGATGTCTACTAATTGTCCAAGGATTTGAGAATGAAATCCTTTGCTTTGCTTCGCCATTTACAGATAACTCCAGTGTTTATCAAACCAACTTCACACTAAAGTTCAAGTATAGATATCCAAGCCTAATTCCTGGCCTGATGTCCTATTCACATTTTGTATCTTATTTAATTCTGAATAATTCTGTAATTATTCATCATTAGATAAATAAATAAATAAATCATTTTCAGACAATTAGATCAAGTCTTTGTGGATTAGGAAGGCTCAAGTTCTTAAGACAACTATAATTTGGAATTATCTTGTAAATTAAAACAATAAGTCTCATTTTCAAAGTGATAGATCCAATGTTATGTTAAAGAATGTTCAATATCAATGCTGTCTCTAGGTCAACCGTACAAAATTTTGGTATTTCAATTCATGTGGCAATTACTTTCACACCAATTTAGAATTACTTACCTAAAGGATTTTGGAAAGATTCATTCAATGATCATGTTCTTCTTCTAAGACAATCAATAAAAAGTCTGATTTCAAGACAGATTAGGTACATATTAATTAATAGATGAAAATAAATGTTTCAAACTGGAATGCAAAGTATAGAAGTTGGTCTCATATATCCAATGGCATCTTTTAAGTTTGTCAATTTGAAGTGGCTTTTCTTCCAATTGTGAAAATTTTAAATCTACTGTTGGATATGTTGATATCAGCTTTTCGATTGCTGTGCTCTATTTCTCATATTCTTCTTTTCAAGTCTTACTCTGTTCTTACAGAAAAAAAAAAAAAAAAGCCTGCAATCATTTGCTGTTACATTACCCCAAAAGGTTAATCCACACTGTTTAGTTTGCTTGATTTTTCATTTATGAAAGTGGAAACATTTCTGAGACATTTTTTCTGGAACCATTGTATTTATGTCATGACAAGTATTTTCCCTGACCTAAAATTTTTGATTGATGTACCATATTACGATGAATTTTGCTTACAAAAATGTGTTATTTATCAAAAGTTACTTAATGTACAAAGATAGAAATGAATTCTTCTATTTCTTGGCCAAATAATGCAGCCATCAAGGGGATTTCCAATACTCAAGGGGCTTTTAAAACTATTAAAAAATTTAGTAAGCAAACCATGGAAGATAAAAGAAATAATAAAATTAAAACACTCACGACGTTTCAGGACTCCATTTTACAAGGCCTTTTTTCAACTGGTCCACTTGAAAAAGGCAAAAGGCCTCATGATATGGATTCCTGAAACACCGTGTGTTTTAATTTTATTATTTTTTTTATCTTATCAATTGGTGCCTATATGGTCGCTTAAATATATTTCGTATCAGGCATGTTAATATCTTACTATTAAAAATATTTTTGTTTATAATCATATGCAAATAATAGACCGTTTTAAATATCATTCTGATGCACTAATTCTGCTTTATATGGATTTTTTTTTATTGCCACATTATTTAAGTTTCCTACTTGTAGTTAAGATTAAATTATCTGAAAACTTAATCTTCCTAAAATTCAATGTTTTTTTTTTT